>VFFE01009107.1:648049-668450 GCA_008921705.1 Burhinus oedicnemus
AAAAAAAAAAAAAAAAAAAAAAAAAAAAAAAAAGGAAAAGAGTGTCTCCATTGAACCTGTGGTGTCTGTCACTTTCTTGTTGACCTTTTTCCAAATATAGACTGAATCCAAAAACAGAGTGCTGGTTAGACTTTTTGCTAAAATGTGAATTCTCTTCCACGTTGGATGCCTGTTTTGATTAAAGTCAGGCTGGCAAATCTGCCATGGGGACCTCATTTCCTCACTGACTATACTTCACAATGTTTTGCTGTAATCCACATTGCCAGTCAGGGCCGTGTCCCTTCCTGCTCAGTGCTGAATAAGCACATGTGAACACCATCACTGCCACAATGATCTTAGAATTTCAGAATCACTTGAAGTTTTAAATGCTTCCAAATGCAATGATAGGTCTTTATCCCTAAGGTCCAATGATACTTTAGGGAAGAGGTGGGACAGAACCATTTTGAACTCTGCCTTAACAGATTCTAGTAACTTCAGGGCTTTAGTTTCCCTGGCCAGGATTAACAGAGGTAAAATTTTCAGAAGTGCCTAGGCTGCCTAATTTGTATCAACCGCTGTATGAGATTAAGCTGTTAAGGCCGTGGTCCACAAAGGCTTCTAGGTGACTGGTGTCCCCTTGAAACAGGGGACTTATGAGCCTTGGTGCCTTTGTGGACACAGGACTAAATGCCTGTGTTTCTTTGTTGAAAAGATGTGAATGCTTTGGAAAATTTTGCCCCAGTCAGTCTTCCGTGCAGCTGGTGCTAGGCAGAGGAAGCAAACAGTACCGGAGGAGGGAGCTGTGTTGCAGAGAACTGTCCTGTTCATTTCACAGAGGGAAAGACTGTACAATTTGTCTAGCTTTCTGCTGAAATCCATGGTGGGGGGGTGTCTTTGTACAGCTCAATCCTCCATGTCCGGTGCAGTGCCCCCTTCAGTCCCTGCACACCCTGAAGGCTCCAGGGCTGGGGAGGGGAGCTGGTGGCTCTGCAGGCCCCAAGAAGGGGAAACGAGTTGTAGCAAAGCTGTCCATTCAACAATAAAAACGTCTTCAAGGCTATTTGTTCTGTAATTCTTTCACTTCTGTTGAGACCCAGACTTAGAAACGTTTTGGTGCCAGAGTGTGAAGCAGCCAGCCTGTGGAAGCGGGAGCCGTCCCTTGAACATAAAGTTGGCCAGAAAATTGTGCGAAACACTCGAGCACAGCTTTCTGCCAGGGCGGCCCACGCTGTGCCTGGGTGAGGTGGGCTGTGGGCGCCTGAGGCCCTGGAGTAGTTTGCTGTCCTCCACCCCTCAGGGCCCTGCTCTCTGAGGGGAAAAGCCGCCGATGCGACGGCTGCGTGCATCATAACGAAGCACATTATCTGCTTTCTTTTTATTTCCTTCCTAGCACAGCCTTTGATGCCTGGACACTAAACAGCCCAGGACGCCGTGACGGCCCGCCATGCCAGCGGCCTCCGCCTTCCCGCCCTCTCCCATCCTCTCCCATTAGGCCTTCTGGTTTGAGGGCGGGCCCTCCGCACCGCCTCCGCTCTCCGATTGGCTGTAGGCGGGGCGGAAGGAAGCGTTTCCTAGGAAACGGGCTGGCCGGAGGGGAAGGGAGGCGGTGCTGGCTGCTCCGACCGGCGGTAGGTGCGGGGCAGGGCCGGGCCCTGGTCCCCTCTGGAGGGCGGGAGGAGATGACACAGGCCGGACGCCTGTGTTCCTCGGGAAGGGGGGGCTGACAAGGGCCCGTCTCCTGGGCGCATTTTGGAGAGGGAAGAGGGCGGCCTGGTCGTCTGGGTCCTTTTGAGGAGGGGGAGGTGAGGCGGGCCGGGTGCTGGGTCCCCCTGGGGAGGGACAGGGCTGGGGGCTTTGCTGTCCCCAGGAGCCAGGACTGAGAAGGGGGAGGCGAAGGTCACGGTCATCTCTCCTCCTGTGCCTTGATGCCATAGAGCTGGCTCCCGCCCTCGGTGGGCTGCTCTGAAGGCTGACGTTGGGTGTAACCCAGCAAGGGTGGCAGGAGCAGGCTGTCCCCAACGTGCACCCAGAAGCCAGCTGGCCCATCTTGTGGCCCTGGGTTGCTGTATGCCCAGTGCTATGTGATGGGTCAGCAATTGCTTACATCAGTGGGCCAAGGTCCTGGCCAGGACACAGCCCAGTGCTGGCCAGAGTCCCTGACTGGCATGTGGGATCACTGTCCAAAGCCTGGACTGCAAGCTCTTGGGGACACACTGGACTGGGGTGGCATCTTCATCTTATCTGGCTTCCTTTTCTTGTGTCTTTCTAATAGTCAATCATAGAATGGTTTAGGTTGGAAGGGACCTTAAGTTCCTCTAGTTTCAACCTTCCTGCCACGGGCAGGGCCACCTTCTACTAGACTGGGTTGCTCAAAGTCTTATCCAGCCTGGCCATGAACACTGATGCTTCAGGAGAAATAATGTAAAGGTTTTATGAGGAGCAGCTGAAGGAACTGGGGTTGTTCAGCCTGGAGAGAAGGAGGCTGAGGGGAGACCTTATCGCTCTCTACAGCTACCTGAAAGGAGGTTGTAACGGGGGGGGTGGGGGGGTGTCAGTCTCTTCTCCCAAGTAACAGGCGATAGGATGAGAGGAAACGGCCTCAAGTTGCACCAGGGGAGGTTTAGATGGGATATTAGGAAAAATTTCTTCACCAAAAGGGTTATCAAACATTGGAACAGGCTGCCCAGGGAAGTGGTGGAATTGCCATCCCTGGAGGTATTTAAAAGAGGGGTAGATGTGGTGCTGAGGGACATGGTTTAGTGGTGGACTTGGCAGTGTTAGACTGATGGTTAGACTCGATGATCTTAGAGGTCTTTTCCAACCTAAACAATTCTATGATTCTAAAAACCCTGTACTGAGACTAACTGCAGATGTGTGCGGTTTTGAGCCAGTTCTCTGAGTAGGCAGAGAAAGTTCCTAGAGAATTTGTGTTATTACAGAAAAGAAGTAACAGTAACTTTGGAAGAACATGATTTTGAAATTCCTACATCTAAAAATTAAAGATTCTCTCCTGATTCACTGTTTGAGAAGTGCATGGTAATTTAACAATTGAATTTGTATTAATGTCACGTCACATGTTATTCCTTAGTACTTTGCCTGAAAAGAAGAAGTAACCGCTAACAGCAGCAATATAGCAGATTGCCTCTCCTGCAGTCTGGTTATGCAGTAACAATGGAGACTTCTGATGAAGAAAACTTTGATGTAGCCGTGTGAGTATGCTACATTCTGTGTCAGATTTTCAATGAGCTAATTACTAGTTAAAGTATCTTAATAGGAATATAATTACACGAATGAATTTACACTACACTGATTAGCAGATTCTGCCTCTTAGGAGAGCAAGGGTGCAGAAAAATGCAGAGCTTCAGGAGGGAGTAACATCAGTTCAGAGTTTAGGTGAAGTAGAACTAAATGTAGCTGCAATGAGCGTAGCACCAGATAGCCCTGGCTGAGTGATCAAAGTAAACACTGTAAGGCTGAAAATGAGGGGGTTTATATTAATTTTAAATTCAAAATTTCTCTCTCCTTTTCAAGAGCATATGTTGTCCTGTATTGCGGATTCTGAGAAGAGACTATTCCTCTATGTCTGGATGTGCTCCTTCTAGACATGTGAGACCTTTTACGGGTCAACAGACAGGTTTACAGACAAAGTCTCCTATCTTTGCATGTAAATAGAAAGCCATGAGCCCTGTTGCCTGAAGTCCCAAGTGTGATGCTCCGGGTATGTAATGCCTCGAGTGTGCTGTGCCAGGTCCTCTCCTGGTGCTGTCCTGCCCTCTGGTGGAAGAGCACGCTTTTCCAGTCCCTTGTCTTGGCTTTGCTTGTCTCCCAAGGCGTAACAGATCAGAAACGTTGCTAGAACATCACTTGATGATCCGACACCTTTTTGAATCAAATATCTTTTCTTTTTTCCTGGTCAGGATGAGCCCTATGTCTTATTATAGTTAAATTGTCGATTAAACTGTTGTTGGATTAATTTCACTGGGCTATTACTCAATAGCAAAATAAATTTAATGAGTTTTTCAAAACTTAATCTGAAAGTGTTCTGCTCTGTTTACTAAAGAGAAATCTGAAAGAGAAATAGAGACACATTTAATTTTAATTTAAATGCTTTAATTTAATTTGATCAGTGCTTTCACTGATCAAAGTTAGTGTTTTTCTATGAGGCTTGTTTTCCTCATGTGTGAGAAAAGCCTGCCTTTCATCTGCTGGAGAATATAGGAAGAGTTCATCCCCCACTACAGGTTAGCTCTGAATGCCAAGGCCAAGGAGATCCTGTGGATTATTTACTGTGCCTGCACAATAATAGGTTTAGCAGAGGGATCCAGAGTCCTGAAATGCTGGTACCAAAGATTTCTTCCATGGATGACGTCAGATCCATAGTAGTGTTTAATATTTGCTCATGATAGAATGACTTTAGGAGGTTATGCCATTTATTTGTAGTATGTAGGGATGTTTCTTGCATAAGAAAAATATTTATGTTTCCTCAGTTATATAATACTTGTGTATACATTGACTTTAAGTGGTTCCACAGGACCAAGTATTTCAAAATATTCTCTAGAATGTCTAGAGTTCTGTGATCACCATGTAGAGTTACGCAGGGAAGAGAGCAGAAGGAACGTTTGTGGTAGCAGCTGGGATTTGTGGGTTGGAAAATGCTTAATTTGCTGTTCTAGTTACACTCTTTACATCCTTCTGCACCAGGACTAGAATTACCTTGACAGTAATGCCAGTAAAACAAAGTTTATTTTTTTTCAATTAGGTACCTTACCGGGGGGAAGTACAGTAAAGGCCTGATGAGAATGCCCATGAAGCAGTCATCATCAGTGTCGTGGATTATTTTGTAGGTTGAAACTAGGAAATTATTCACTTATCTTGTAATTACTGGGCTTATTTGTGCTTAGGCTTTTGTTAACAGTTTTTAATTTTAACTTTTATTTCTGCTGTGGTTGAAATATATCCTTATGCAGTACTGTCTGTCTTTGCTTTCAGCTGCTCCCCTTCTGATGCAGAGTTTGATGCAGTTATTGGGTATCTGGAGGATATCATAATGGGTAAGCTCTGCAAGTAGTTACAGACAACGAGATGAGTGCTAAACATATTGTAAGCTGATCTTCTGTTAGCAGGCATACAGAGCCAAAGTAGCCCCTGCCTCCTCCATGGAAGCTTTCCTTCCTTTGTTCCCCTCACCCCTAATCTGGTAGTATAGTAAAAATATACACTAAAGTCTTTTGTGTGCTGTTTGCACAGCAGTGTGCTTATGAATCTTGAAAATTATTCTCCGCACCACTGCAATACACTCCTTCATAAATAAACAGTAAAGACACTTGTAAATCTCACATAGAAATCAAAGCTTTCTGGAGTTTTTATACCCTTTTATAAAGGGGGTGGAAGTGACTGTGTGAGAGGTAGCCCTCCCTTCCCCAGCTCTGCCTAAACCTCTTGTAATGTGTTTGTCAGGATATTCTTAGAAGCTGCCATGGTTTGTCCAGGCAATTTGCTGTAGTGCCAAGCTGCTGCTACTGCAGGCAGCCTTTTGTAATCTGTAATACAAGGTGCCTGTGCTGCAGTTTAAGCATGTTGTTCCTTGTCCTGTCTCTGCTGAACACGGAGGACAGTTTGTGTCCTCTGTTTCTGCAGCAGCATTGCAAAACTGGAGATGGGTGTCATCACGTCTTGCCACTTTTCACTTTTTGAGGCTATGCTTCTGAGTTGATTTTGTTGCATGTAACTTGCATGTATGCATACAGTTGTAATGTGGCAGGAGCTTTTCACAGCAGTCTCATCATGAACAATAAAAGGTAATTCTAAATTCTAGGGACCATAATTTAACTGAGAAGTCAGTGTGTGCAAGGAAGTAGCGTACGAGATGCCAAGACAGAATTCATGCTAATCGGCCATCAGCTGCTTCGTAAGAACAGCATATAAACTTTTTGACCACATCCTTTCCAGACAAATGTAGATTCTGCAGCCTCAGTTTGCCTGGTGATGTGGTTGAATCTGAAGAAATGCTAACTAAACTAATTTTGAGTATGTTAGGGTTTAGAACGCTGAGACTGGTGTATTTTAACACTGTATATAAGTAAACTTTATGTTTGTACCTCTTCTGCTGAATTCAGTGGTGACCTACCATGTTCATTTTTATTCTTGTTTCCTTCCACAACTGGAAAAAATCAGTGATTGAAAATGAATGTGGAGTTTCACTAATATTTTTTCATTCAAGGAAAAAAAAGTTATTTTGAATTCTTGTAGGGAAGAGGTAATTGCTTTGCTGACTTGACAGTCTGAACAAAAAGGGGTGCAGAATAAATAACCTTATGAATAAAACGTAAAACAAGAGGACTTTTTTGCTAATACTGAGCGTAAATGAAACTTAGAAGAATTAATTGTAGACCTTGCTACATGCACATGTTCATCACATTCTGTTTGGAATACACAGCTGCCGTCAAAATGCAGGCTGATGCGCTGCTACCCTGCTGCTTAGGCTCCTGGAGCGCTACCCTCTGCCAGCAGCCTCTGTCTTCTCGCAGATGGGTCAGAAGTGGTGGCTCAGCCGCAGCTGCCATACTGGGGTGACTGATCCTGCACGTGTGCAGGGCACCATGGTTACAACAGGGAAGCGGAGGACCAGTGAATGTGGCGTTTGTGTTACAAAAAGAATGAGTAAACTTGTAACTGTATGATGCATTTTTGTTGTGGTCCAGATGATGATTTCCAGTTAATACAGAGGAATTTTATGGAGAGGCACTACCAGGAGTTTGATGACTCAGAAGAAAACAAGCTCATCTATACTTCTATTTTTAATGAATATGTAAGATACTTTTTCCTATTTTTCATATGTATTGCTTTTGTATTTTTATTAAAGCCAGTGTCAGGTCCTATATTCCCCCCTTTATAAAATACTGGGTTTACACGGAGCAGAGGCAACATACTGTCTGCTGTCTCTTTCTGAAGCATAGTCATGATCTGTGAGCAAGAAAGATGTGTTCTGGAGGTTCCTTTCTCTTTGTTTCACCTGAAGATTTCTAGAAATGTTTTGGAAGTTGTCCTGGTTCCGGCGGGAATAGGGTTAATTTTCTGGCCCGGGACACAGGTATTCCATACCACGTGACGCCGCGCCCAGTCCATAATGGGGAGCTGGCCGGGAGGAGGGGGGAGGAAGGCGCGGTTCCGGAGCGGGCTGGGGCTGTCCGGCCCGGTCGGTGAGCGTCGGTACAGTAACCCTGTGTGTACGTTCCTCCATCACTGTTATGGTTGTGGTTTTCCTCTTTCGTTTGCTGTTGTGTTAAACTGCCTTTATCTCAACCCACGAGTTTTGCCTCTTTCTTCCGATTTTCCCCCACCGCCCTCGGGGGTTGAGCGAGCAGCTGCGTGGTTCTTTGTTGCCGGCTGAGGCCAAACCAGGACAGTAGCTCTCTTGAATAGAAATTTAGCCTATTGCTGTAGTAAATAATGTGCATAACAAAGTTTGTTCTTTTCCAGTTGTATTATTTCGTCTATTGGACACTTCAGTTACATTCTTCATGCAAAGCATAATTATGAAACTATACCAGCCTACTAGTCAATATCATTAAATGAGTTAAAAATAATTTGTTACTAGATACAAATAGTGTTTTTTCTCACTGATATTCCCAGCAAAAACGTTCAGCTCAGTGCCTCGACAGTGGTGCGAAAAGCTGAACTAGCTGATCCAGCTAAGGAATCTGCAGTTGTTTGCCCAATGAGGGTAATGCAAAGTGTCAGTAAGGTGTTAGTGTAAGATGCGCTGTTCTGAAATGTGCTCCTGAAATCTGTTGTGATGTTATAGGGATGGTTTGTTTGTTTTTTTCAGATCTCTTTAGTAGAGAAATACATTGAAGAAAAATTGCTTGATCGGATTCCTGGTTTTAATATGACTGCTTTCACAATGTCATTGCAGTAAGTCTCTGCTTTGCTTTTGGTTGGGGAGTGGCTTATGTGCCTTTCAGTTAATTCTTTTTATCTAGATTAAAGCTTAGATTTGACAGTTCTCCCTTTAGAAAGAGGTTCCTCTTTAATTAAAAAAAAAAAAAAGTGTTCCTGTAGGCAATGACTGACCGCTTTTCTTGCTTTCAGCATGTCCTGCTACTCTAAATTTCTGAACTGTCATGCTGAAATATATAGGGTTTTAAGGGGTAGGAAGAGGAACCAGAATGAGAACACTGGAGGGTTTTCCTAACCATTATCACTTTGAAGCCAGACCCTTAAAAGGTTAGGTCCCATTTATCTCTTTCAAGCTCTGTGTTGGACACTTAAATAGCCTGGTAGTCATGATGAAATGCCTTTATTGCAATTCTTGTACAAAGCATTCAGAGAAGAGTTTGGTTTTGCATTTGGTCACTTTAGCTTAGCCATCTTCATGAAGAGATCACTTTTGAAAGATCACTGGGTTTCCCCTTGAATAAGACAATTGAGTGTAATTAGGAACGGAATATCTTAAAGTATTTTAATCAATTTAATTTTTAGTATTTTTTAGTAAGACATTGGGAAGTTACTACGAATGTGCATAGTATGTTTAGAAGGTAGACTGTTTAAGGTAAAGCTCCTTTTGATAAGAATTAAATAATTAAAAAAAAAAAAAAAAAAACCAAACAAAACCAACCCTCGACTGTTAAGAAAGTCCTGTTGAAATACACCAGTATGGGAGCACAGGGTCTTTCTTCCAAAATGTTTTCATCAAAAATCCTCTACCAAGTGCTGTCAGTACAGTCCCTCATTCTTAAGGGATGTGTGTGAGCATTCTGTGCCTCTCCCCAACCTTCCTCAGCTTCCAAGGGACTGTCAAGCTGTTTTGGTGCTCAAGATAAATAAATAGAAAAATGCTAGTTGAGTGTTGATTCTCTTGACTTACAGGTCAGTTTCTTTGTCTAGTTTTCAAGGACTGATGTGATACACTTAGGTCTTGGATTTAGGTAAATACAGTATGTTAATGTACTTGGATTGGAAATACTACGAGGTAATACTTGGTTGAAGTTTTACTTTATGATAGACCTGTAATAACATTCTTGTTTAAATTTTGATATTGTTCTACTTGTCCAAGTATTCTTTTTTACCTCATACCGTTTTAAAATAACAAACACGTGGTTTTCTAATTCCCCAACTTCTTTTCTCTATAGACAGCACAAAGATGAAATGGCAGGTGATATATTTGATATGCTTCTCACATTTACTGACTTTCTGGCTTTCAAAGAAATGTTTTTGGATTACAGAGCTGTAAGTATGTCACATTGTTTGTTTTCATTGGCATAATGGCTGTTGTTTTTGTGTAACTCTGCCTGAGAGTACCAAAGGCAGTGTTACTACAGTAGGTAGCAGCATTTACTCAAAGGCTCTACAGGGTCAGAAGGAAAATAACTTCACTTGAGTGACTATTTAAATTCAAAATGCACATTTAATAATTTCTAGAAAACATGAATGAAGCTGGTATGTGGAGCAGTTCTTCAGAAACACACGCTGTCTGCATCTTTGAATGTTGATTTCCAGCTGAACATAGGGGAACAGTTTTTTGCGGTGTGGGTGACTGAGCACTGCACAGGTTGCCCAGAGAGGCTGTGGAATCTCCATCCTTGGAGATATTCAAACGCCATCTGGACATGGCCCTGAGTGGCCCTGCTTGAGCAGAGGGTCAGACCAGATGACTTCCAGAGATCCCTTCCCACCTTGACCATTTTGTGATTCTATGATATGGGAGTTTTTTGGTTTGGCTTTTTTTTTTTTCCCCCAGCCAATCCAAAGCCAAATAAGCTGTATAAGCTTATTCCATTTGGATTTCTCCTTTTCTTTGTCCAGACTGGAGAAGCAAACAAACAAAAGTATTAAGGTTTTTGGATGAGCTTTTTCCTAGGGAAATGAAATACATGTAAATGCTCTCCAGTGTCTGTCCAGTCACACTTGACAAAGGAGCAAGGACAAAAGAGTCAAAGTTGTCAGAGTTAAGCCCTCTGCAGCTTTCCCCCACCCCTTTGAGTTTTGTGAAAATGAGGGCAGGTTGAGGAGAGAGTCTGTGTCTCGGCAGCAGGAATAGTTTCAGGTTTGCACCTTTGGGGTCTCCTGAGAGGCAAACCACAGAAGCTAGATTTCATTAGTTCCTTGAGCACTGGGTAAGCCTACTGGCTGGGTGCCCTTGCCCAGATGTAAGCAAGCCTCTGCTCTGACCTGGACGTATGGCTGGCAGAGTGACAGTGACCTTACTCCAGGGACTCCTGCACAATCTCTTCTTGACTTTGGGTTCACCTACAGATATGAACAAGAGAAAATAAATGCTCTGCTAGACATTTTCAAGTCTTGCAGCAAGCTGCGTGCCATCATGGATGCTCAGGCAACGTGCAGTTTTATGTTGATTTGATGCAACAAACAGAATATTAATTGTCTCTTTCATTTTTTGAACTACTTATTCCAAAACAGCATTGAGTCAAGGATTTCTTTTTCTTCCATTTTTCTAGGAAAAAGAAGGTCGAAGTCTGGATTTAAGCAGTGGGTTAGTGGTGACTTCATTAAACAAATCATCAATATCCTCCTCCTAGAACAGTTTAGGCACTACTTGCCTTCTCCAGATGAGTGCTGCTGCTTTCATTTGGACATTAAAACACTAAAGGTCATGAGAATCAAGGTGCTTTTACATGGTGAAAGCTCATTCACTGTTCAGACTGTACCTTCAGAGGCCTGACCCTTAAAACATCCATTTGTGAATTCTGGTTGGTATTCGGTGGCCGCAGAAGAAGAAATTTTCAACTCTACCAGAGTAATTGTTTTTAATAAATATATATAGTATTTGTACACCAGCCTAACCGTTGCACGTGCTGAGAAGCCCAGCACACTGAGAGGACAATACATGGGCCTGTGCATGTGTTATTTGGGTTGGCATCTTCACCATCTCCCTGGAACACAGACCTTTTCAGAATCAAGATGACAGTGTAAAAGAGTATATCCCTGCAGCTCTTGGAAGGACGGGTGCAAATACACAATCTCCGAGTTCCTCACTGTCAATGTTTTGTTGTTTGGTTGTTGTTTGTTTTTTGGGGTTTTTTTAATACTTTAATATGATCTTAAGTGCTACAGCTTTCTAATGGAAGAATGTGTTTTAATGTGTAGATACTCTAGCATGAAACTCTTTCTCTGCTCTGACAATTGATATGTTAGTGTGTAAATCTGTCTGCTCGCTGGCTTTTATGTCTCATCCTTAATGTGCAAAGTTCTCTGGTTCACTTTCGTTCAGGCCCCAGCTATTCTACATTGGGAAAAATAACCACAATAAACCTAAATCTGGCCTATATATACTTTCTTTTTGGCAGCAGCACAGCTGCATTAGTTGTAGTAATATAAGCTTGATGGTAGGCTGGGTACAGACGTGTTTACCACCATGTCATTTACTGCTCTAAATAGCATGCTGATTAAAAGGTGTGTGTTTGCTATTAAACTGTTAGCAACACGAGCACAGCAATGCATTTTTCAGCATCCATTGAAAAACAGACAGATTGCTGGTGGAACTGTAGCCATAAGCCTGTCACAAAACCCCAGGTGCATCTCTTGTGGTGGCTGGAATTAAACTGCATTTGGGACCTTCTGTTCTTGTGCAGTTCAGACGCATTCAGCTGCCACTTAATGACGTGCTGAGGCAACATGAGCACATCTTTAAAAGCCTAAGAGTAGATAGAAACACAGGATGGCGAGCAGAACCCTCCCCTCTGTCCCACTGCAGGTTGATGCAGCAGGGGAGATGTCCTTCAGAAGCATTGAAGGTGTTGGTCAGTGGCTGTCACCTGATGAGATCCTTGCGTAGACATTATGGCTGGGCTGTTACAAATTTTTGTTTGTGGACAAGAAATGTCTTACAAGAACAAACGAGATGAAACCTTGTTCCTACTGATGTCTGACAGTGATTTCAGCAGTACGAGGATTGTGGTCTTCAACCAAAATAGTTTTTGGATACTAGTGAAGACTCCTAGCCATGCAGACAAAAATAAGCCATACTTAAACTACAAAATATGATGAAATTAAACAGGTTCATGGACAGATGATAATGGCTTTTTAAAGGTTGGCTAGCAATGCTAAGTATAGCGTCCTAGTATTTTGACTCTGCATATACCAAATTTATGAGTGCTGCAGTAATTAATCTCATTAAGTTTCTAGTATGTTGTGCTCATGGCTCTGTGGTTTTTTGTCTGGAATCACTCTAGTATGTTGAAATCTCCTTCATAAGTGCACACACCCCAATACACACTTCATTTTAAAAAAAAAAAACAAAAAACCCACAACCACAAACCCCGAACAAACTATTCCTGCAGAATTTTTTTTTAATCTCCTTCAATAAATTTATGCTTGTCAGATCTGAATGATAAAAGCCAGAAGCTGAAGCAAAATTAAAAATTGCAAGAAATGTCTTTGGGCTTTGGGTTTTTTTCCTTTTTTTTTTTTTTTTTTTTTTTGTAAAGGGCGTTAGAAATCCTTCAGGGTGTGTTTTGATGAAAAGCGATTCTGTAGGGTTTCTGTTCTGGTGAACACCATACAAGCTCAGTTTGATTCTCTTTTCAGCAGCAGTAAGCTGCTAAGGCAACGTAAGAACATCCCTAAAAACGCAAGGTTGCAGTATGGTAGTTTGAAAGGGGTGTTCCCGAGCCTTCTGACAGCAGTAATGTCGGTGAAGCTCCGTCAGCTGGGGTCATCCCACTAGGATTCACAGGTTTTTACAGGTCTACCTACCACCCGTGCCGTAAAAGTCAGCCTTGCCCACGAGCCCAGAAGTCAGTGCTGTGGTGTGCGTGAGTGGTTAGCACACAGAGACCATGCTCTGAGGTGTTTATTCCCAGCAAAAAAAATTACAAACCCCTTGGGTCGCGTTTTTAATACAAACTAGATCCAGCTCCCCCGCTGTGTGAATCCTGAGGTTAATGTCAGAGAAATGTAAGACTTAAATCTGGTTGATTTCTGTTGTCAGTGTATGGACTGGAGTTCTTCAGTTAACTCCTACCTTTTTATATAATGTTGGCTTTTTAATGTCGGGAACAGATTTTATCAAATTTTAAAAGAATACTGTTGATGTATTTTAATTGTTAATTGTGGAGCTAAAATAATTATTTGCAGGTAAAACTAAAAAATCCCCATTATTTTTTTTACTGAACAAAGTTTTAATTTTTTACTTATTACAATTATTTCAATTAATTGCTCAAATTAATGGCCATGTAAGTGAATACCTCAGGCAGTTATGTTCTGAAGGGAGTTCTTTTGTATTTTAAGCAAGGTCTTTTGTAATTTCAGAGGCTACAAGGCACAGATGAATTCTTATTTTGATGGGAAATTTTGTCTCAGTGTTTCCTGCAATACCTTTCTGCCTCCGTGCCGCTCTCTTCTGCCTGTGTTCTCTGTGGGCCGCTCTTCCCAGAAAAACTCGTCCCTGGTTTGATGCATTTTCCATCGGGCAGAGGGGCTTTTTAAAGAGATTAAATTTCTTCACATAACGTACTATCTGTGTGCAAGTCTGACTTCACATTTTAAGAGTTTTTAACAGTGTCATAACAATGCATGAAGAGGCTAATTTTCTTACGGTTACTGATTTTTACATATATATATTCATAGCTGTGGAAACTTGACCCTTCATTTAGCTCACTGAAAACCAAATGGAGGCAGATCGGCCAGGGACTAACGCAGTTTGTCCTGTCCTTTTCAATTCACACCATCCATTACTGCAGTTAAATTTCCTGAGCCTCTGTAGACAAGCTGTTAAAACTTTTCCCATGCAGAGCATGCAGTAGATTTTGCAGCGTAGCTTACTGTGCACCAGCCTTCCTGTGTAGAAATAGCCAGAAATAAATTGAACCCATTTCACATATTTTTATTAGCTTGTGCAAGGAGGGTGTGAAGGGAAATGTTGCTGTGTCTGGCTGGGCATTGCTTCTAGTTCTGACAAACACCAACCTGTGTCCCCAAGAAATAAAAGGTGAATTCGTTGCCTGCAGTGTGGTTCCGCATTCTCCTGAGGTGCTGACCCTGTGTGTGTTCCCACGGCATTTGCAGACTTAGTTTTAATTTTTGTAGCCAATGGGCAAAATCGACTTGCTGGTTAACTCTGTGGTGCTAAGCCTAGAGGAGGGAGCACATCGAAGCCTTGGCACCTCTGTCGTGTGTTTGCCATTGTGGGTGCATGCTTTGTGTATGTGCACGTATATGTGTGTATGCATGTAGGTGAAGCAAAGCAAGGTGAAGCCTGCGGACTTATTACCTGCTGCCTTGGGGCCAGGCTGCAAGTGACCATGTGCAGGGGGAAGGGGCAGTCACCTCTGCCAGTGACATCTCTGCTGCCCACTCCATGCCGTGCTGTGTGTCCGACCTTCTCACAAGACAGAGGTTTTACTGAGAGACTCCAGTGCTGGATTTGGGAGGATTTTTATTTAAAGCATAAAATTTGTGCTTCCATTTTTAGAAATCAGTAAAAGAGTTTAGACTTTTTCCTTTGCTTAGTCTACATCCTCCAGCTATGGTTGCTGTTTGTTATCACATTAATTGCAATTACACTGTAGCTGCGAATGGCCAGAGACAGAAGCCTGGGCTTGGTTTAGTGAATTTTAATATTGGAGTGAGAGAATTGGCTGACCCCCCTCACTGGAGCTGCTCCAGTGAGAATCTGGATGAACCCCAAGGACAAGCTGAAGCTTCAGCCTCCAGCAAGTCCGTGTCCTCCCAGCAAGGCAGTCGGTGACTGCACCGGTGGGTTTGTGCTGTGGGCACATCAGCTGGAAGCATCATCAGAGACCATAGAGCAGCGTCCATACGACCCAGTACTGACCACTGCTGCCAGCACAGGCTGGTCGAAGAACGAGACCTGATGGCATGCAAGGCTCCGAGCCACCGAGCCTGGCATGAGCTGACCCAGGGTGGCCCATGGCTGGGCTTTGCTGTCCGCTCCTTATGCGTGGTCAGTCACTTGGCTGGTGGCCGCATTGCTGCCAAGCCCTTTCCAGGCACGGAAGCTGAAGAAGGTGCTCACCCCATAGGTGATCATCGTGAGGCAGGCAAAGAACTGGAAGAGGAGCACACCCCATGTGTAAGTGCGGTGGCCACCCCAGCCCCGTGGCCCTCGCCTTCCCATCGCTACTTACGGATGCCGCTGCTCTCCGGTTGTAATCCCACTGCCGCCAGGATGTAGGCTGGACGGCAGCTGCACACGTTATGAAGGCGGTGACGTACAGGACAGTGGCTGCAGCGTTGAAGATCATCAGCTGGGGAAGGCAAAGAGGAGGTTGTGAGGTCTGGGCTCAGACTCTTATGTGCTGGCATGAGCAAAAGGCTCAATGTCACATTCCTCCCTCTTCCCCAGGAAAACCAGAGGAAAAAGGTCCAGGCCCTCCTGCTGGGAACAAACCTCAGGTTAACATCTCATTAAATGCACCCCAGGTTATGCTGAGAGGTTTCACACCACGACTGCAGCAGTGACACGGTGGCTGTAACTTTCTGGATTGATACAGGGCTCCCTGTTTTGAAAAATTTCTATGCAACTGAGGGGCAGAATGAAACAATGTCATTGTGCAAAGTGCAGGGGACTTTGTTCCATCAGTCCAGAAGAGCCTGAAGCCCTGGTCCTCTCAGAGCATCTCCCCAGGCTGTTTCCCACTTGGTTTCCTCCCCTCACTCCCTCCCTCTTGGCTACATACCATGAGGGGCCAGGGAATCACGTAGAACTTCAGCTGAAGCTGCAGGAGGTAAGTCACAAAGAAAAGGACTGTTACTATCCAGAAGAAGATGGACACGAACATCACCCAGCCATACGCCGCATGGAGGTGGTACGTTGTGTCAGCGATGAGAGCCCACACCAATAAGCCAAGCACCTGCAGGGTGAAACGGAGAAAGCGTTCAGGTAGTGGTGCCTGCAGGTGGAAAACAAAGCATTGCCCATGAGCCTGGGCTCACCAGCACCTATGGCCATTGTGTCACCCTGGCTCCAGTAAAGCAGGGACACGTGAGAGCTGCAGAGCAGGGCTGTACCCTGGGGACCGCTCAGGAAGGGGAGCCCACCTGGGACCGTTGTTGCTCGGGGATGGGCTTATACCCAGGAGCTGGTACAGGTATGTCCTGCAAGGCAGGATGGGTGAAAGAAACCTGGGCATCCTCACCACCAAAGGTCCCTTCTCAGCCAAGAAGCCCCCATGCCCAGGGCCACTCTGTGCAGGTGCTGGGTCAGTGTTAGGGACATCTTATGGGCTGGACGAGAGCTGGATGTGGAGGCTCCTGGGGCCCCAGCTCAGCCTTGATCTCCCCCAGGTGCAGCATCATTTAAAAAGAAAAAAGCAAGCTTCTTGGCTTCTCTCCCCTGTTTGGTTAGGTCTGTTCTGGTCTGGTTTATACCTCCTGTATATGCACCTTCTAGGGCTCACCTTTCCCCGTTAAGCAGGTTTAACTGCATAGCAATTGCAGCATCATATGCCTGCAGAGTGATCCACAGAAAAAAACAGGTAGGTGAGTCTGTTTCTGGGTCTGCTCACGGAGATATAAGCAGAGCCAGTGCAGAGCCATTTTCTCCCCTCCCTGCAGCCCCCAGCACAGCCTGCGGGGCAGAGGCAGGGAGCAGGTCTCTGCCCTTGGCTCCCTGGCAGGCAGGGATGGAAGAGCCCAGCCTGGCTGGTGTTTCATTTATTCTGATTTATTTTTTTTTCTTTCCCCTCCCTGTGCTGTGTATACCCCTGATCTTTGGACTCTGGAGGAGATGCTGCCTTGCTTTGTCCACAGCAATGTGGCCAGGGAGCAGCTGCCTTCACCATCCCCTCCCAGGGAACTCCCGGAGCAGCAAATTTGTGGGTATTTTTTTCTTTAGGAAGCCCCTAACCCATGATGGAACAAGCAGAGGATGAGACACCAGCACATAGCAATGGGGCCTGGAAAAGAAAGGCTGTTGCAAAGCAAATGGTGCTTTCTGTGATTTGCCCTGTTTGTTCTGCAGCCTCAACCACAGCTTGTGCACTGGGACAAAGGGACGGGGCTCCGGCAGCTGGTGGGGCACTGGTAGGCTCTGCTTCACCATGCTTCATCACCTCCCTGCTGGACCAGAGAAAAGTAGGGAGCCTTCCTACTCACTTCCTGGGGAGAAAGGAGGCTCCAGCCCTGCACCCTCCATGTTTCCCAGCACGACTGTATGCCCCGGGGAGATGCCCATAGCAAGGCTGGGGTGAGAATGTGCCCCAGATGCAGCCATGACGTATTCTGGTTCCCAGCTGGGGTTGGGATATCTTTGGGCAGAGCCAGGTGAAGCCACCAGCACCACTTGGTTCCTGTGCTCACCTCTGCTTTGGCAGGGGAACTGCGGAGTCATCTCCCACTGGTGGGGAGGAGAAGGGCTCTTTGGAAAAGCCGCTCTGCCCCTGCATAAGCCAGCATTGCTTATTGTCGCTGGAGAAACACAACAGCCTTTGTCCTGCCCGAGTACAACGCCTTGGTGCTCAGCTGCCCCGACAATGCCTCCTTGTCTCTCATATCCATTTCTAACACTCGTGATTGCAAAATATGCATTCGAGAGAAACACATATAGGAAAAAGCCTGGTGTGCTCTGGGAGCGGGAGGCAGCATGTGTGAGCTGCCCTGCTCCGGCTGCTGGGGGGGAAAATGCAGGAGCCCTTAGGAGAGAGGTTTTGGGGAGCAGTGGGTCTCGGTGGATGGGAGCTGGGAGAGCGTGTTTAATGGGATGGCCCCAGCAACGGGCCGGAGGGGTGGGACTAGGTGCAGGGTTGAAGGGTTCCTTCTGCTGATCTTGGCTCCATCTCTCTTTCCGGATACTCCTGCAAGACAATCCCCTGGCAGCATCCTTCCCTGACCCTTCCCTGAGCATTTGTTCCCGTGTCACAACCAGCTCAGCCATGCCCAGGGGTTGAAATCTGGAGCAGGGAGACAGGTCTATGCCAGCTGTTTATGAAGGTATTATTAGATATAAGGAATAAATATTCTACACTGAGGATGGTGAGACACTGGCCCAGGTTGCCCAGAGAGGTGGTGGATGCCCCATCCCTGGAAACATTCCAGGCCAGGTTGGACGGGGCTCTGAGCAACCTGATCTAGTTGAAGATGTCCCTGCTCATTACAGGATGGTTGGACTGGATGGCCTTTAAAGGTTCCCTCCAACTCAAACTAGTCTGTGATTCTATGTTTCACAGCAGGTCCTCAGGGCATGTCCTGCTGCTGCCCCCGACAACCCTGCCCTGGGGAGAGGGGACAAGCAAACAGGCTTCCCCTGGCACCAGGGCAGCACTGTGGGCAAACACTGGGGCAGGTCACGTGTGGCCCTGTACACAGCTGAACTCCCACCCTTTCACACACACGTTGCACTTGAGGTCCCAGGGGAGAGCAGCAGGAGTTTATTCTGCAGTTGCCTCCGATGCTGAAGCAATGGAAAGGTGACGCTGCTGCCCGTTTCGATGGTGCAATGACCCTTGGGCTTGTCTGAGAGCGGCCACCAAAGCCTGGCTGCTGGGGAGGACAACCTGGAGGGCTGAGTCCCACAGGCACCCCAGGAGCAACCCCACCACACCTTGGTTGGGCTACTGTGCTTCATACAGCCCCCCCCGGAGCCTGCCAGGGGCTGTGGGTGCCAGGATGGGACCCACTGGCTCGTGCCCTGCAGGGATGCCCATGTGGATCAGCCCGTGCCCGGTGCTGGGAGCTGCCAGGTGTCGAGACGAGTTAAAACCGGCAAAGGGCGTGAGGACAAGCAGCCAAATGTTTCTCTGGCTTTAGAGAGGGAAGGAGGCGGGGGGGGCTGCGGGATCTCCGGGTTAGAGGTTAATTAGGGTTGGAGGGCAAGGATGGGGCAGGGATGGCATCCAAAGGGAAACAGAACTGTTTCCAGCCAGGACAAGGAAGAAAAGCATGCAAAGTGGGTGATGCGCTCAGACGGCCGCTCCCGCGGCTGAAGTCCCTTCGGTGCCCCCTCCCCGGTACTCACGGCCTGGGCGCCCATCAGCCCCCCGAGCGGCGAGCGGAGGAAGGTGCCATCCAGGGCGGGCAGGGCGGCGGAGGGGCCCGGGGAGCCGCTCCGGGTCCGTGGGGCGCCGGACAGCCCCGCCATGCCGCGGGCACCGGCACCGGTACCGGGACGCCTCCCGCCCCTCCCTGGGCGGGGCCGGCCCCGCCACCTCCCCCGGGTGTCGCGAGTGGGTCCTCCCCACCCCCACTCAGCGGGCTGGAGGGGGCTGAGCCCCCGCGGCTGCCCCGGCATGTCCAAACCGGGGAGATGCTGCGGGCCCTCCCGCAGCGCCCCGGTGCATCCCCGTCCCCCTCGCACCGGGGAGCCCAGCACCGGGCCCAGCGCTCTGGGGCGGCCCCGCCAGCGGCGGAACCCCCTCGCCACCTCCTGACGTTGCTCTGCCTGGGACACCGCGAGCCGCCCTTGCAGCTCCTAGTCAGCTCGGTGTCCACCAGCACCCCAGGGCCTTTTTGTGGCCCCCAGCATGTCCCGGTGACTGGGATTGTTCCTCCCCAGGGACTGGACTTTGGACGTCTCCTTGTTGAATCATGGAATCATAGACTAATTTGGGTTGGAAGGGACCTTTAAAGGCCATCCAGTCCAACCCCCTGCCATGGCCAGGGACATCTTCAACTAGATCAGGTTGCTCAGAGCCCTGTCCAGCCTGGCCTGGAATGTTTCTCAGGATGGGGCATCCACCACCTCTCTGGGCAACCTGGGCCGGTGTCTCACCACCCTCGACTTCAGGAGGTTCCTGTCAGGCCATTTCTCTGGCCCGTCCAGGTCCCTCTGGATGGCAGCACGACCCTCTGGAGTACCAGCCACTCCTCCCAGTTTGGTGTCGTCTGCCAACCTGTGGAGGGTGCGCCCTGCCCTATCATCTGGATCATTAATGAAGATGTTAAACACGACTGGACCCAGTATTGACCCCTGGCATACACTGCTAGTGACTGGCCTCCAGCTAAGACTTTGTGGCTGGATACCAACAGCTTGTTGGGGAGGATCTTATGGGAGATGGTGTCCAAGGCCCTGCAGAAGTCCAGGTAGACAATATCTGCTGCTCTCCTCTTGTCTGCCAGGCCCACGATTTCGTCATAGAAGTTTATCAAGTTGATATAGGGAACTAACTGTCCGCTTTGTAATTTCTAAATCGCTTAACAATCCTGTTTGTTTCAAACATTCTTTTGGAACTCACTTACCAAAGACTGGTATCTGTCAAGGACTGGCATTTGTCAAGGACTGGCATGTCAGACAAAGGAGTGAACAACCTGACCTTGCTGCAAGTAAATCGTATAGATAACGGGAGCTGCTAACAGCATCATTATTGTATGCAAGAAGCAACCATCTGGTTAAAACCGGTCTTGCGGTTTGGAGCCCAGTCAACTCAGCTTTCTAGGCCAAAGGTGAAAAGTGTACGGTGAAGAAGACTACGAGCCTTCCTCCAAAAGACCCCAGCCCACGACCACC
>VFFE01009107.1:672959-737396 GCA_008921705.1 Burhinus oedicnemus
TCGCTTAACAATCCTGTTTGTTTCAAACATTCTTTTGGAACTCACTTACCAAAGACTGGTATCTGTCAAGGACTGGCATTTGTCAAGGACTGGCATGTCAGACAAAGGAGTGAACAACCTGACCTTGCTGCAAGTAAATCGTATAGATAACGGGAGCTGCTAACAGCATCATTATTGTATGCAAGAAGCAACCATCTGGTTAAAACCGGTCTTGCGGTTTGGAGCCCAGTCAACTCAGCTTTCTAGGCCAAAGGTGAAAAGTGTACGGTGAAGAAGACTACGAGCCTTCCTCCAAAAGACCCCAGCCCACGACCACCAGATGGAAGTGCGCATGCGGCAAGAGGAGGAGAATTATGATAATGAGTAGCCGGAAAGAATTATAATAGTCACACCCATGCCGGAACTGTTTGTAATAATCCCACCTATGCTAATGCATATGTATGTTGAAACCTATGAATATGTATATCTTTATTGTATAAATTTCTGGTAAAATGTGCTGTTGGTGTGCGTGTACTTTGGAGGAGCGATCCCCCACGCACCCAGCGCTGAATAAACATACCTGCTTTATAACTCTATCAGAGTTGTAGAGTTTGATCCGCGCGTCAAAGTTGGTCTCCTTCCCTGGGAGAAGCCCTGCTGGCTGCTCCTGACGACCTTCACCTGCCTGGGATGGTTCCCAGGGGCTTCTACCACCTTCCCAGGGGTGGCGGTGAGGCTAAGCGGCCCATCGCTGGGAGGTGACACCCACTTTCCTCCGGTCATCTCTCCCCGGCCGCCGGGACGGCTCCGGGGCGAGCGGGAACGGTGGTGGGAGTAAGGCGGCGGCGGGACAATATATATCTGTGCGTCAGGATGGCCGAGCGGTCTAAGGCGCTGCGTTCAGGTCGCAGTCTCCCCTGGAGGCGTGGGTTCGAATCCCACTTCTGACAGTCCCTTTTCGCGCGGCCCGGCGACCGTTTTTTTGCTTGGAGGGTGCAGAGGATAAAAAAGAACCCCACGTATGCCACAATTACAACCAATTAATTAACTTTAATTAAAGGTAAAGGGCGACTGGCCCGCAAAACCTTTGGTCAGTTGTCAGAAGTGGGATTCGAACCCACGCCTCCAGGGGAGACTGCGACCTGAACGCAGCGCCTTAGACCGCTCGGCCATCCTGACAGCCGTACACCGTGTTTCCCGCCCCACCATACAGCACCGGTCGCTGCGGCCAGTCGCGGCGCCGGGCGGGCTCCCCGCGGCTCCTTCTCCGCGGTTCTGCGGGCGCCGAGGGCCTGCACCTCCCTCCCGCCGGGCCCGGAGGTGAGGGACTGCGCGCAGTCTTCAGTGACGCCGCTGGGAGGTGTTTGTACCTCCCGCTGTCTGTACCTTGGGACTCTGTGACAATTTCTCCAGGGGCAAAAAGCTGCTCAAAGGTAGAATAAAGTTGCTGTCGCTGCCCTGGACAAGTCTCACAAGCCGTCCTTCCCAGGAAGGAGGGAATCCGCCATGGCCGTGCCCAGAGAAGCAGCGCAGCCGGCTAACCGGGGAGGGAGGGCGAGCTCGCCCGCGGCCATGGCTTCCACCTCCCGGCAGAAACACCCGGGGGAGGTCACTCCCGGCAGGGGAAAGGGCCGGGGACAGGTCGGGGGGGACGGGGAGGGCACTATACAATGGTAGGAAGTGTGAGTCAGCGTTCCATGCAGGGCTGCCACCACAGCGCCTGGGGCAGCACGAGGAGGAGGGGAGACACCCCGACATGCTGAAGGAAGGGATGCCATCCTGAGGGACCTGGACGGGCCTGAGAGGTGGACCCGTGTCAACCTCATTGAGTTCAGCCAGGCCCAAGTGCGAAGTCCTGCACGTGGGTCGGGGCCATCCCAAGCACAAATGCAGGCTGGGCGGAGAATGGATGGAGAGCAGTCCCGAGGAGAAGGACTTTGGGGTGTTGGTAGATGAGAAGCTCACCAGGAGCCGGCAATGTGCGCTGGCAGCCCTGAAAGCCACCAGCAGCGTGGCCAGCAGGGCAAGGGAGGGGATTCTGCCCCTCTGCTCCACTCTGGTGAGACCCCCCTGCAGTGCTGTCTCCAGCTCTGGGGCTCCCAACAGCAGAAGGACATGGACCTGTTGGAGCGGGTCCAGAGCAGGCCATGGAGATGATTTGAGTGCTGGAGCACCTCTGCTGTGAGGACAGGCTGAGAGTTGGGGTTGTTCAGCCTGGAGAAGAGAAGGCTCCGGGGAGACCTCAGAGCCCCTTCCAGTCCCTAAAGGGGCTCCAGGAAAGATGGGGAGGGACTCTGGATCAGGGAGTGGAGCCATAGGATGAGGGGGAACGGTTTTAACCTGAAAGAGGGGAGATTTAGATGAGATATGAGGACGAAATTCTTGACTGGGAGGGTGGCGAGGCACTGTCCCAGGTTGCCCAGAGAAGCTGTGGCTGCCCCATCCCTGGAGGTATTCAAGGCCAGGTTGGATGGGGCTTTGAGCAACCTGGTCTAGTGGGAGGTGTCCCTGCCCATGGCAGGGGAGTCGGAACTAGATGATCTTTAAAGTCCCTTCCAACCCAAACCATTCTATGATTCTGTGGTTCTATGATCCTCCACATTGTACACCTGCTTATTTTCTGTTTTAGAAAAGGGACCAGAAATAGGCAACAGTGTCCCTCTGGGGATGCGATGGAGGAGAACTCTATGCTACGTGGGCCAGTTGCAGAGAAGTCAGCGCTTGAATTTCTCTACTGAAAAACACAAGTCCTCTCAGCACCTCTCAGCAGCTCCTGCTGCTTGTCCAGAGTATATTTAATATTGGTTTTATATGAAATGTGGTATTGTGGAGACGTGATGACAGCTAGGGGACTGAAGGAGGTGGCATGTGGGACTGTACTGTACTGGCATGGGAGGTGGCGCATGGTCTTGGCTGCACATCCCACCTGGAGCTGCTGCAGCTGAAATCCCCTCACCCTCTGCTGAGCCCCAGAGGGGAACCAAGGCCCGGGTCTGGCCACTGGGCACATGCTCCCCAGGGGCTTGATTTAAGCCTTCCCCAGAAACGGCTTTTCCTTGAAATACTTTAGCTGGCAATTTGGAGAAAGGTCTGTACTGAGCCTGTCTGCAGCTTCCTACCCTGCCTGCCCATGGGGATGGCTCGGAGGAGCTGTTCTTGGCCATCTTTGCATGAGCTCTCGCTATGAAAGCAAGCTGGGAGAGCAGCCAGATGAGGGAGAAGTGAAGGTGGGGGCGGAAAGGGAAAAAGCCACATCCAGAGCGACATAAACACCCAGCGGAGAAAGCTATTTTTTGAACTGTTCAGTCAGCCCATTGTCCTGCGGTGAAAGTCCCGATGGCTTCAGAGCAGAGATGTTTATTTGCGGCCACATGCTGCCGCACGAGCAGGAAATGATACAGCAGGGCTGAAATCATCTCCACGTGGTCCCTAAAGGTGCGGGTTCAGCTCCTGCGTGGGCTCCACAGGAGCCCAGTACCTCCATGGGCTGGGCTTGTCCCAGGAGGAACTCCTTGTTGGAGACACTCTGGCAGGGCAGAGGGGTTTGCTAATTAACTCCAGGGCGGAAGCAGCAATTTTTAGCGTGGATGCTTCAGCTAAGGAAGTAATAGCCGCCGCACGATGGCATTGTCTGCTGCAGCAATTGTCTGCGTCACGATGGCACTGTCTGCTGCATTGTCTCCTTCCAGCTCAGGAAACTCCGCAGGAGCCTTCCCCGGGGGCAGAGTGGGGTGTCAGCTCCATGGGGTGAGCAGGACCCTTTCAAAAGAGCAGGAAAGGATGCCTGTCCCTTCCTTGTGGCCCCTGTCACCTCCAGGCTGCTGGGGTCAGTTAGGGGCCCTGGCTGCGGGTCAGGAGCTGGGGGCACTTTGGGTGTGTTTGTTCTTTATCAGCCATCTGGTGAGTGTCCAGGGGAAGCGGCATATCCTTTGCTGATGGGGGTCTTTCCTCTTGGTGGATGTCTGTCGGTGGTGGCTGGGGGGCTCACGGGGGCTGGCTGCACCACTACCCTGTGCCGCTCCTGGAGGGAGCCTTTGCTCTAGCGCTTGCCGGTGCTCCCCCATCCCCTCTGTCACAGCTCCGGGGGTCCTCAGGGGGTCTTGCTGCCTACAGTTGGACTGTTCCCTAAATTTCACCCCGCTGGCCTGGAATGGGCAAACCTGTGGTGCTCTGGAGGTGTGAGCTGGGGCTGGATGTGGAGGACACCCATGGGGAGGGCTCTGGGTTGTGGTCCGGCTCAGCCAGAAGGGGCATGGGCATGTCAGCTCTTGCAGCAGACAGTTCGTTTGGTTTTGGCACACAGGTATGAGCAGGACTGCCTTCGGTCACCAGCTCGGATTTGAGATTGGCTCTGTCCTGGGGGGATTTGTTCCCCAAATAGCATTTTGAATCCCAAACATGCCTCATCTCTGCTTTCTTTGATTCACCCCTGCTGCTTCCTCAGGTTGGTACAAGGAATCATGGCCCAGGGTACGAATCTCCCTTATCCTTATCCCCAGTAACTCCTTTTTAACAATCCCCAGCCAACACTGAAACGCTAATGGCCACAATCTGTAGCCTGTTGCTCTGTTAGGAGGTGAGACAGCTGCATTGGCCTTAAAAATACACCTCACAGCCACCACAGCCAATTGGGAGCCCAAGGAGCTCTTGCATTAGGTGTTGGGACAGGCACGATGCTCCCAGAAAGTAAGTTTGGGTGAGGCAAAAGCCTATTTCCCTGGGATCAAGCTGGGCAAGTCACTGGTGGGATTATAGCTGAAACCCATCAGGAGTGTGGAGGCTCTGGGCAAAAGCAGAGGGGAAGGAGACACCCTGTTCTTACAACATGGGATGCAGAAAAGCTGGGATGGGAGAGGGAAGGGGTCTGGTGACTCCCTGGTCTCTCAGTTGAGCCAGCAAGGCTTGAAAAGGGTTAAGAGCCTGGGCAGAGAAACGTGTGTCTGGGTTTGTTTCCCTGCCCAGCCCGTGTTTATTGTGCTAGTTCATGTAAAGGCTTGTTGGATGTTGGAAGCGCTGCGGGCTCCTGGGGCTGTCTGCTGCTGCTGCTGCTCCTGTGTGTCCCTTGGGCACCGGTGGGGAGCTCGGCATGTGCCCGTGGCTGAGGCTCTGTGGAAAGAGCTGCTTGAATGAACGGGGTGACAGCTCTGATCTGGAGGGCTGTGATAGTTGGACTCGATGATCTTAAAGGTCCCTTCCATCCTAGATGATTCTATGATTCTGTGTCCTGTTTCTGTAGGAGACTGGTTGGGATTTGAAGGCTTGTGGGATGGGAGGGCTCAGCTGAGACCAGGGGATGCCAACGGCCCCAGCGCAGTCATGTCTAGCAGCTCATAACACTGCATGTGGTGGCTCCTCTTGCCCTTTGGGGCTGGCCTGCAGGTGTCACTGGCTCTTGTGGAGACAAGAAAGAGTTACTGAAAGAGTTATCAAACACTGGAACAGGCTGCCCAGGGAGGTGGTTGAGTCACCATCCCTGGATGTGTTTAAAAGTCATGTAGATGTGGTGCTTAGAGACATGGTTTAGTAGCAGACCTGGTAGAGTAGGGTCAATGGTTGGACTGGATGATCTTAAAGGTCTTTTCCAACCTAAACCATTCTATGATTCTATGGCACCCTTGGGGGTCAGCCCCAGCGGCACTATGTGAGAGAGGTATTTTGGATTTCTCCTTCACCCACCATCACGGCTTAATGATAAGCTTGTGTCGAACTGGTCCTGCAGACGCTGTTGGAAGGCACACAGCCTTCTCCTGCCCTAAGGGGATGGGAAATGGTGAGCCTTTCCCAGAAGGCCATAAACAGAGCTGCTTCTGGTAAGCTCCTTTCCTGCAGAGTGGCAGCATTTGTATGGGAACATGTTGGATGGAGAAGTGGGAAGTGTGTGGGAGAAGGTGAAGAAGTGTGGAGAGGTGATGATTACGCTGCAGGATGGGCCCAAAGGGCTGGGTCTGTGGCAGGCGGCATCTCCCTGAGCAAAGGGCTGGCGCCATTCCTGCCAGAACAAGGACCCCCCCCCCAGGACAGGGAGGTTTGCTGGCACATGCACTTTCTGCTCCTGCTGCTGCAGGAGGGAGGGATGGGGCGGAGTAACTGGGGCTGCTGTGAAGAGACACACACCTCATCCTCTTCTTCAGCCAGAGCAGCAGGCACTGGGCTGGCCCTGGGCTCTGACAGAGGTGAAACAGCAGAGCCGTGGCACTTCTCCTGCTGCCCAGCTTCTGCCTGTTCTCACACTGGCCCTGGCAGGTGTTACGGTTTGAGAAATGCACAACCATTTATTGTCATTTAGGCAATTATTCTATCACCCAATGACCCCTCCCCACCCAGGAAGGGGAATTGTGAAAAAATGAGGAAACTTGGCGGTTGAAATATAAACAGGTTTAATAGAATAAGACTAGATAATTAACATTAATAACACTAAAGAACAAATAGTGATCCCAATACCAATATAAAACATACAAGGATTATACCCGGCCCATTCTATCTGTAGGAAGCTGTGCACTCCCAGCAGGGGACAGCAAATGTGGGACACTGCGAGCACCATGGCTTTGGGAGGAAGGGAAGGGCTCAGGGCTACGGCACCGGGGCAAGGAGTTCTCTGGATCACAACTATCAAGGGAGAGAGAGAACTCCTCAGCGAACTTTCTAATTTGTATTGAATGTGCCGTTGATGGTATGAAATAATCCTGTTGTCCAGCTTGGGTCAAGTGCCCAGGTCTCGCTCCTCCTCATCCCTGCACCTGGCGAGCTCAAAAACACTGAGACCTTGAAACCTGTACACTGTAGCTGGCTATAAAGGAAATATTTTTCACAAATTCAGACACCAGAGTCTTCTAAAGGTGCAGTTTTCACAAGCATTAGAAAAGAAATTAGTCCTGTGTAGCTCAAACCAGAACAGCAGGACCCTTTTCCAGGATGCAAAGGAGGGGAGACTCACCCTGTACCACCCTGTGCTGAGGCACAGCACAGCCAAAGGAAAGCCTGGCAGCAGCTCCTGTGGCAGCTCTGGGCTCCTGTGGTGCACGGAGGTTTCCATCATGCCCTGCTGCTGCTCTCCCCTCTCTTCCCTGCAGTGCAGTGGTAAGAGACCAACCTTTTGGGGGTTATCTGGCACTCCTTCATCATGCCAGCTCCGTGGAAACGTTGCCTTCAGGGCTTGCAGCACAGAAGGATTGCAACATCAGGACATCTCTCCAGCTCCCTAGGGACTTAGCAGGACCCAGGGGCCCGACGTGCTCAGGCAACCCTATTCTGATGGAGTCCCAGCACGCTGCTTCCCCTTATCTAAGGTCTCTTCCAACCCAGGTGATTCTGATTCTGTCTGCAAAGCTGCCCCGATTTCATCTGTGCCAGCCAGGCACATCTCCCCAGGAGAGCCTTCCCCATCCCCAGTCATAGGGAGGAGCTTGTGCCCAGTGGCCGCATTGTTCTGTGGGGGACAAGTGACTCTTCTCTGTTTAGGAAGAGCTTAACTGTGTTGCAAACTAACCGCCTCTGTGTTTGTTTCTTTGCACGCAATATTTTCAGCCAAGTTAAATCTTGTTTATTGCAGCTGCCATTGCATTCCTTGGCAGTCTCCATGAGACAGTTGCAGGATGGGTTGTCCTCAGTTCTGGCTGCTCCAGCTGCTGAGGAGAGGCACCAATTCCCACTGCAGGTATGCACCTTTTCCATGGGGACCAGCCACCAGCTTGCAGCTCAGATGTGATGCTGCCGGGGGAAAAGCTGCGTCCCACAGCCTGGCTGGCTTGGGATGCTGACCAATAGCTGTGGGCTGCCTCACTGCAGAAAAATACAGAGCATCAGCATTTTACACTGTGTGCTGGAACCCAAATTTGTTCTTGTTCACAAGGAAGGAGGAAGCCATTGTGTTCAGAGAAGTGAAAGCCTGTGTGATGTTCTCTGCTATTTTTTGAAAACATTTTCTGTGTAAAGCAGTTTCTTAAAAACACAAGCCCTGCACTGGTCCATACTTCCCGAACAGGAGTTGTTTTGTCCCCTGTGGAGACGCTGGCTGCAGACAGCCCCAGACATCTGATCCTCATTTCCTGCCTTTTTTTTTTAATGTGAGAAAATTCAAAGTCGTGCAGTGCCAAACAGATTTTTCTGGATCCCCTGTCATTTAATTCTCTCCCTTATTACACTAATGGCTCAAGAGCTCAGCATAGGCTGAGGGCATCTCCAAAATGAGAGGCCACCTTTGGCTCTAAGGAACCATCTCCTGAGTCTGCCACTGGTTGCCTTGGCCAGGAGAGAGGAGGGTGTTGGGTCGGTTCTGGATTTCTCTGGGCCATACCATCCGGTGCCATGTGTGAACTGGAGCCAGACAGCCCAGACTCCAACCTCAACACCAAACTGCCTGGCGTGAGCCACAGAGTCCTTTTGTGGGTGCTGAGGGTCAAACCTGGAGCTGTGTTAGATAGCCCAGAATAACCTCCAATCCCAGCCCCAACAGTGCACGGTGCCCTGTGCACAGTCCCTCTGCCTCATTGGAAAAGCCATCGAGGTTTGTCCAGATTGAAATCTGGGAATCTGGTCCCACACAGCAGGGACTGGCTGCATGCGCTCGCCTCATCTGCAGCACATGCTCCACCAGTCTCCTATGTCCTGGCTTGCAGACCTTGCTGCATGCGCGTTCCTCAAGAGAAACTGGAGGAGGCCAGTTCTGGTGAGTGTGGAAGCCCTGCCGCAGAGGTGGTGCTTGAGCTGCCCTGAGTCTAATGCTTTTGGGCTGCAGTAAAGGCGGATTGTATCAGAGTGGTGGCCAAGCTGCCAACCCCGCTGAGGATAGGTGGGTGTAGTGCAAGGACAAGCTGCCACAAGGCAGCACAGAGCTGGGAGTGTTAGCAGGGGCAAGAGAATCTCATCATATGTCCGGAGTTGGAGTCCTGGGTCAGCCTATCTCTTTGCAGTGTCAAGACTGGCTGGGTCTTCCCAAAAGCTGTGTTCCTGCTGCTTCTTTCCAGCAAGCCTCTGGGACAGACATCATGGACAACATTGTGGACAGCAAAGGATGCTGTTAATACCTGCTACAAGTGATGCTGGGCTTCCCTGCTCCAGGAAGACCAGCTCCTGAGGCCTTGGGAGCTCCTGAACAGACCATGTGGTGAAAATCGTCAGCATTCTCATCTGATCAGCTCTGCCATCTCTGTCTTCCAGGTCACATGCAGCCTCCTAGGTCTCACTGACTTTTCCTTTTTCTCCAGTCACCACCTGATTTTCAGGAAGACAAACCCACTGTAACAAACAGCGCAGGGTCCTTCTTGCACGAGGAACTAAGAATAGCCAAGGAGCATAAATTTCCAACTTGGAAATACCCTGTAGGAGATGGGCCATGCTCTGGAGCCGTTTCCTGTTTGTTCAGGACACAGCCCTGGTTCTCTTTGCATATATTGTTGTGCATATTGCCTTTGCAGGGTTGTCACTTCTAGCCTTCAAGAGCAATTCTCCCAGCATTAGTCATACATTCCTTCCACCTGTGAGGACCTTGACCCTGTGCACAACCTGTGAACAACCCTGGCAAAGCTGCAGTAGGTGGGAAATGCTGGAGCTGCTTTCATGTCTCTCATGGGGAAGATGGGATCTGGCCCTTTGGCCCATGGTATCTGTGGTTTGGAGCAATAAGCCAAGCTAATGGTTGCCAGTGAGCAACCAAAGGTTAGGGGTATGGCATCAGATCGGGCGTCTGAGCATGCCTTGTACAGTCACCAACATCCAGTCCACACCAGACGTTGTTCTCCCTTTCTCCACAGCACAGCCAGCGTTTAAGTAGCAGGACATCCATCCTGATAGGAAACTGTCCTTAAAGCAGAGCAGGAACTGGAGCCAGACAGCCCATACTCCAACCTCAACACCAAACTGCCTGGCATGAGCCACAGAGTCCTTTTGTGGGTGCCGAGGGTCAAACCTGGAGCTGTGTTAGATAGCCCAGAGTAACCTCCAGTCCCAGCCCCAATGGTGCACAGTGCCCTGTGCATGGTGCCTCTACCCACACTCTATAGCACGTACTCATGTTTTTTCCTTGTCCATGTTTCAGATCAGCCTAAGGGCCTTCCTCATTCATGTGACAGTTAAAGTTATATGGGGGAAAAACCCCAACCCTCTTCTTAGTATCTTCTGCTTTTCTTTGGTGCTACACCACACCTTCAGAGAGCCTTTGCGTGCTAAGAAGCACCCCAAGAAGCCTCCTTCCAGTCCTCCTAAGGAAGAATGGGGAAGGACTGTGATGAGCCACCCTGGCCTGCCGTCTTTGCTGAAAGGATGTGACATTCATGGCAGTCTGTCTTCCTCCTCAGTCTTGGTCTGCTTGGTTTCATTTTCTTACATTTTCTTAGCACAGTCTGTGTTCCCTGTTACTCAGTTTTTCTGCTCTTTGTTTCCTGGAAAGCTGGTTGTCCCTGACCTGCAGGGTTGCACACTCCATTGCTTGGGTGCTGTGATTCGTGTTTATGGACTGGGATTGCTGGTGTCCTCCTCTGCCTGCCCTCATTCGCATCACAATTTAATCTGCAGTTCCAGACCCATGCTGAATAACTACTTGCTATTCCAAGAAACTAAAGCAAAACTAAATCAAGTAATACAACAGCAGTTGCCTAGACAATTTCTATCATAACTAAAGAAGCTAAAATCAGCTGAAGCCAAGACAAGCCCAGAGAAGTCCTGAGATCCTTCACTGTCAGATCAATATGAAGCACACACTTTGCTGGGTCAAAAACTGGCTGGATGGCCGGGCCAAAAGAGTGATGGTGAATAGAGTTAAATCCAGTTGGCAGCTGGTCACAAGTGGTGTTCCCCAGGGCTTGGTATTGGGGCTGGTTCTGTTTAATATCTTTATCAATGACCTGGAAAAGGGGATGGAGTGCACCCTCAGTAAGTTTGCAGATGACACCAAGCTGGGCAGGAGTGTCAACCTGCTTGAGGGTAGGAAGGCTCTACAGAGGGATCTGGACAGGCTGGATTGATGAGCCGAGGCCAATGGTGTGAGGTTCAACAGGACCAAGTGCCGGGTCCTGCACCTGGGTCGCAAGAACCCCGTGCAGTGCTACAGGCTTGGGGAAGAGTGGCTGGAAAGCTGCCTGGCAGAAAAGGACCTGAGGGTGTTGGTTGACAGCTGGCTGAATATAAGCCAGCAGTGTACCCAGGTGGCCAAGAAGGCCAACACCATCCTGGCCTGTATCAGGAATAGTGTGGCCAGCAGGACTAGGGCAGTGATCCTCCCCCTGTACTAGGCACTGATGAGGCCCCACCTCGAATACTGTGTTCAGTTTTGGGCCCCTCACTCCAAGAAAGACATTGAGGTGCTGGCGCGTGTCCAGAGAAGGGCAACGAAGCTGGTGAGGGGTCTGGAGCACAAGTCTGATGAGGAGTGGCTGAGGGAACTGGGGTTGTTCAGCCTGGAGAAAAGGAGGCTGAGGGGAGACCTTGTTCTGTACAACTGCCTGACAGGAAGTTGTAGCAAGGGGGAGGTTGGTCTCTTCTCCCAAGTAACTGGCAATAGGATGAGAGGAAATGGCCTCAAGTTGCACCAGGGGAGGTTTAGATTGGATATTAGGAAAAATTTCTTCACTGAAAGGGTTGTCAAGCATTGGAAGAGGCTGCCCAGGGAAGTGGTGGAATCACCATCCCTGGAGGTGTTTAAAAGAGGGGTAGATGTGGTGCTGAGGCACATGGTTTAGTGGTGGACTTAGTGCTGGGTAAACGGTTGGACTCGGTGATCTTAAGGATCTTTTCCATGATTCAATGATTCAATGATTCTATGAATACAATGCCTATGGTTTATCACTAGTTACAGCAGAAATATCTCCTGGGCTACAGCAGGTCCTCTGAGTTTGGGTTTTTCAATGCTGCAAGACCTAAAAGAAGTGGAGTAAGCGGCTGGCACTGGCGTGCTGGGGGGGTAGATGCGCAATGGGACAGGGAGGGTGGTATAGGCTTTGGGACAACAGTTGGGTGCAATGATACCAGTTTTTTGCCAGCTGCAGCGCAGGTTTGTCACGGCTCATTGGAGCTGCCCACTCCCATCGGAGCTGATTGCTGTGCCTCTGTCCTGCTTTTGGTGGGAACTGCAGGGCTTGCTGGTGGCTTAGACCCACGCCACTGCTGGCACTTGAAGGCTTGCCGTGTCCCACTGAGCTGTGCTGAGGCCCTCCACTCTCCTGCTGCGGGATTTCCTTGTGCAGATGCCACCTCCAAACCCAGCTGCTGAGCTCACTGGGAGCAAAGGGAGGTCTCTGAGAGTGTCCTGGAGGAGTCCCCTACCAGGTAAAACACCACCAGCCCTGTCTGTGCTGGAAAAGCAGCTGCATTCCCCTGCCAAAGAGCTGTTTCTGCCTTAAAATAACAACACCTGTGGCAAGTCATGCCTTTAGCAAACAAAGCACTCACCCTCCCACTTTATATGCATGCTGGAGCCCTTCCTCAGTGTTATCCATCACTGGCAGTAAACCTTTTGCAGAAGAAGCAGAACCTGTTTCTTCAGGGGAGATGTAAGCATGTGTGGGCTGTGCCATCACTTCCAGCACCCCAGGCACCCCACGGCCTTGGGCAATGCTGGTTCCTGGAATAAAAGTTTCCTGTAAGGCTCTGCCCAGCCTGAGAAAACCCAGTTTGGGGAAGGGGCCAGCCTGACAGCTGCAGCATGTTCTGTTCTGGCTGGATCAAACAGACTATTTCAAGGTCTTAATTTTTATTTGATTTTATTTCCTTGAAATGGGTTTTATCTTCTGTTACAGTACAAGCAAAGGCTGAAGCTACAGGCTGGGAGTTTCACCAAATGTTTTTAAAATGCATCATGTGGAAACCTGGGGTTTTTCACTCTTTAGGAATAAAATCCTAATTGGAACTGTTGGAATTTCCCACAGCATAGAGAAGCCAGGTTTCCACCAGCCCTAAGAAAACTCTGGGGAAAAAAGGATTTCAGGGAAAGCCACACTGTCTCAGTCTTGTTCTTATCTTCATCTTTCAGTTGAGGAAGTTGGCAGGGGAAAATTATTATGTATTCTGCTGGGATCTGAGATGAAAGAGAAAGTAAAGGTGCAGGATGTGACCACCGTGTTGGTATGTCCGCTTCAGACCTGGCTTTGTGCTGGTGCCGGGAAGCCCCCCAGCCAGCCTGGTCTCTTGCAGAGCTGGGGGGCTCGTACTCCTGCTCTCAGCGTCAGCAAGACCCTGATGGCTAAGACCCTGCCCTATACCCAAAGTCAGGGCTGTAGTGACAAGCAGATGCTGCAGACGGCATGCCCAGGGAACAAGGGGCTGCCTGGGGAGGCCACTGGGTCTGCTCCTAAGAGGCAGCCTGGTGCAAGTTCACCAATCTAGCTGATGAACTGGTGGTCCTGATTAGCAAATGACACTTCTTTTGGCCTAACATCCAGTGCTGCTGCTGTAAGATGGCTGCCGCAAAGGAATAGAATAGCTGCTTTTGCATTGGGGTAAATAATGAGCTTAATGTGCATCAGGGAGCTGCGGGTTGGAGGTGGGGAGAGCTTCACAAGCCTAAGGACAGTGGTGCCTTGCCACAGGCTGCCTGGCTGAAGGACACATTGGTGGGAGAGGAGGATGGAGCAGCCGACTCCTGAAAGTCCCTGGCTGAATAATTTGCCAAGGAGGCTGGAGCTGCCCCACCTGCACTAAGAAAAGCCGATGTAAATGCAGCTGGGGAATTCCAGGAGCCGTCTACCTCCTGAGCAGGCGATATTCCCTCCCCTGTCCCGCTTTTCCCTCCTACTCCTGTCGTCACCCTGAGACGTGGGGGAGGGGAGCTGAATAACAGCTGAAACCCCTGTCTCGGGGCTTCATAATCCTGGAATGCGCTGCAGCAGCCGTGTTGCTCCGGAGGATGCAATAAGCAGTCAGGAGTGGGAAATACTGCCCGTAACAATCCTTCCCTGCGTGCCCTTCCTGCTGCCAGCCACAGGAACATGAAGGCTGTTTCTCTCCAGGTCCTGTTTGTGCTGAGGGTCTTGTGCCTGGTGACCCTGGCTGGAGGTGAGCCACAGCTCTGCTTGCTGCCCCCCGGGGGAGCAGCTAGGTTCACACCAGGGGGGGCTGGTGAAGTGTGCTGGGGAGGAAAGGCGGTGCTGGATCGGGCTACAGGCACCAAGGGACCTCGGTGGGCTGTGCGAGATGTTGTAGCAGGATCGGGCTGGGCTTGGGAAGTGGTGGGGGGAACCTATGGCGGCAATCCTGGCAGCAGGGATGTCTGAGCGGCCCCGTGATGGCTTTTGCCACTCCTGATGGTAGGCAGGGAGAGTGTCGGAGAGACTTTCTGGTGATCCATATTAGAAAAGAATGCACTTTTCCCCTCTTTTCATGGCCGCTAGGGACATGCCATGGGGGCAGAGCGCAGCCTATCCAAGAATGGATGTCTGTCCACACAGGCTCCCTGTCCAGAGGATGCCAGTGCTCCCATCGCTGCGAGGCGGCGGGGTGCTGTCGCCTGCAGCTCCAGTGCCTGTACAGTGTGTGTGTGTGCACAGGTGGGAAACACTCGCCTGTTCACGGGACAAAGAACTTTGCGTGCCCTGGGGTGGCGTTGAGTGGGGCCAGGGGACCGGGAGGAGGTGGCCACGCATCTCCCTGGACTGCTCTTGGTTGAGTTCGGCTGTGGCACAGGTCAGTGATTGCTGCCCAAGGCAGCAGTTAAGCAGGGTGAGTTGCCAGGCTGGCAGCCAGCCTCTCAGCAGCACAGGCAAAGCTGTACTTTGAACAGGACAAAGGGATGATCTGTTCCCACAGTGGGAAGGGAGAAGGTCAAAGAGCCTTTAAGATGAGAAGCTGTTACTGCCCCATCCCTGGAGGTGTTCAAGGCCAGGTTGGATGGGGCTTTGAGCAACCTGGTCTAGTGGGAGGTGTCCCTGCCCATGGCAGGGGGGTTGGAACTAGATGAGCTTTAAGGTCCCTTCCAACTCTAACCATTCTGCCCTGCTGCCACCGGATGGGAGGAGTGAGGACAGCTGGAGATGGAGCTTCTTCCTTGCCTCACACCTCCGGGCATGTTGTCCAGGGCTGGCCTGAGTGTAACACGCAACAGGGACACTGGGCAGCTTACCCTGCCCTGGGAACCCGCTGCCTGCTTCGGCCCTGCCTGGCTCCACTCACCTGTGGCCAAGCATCCAGCTGCTCTAAAGAGATGACATCAGGCTGGCTCTGCAGAAAGAAAGGCTAGCGGTGCTCCCTGGCCAGGGTTGCTTGAGGAACTGTGCTGAAAAGCAAGTACCGATGGCTCCCAGGAGCAGTGTCTCTAAAGAGCTGTGGTCCCACGTAGATAAACTCCCAGACCCCAGGTGTCCCCGAGGTCCCTTTGGCAAAGATTCAGATGCAGCTCAGAGAAGCGGGGTTGCATGCCCCGGGAAGAGGGGGACAATCAGGGCTGGCTCCATGCTCCCTGCGACACCAGTCTGTCCTTGGAAGGTGCTTTCCAAGCTCCTCCACTCTGGGAAAAACACACCAGGAATTCATCTAATTGCAAACCATTTATCTGTGATGCCAATAATTGGAAAATCAGTGAATGGTTATCAGAGAGCCTTTGGGAACAGTCCCTGCCTGCTCCCTGTGATGCACCTCCCCGACTGTCCACAGGGATGGATCTGGCCCTCTTACTGCTGTGCCTGTTTGGTGGAACAGTGCTCATGAAAGTGAAGGACACCAGCAGTGTGTCCTCTGGCTAATAAGAGTTAACTGGGAAGTTGGTTGCCCCTGAGTGAGTATTCTTGGCCCTAAAGTGCCACAGAAGACATCGTTGTGCGAACAAAGACCTATGCTTTAACACTACAGAGACCTAGAGATTGAAATGTGCTTCTATAGAGGAGCCACAGGAGTGTTTGCTTGGGATTTCTTTGCAACCATGGGTTTCCCCACTAAATGAATCAAAAGAGCTGAGGGTGCTCATTCCTGCACCCAGCAGCTGCATCATTCCCAACTGAACAGTATCAAATTCACCAAATTCATTTGGGAATCTGAGGCAATGTTTTGTGGAGACTGCCTGATCTAAACCAAACTCCAGCTCTTTTCTTCACCAGGGGCCTCGGATGAATCAGGGCTTGTTTTTCTAAGTCTTGCCCCCTGGGATGTCAGAAACAAATTGCCAGGCTGTGTTGTGCAACCTCCCCTTGCTTGGCAAACGCCTGTTGTTGGAGGCTGGGGGTCAGTGTGGGAATGAAAGGTCCCCGGTGGTGTGACTGGCTTTGCCCCTTGAAGGGGTCAAGTGGGGGTTTCTTTTTACACTTTGGAAAATGAGAACCATATTTTCTGGTGGAGATGGAAAAGAGATTTTTGGTGAGAAAGTGGGCTGTGAAGCTGGGCTGCTGGTACGTCTACAGGAGCAATGTATCATTCACCAAAATGTTCCTTCTGTGCACCCTTTCTCTGAGTCCACGTGGTGTTCAGATACCACATACCAGCAAACAGAGAGGCAGGATGCTCGCCCAGAGGAGACCTGCCACAGGAAGAAGAGATATGACTGATCCAGATAAGGAGAGGACAAGCATCCTGCCCCCTGATCTGCACTGCCTGCACCAAAAGCAGTTGCAGCAGGTCTTTTGGGAATGAAGAAATGTGTCTTCTGGGCACCATGCTGAACGCAGTCCTCCTGTGACCCAAAGGCGAGAGGACCTGCAGGTCCAGGTGCTTGCACAAAGGACCTCCAGCCATTGCTTGCTCCTGTAAGGCAAGCTGCAATGGTGTCCCAAGAGCCCCGCAATTTTCCCAGGGCTTTTTTTGCAGTTTTCTGGGTATCTTGTCACCTCTTCGGGTGATACAAACAATCGTGGCCCTGACAGGATTTGTCTTCGTCTCATTTTAGCAGGGATTGGAAAGTTTCCTGGCAAGCTTTGGACTCCTCCCCAAAGAAGGGGAAAAAGAAACAGTGCCAGTTTCTATAGTACCTAATAAAAAGCCAACATCTAATATGTTGAAAACTTTATTTCAGGGCAACCCAAAGCACCTCTGAAGTGTTCAATAGAGTGCAGCCGTTTTACATCTGGGATAGCGGCGAAGCGGATAAGGAGCTACCACAGGACAGAGCCTCGCTGCACCAAACAAGCCATCATGTAAGCACTGCCCCACCACTGCCTGCCCTTTCGTGTGCCCTCCAACACCGACTAAGCACTAGCCTGTCCGCAAATGCCCCTGCTTTGGAGCAAGGAGCAACCTGGAAACTGGTATTTATTTGAAGGGTGGGTGGGTTTTTTCCTTATTTAAAGACCAACAGCCTCCAAGTGCAATCAGGGGCTCACACGCACAGTGAGACAGGGATAAATGGATGGGGAAAGGGACTGACGGACGTACTTCTTGGCGGAACAGGGCAGTGGCAGCATGCAGGGCAAGAGCTCATGCGTGTCTGTGAAAGCAGGCGTTTCCTCTGGAGACAGATGCAGACTTGTGAGCTTGTCTGGAGATGAGAAAAGCTACATCTTTTCCCCAGGGTAATTGTTGTTTTCAACTTACCCTGGAGATGAGGCACCATCGAGATCACTTTATTGCAGCCCAGGAGGTTGCTCCAAAGTGAACCTGCTGGGGTGACCTTCAAAAGTCTCATCTCAGTAAATCAGAGGGTTTTGTCTCCACATATGCTTGCCCCTGGGCAGCTGGTGCCTGCAGAGCTTCCTGCTCTGAGCGCTGGAGGTAAACACTGCGTCCAAACATCAGGACAATGCTTTCAAAAGAGGAGAACTTCTTAGGGGGAAAACCTTCACCCATGAGTCACGTCCAGCTGCTTCTCATGCAATCAGATCTCAGAGGCACCTGTCCTTCCTGAAATAAATAATCCATCCAAGCCAGTGGTGTTTACTATGGGCTTGAGAGAGTCAGTGTTGTTGTCTGCATGCCTTCCCTATCACACCGATCATCTAAACCAGTGTTTTCTTTAACCAGTAAGTGATCCCTTTTTATTTTCAGATTTATTACTCTGAAGTCCGTGGAGATTTGTGCAGATCCAGAGGCAGAGTGGGTGAAGAAGATTGTAGAGAAACTGGACCAGAAAAAGGCTGCGGCCTCCCCACTACCACGTGATGCCACCTCAGGAGTGGCACCAGAAGAGCCTGGTGTTTTTCAGAAACATGTTGGTCTTACAGTAACAGCTCCATCTCAAGCCACTGCTCCATGTAGTTTCTTCCAAGGGACAGGCACAACAGTTTTGGGGAGAATACATGTTCCTGCTGCCAGGACGGAGGCCTCCAGCAAATCCCCACCAGCCACACAGGACACCACCCAGCTCCCTGCAGGACTGTCCCCCGTGATAGGGGAAGTTGCTGCCCGCTCTGAAGTCACTCCAGAAGCAAACGGAGATTCCTTAAAATCTCCTGCACCTTCAACAATTTTTGCAGCAGGCATGGTCTCCAGCCAGCCCACCCCATATCCCACGGCTCTTGTGCATAACTTTGACAACGCCGTAGGATCCACAGAAGAACCTGTAGGACATACTGCAAATGCTATGGCTGATGCTCGAGACACAACTTCTCCTAGCTCAAATTCAGACCCCATGGCCATTACTAAAGGATCAGACCATCCTGTCCTTTCTACAGATGCATTCCCGGACCCTACAAGTGCAAGAGCCAACGCACTGGACACTGCTTCTAGCAGTTTTAGTTCAGATCTCCCCTTCATCCTGGACAGCATGGAGATCACCACAGTCCCAGCCACACCAGTTCCACCAGAGACTGCTTCAGTTTCTACTCTAAACTCCACAACTGCCATAGACAAAGGTCCTTCTGTCCATACCAACAAGGCTGTCAGTTCCTTTGTAGATTCTTTTGGTACTAGAACATTTGATTATTCATTGCCTGTAGGAAAGCAAGAGCCTTCAGATGCGTTAGTTTTTACTAGTCAAGCATTCTCAGGCCAAGCCAGAGTGCAGATGACTACAGAAAGACCAAATGATCTGCCCCTTCCCAGCATCTTGTACAGTTCGCAAATACACTTTGTCATCCTGGTTTCTGTGGTAGGTGGTCTCATGGCTTGCAGTGTTGCTTTTGTATGGCTATATCTAAAATTTGGAGTCAAAACAGAAGAAATGTCAAGAGAAATGGTACAGGGCTTGCTCTACCAGAAGGAGGGACATCAAAACAATGTATATCCAATGGAAGTAATCTGAATGTTTTATGGGGTGGACATTTTTGGCCTAAACTATATGTGTATTGCTGCAGGAAAGCTAAGTTTATGCTGAACTGGTGACCAGTAGGAAGCAAGGCAGGGAATAAAGATACCAGAGAAAACTGATTTTTTTTGCAGAGTAGAATGTCCAAAAATATACCTAATTTGTCGTTGACCAATGATGGTATTTTGGAAATAAACAAGATGCTTTTTTTCTTCTGGCACTGTTACGTACAAAGACAGTTGCTGTTCTAGAGCTGCTGGGTGGCTCTTTGCCAGGTGGTGGGTAGAAGTGAATTTCCAAATTGCTGTTGGAAATTTTTCTGTGTTTCATCATGGCCCAGCTGAGAAGCCACCCACTCACCCATGCTGCTGGACTCAGGCTCAGCCACCTTGAGCAATCTCAACACCAAAACCACGCAATTTGCACTTAAACTCTCCGCTGCTTCTTTCTTTGCACTTCAGGTCACTGCTCTGTCAGATCAAGACTGATGCTGGTGGTCAGCTGGGTGCTGCCTCTCCTTGGGTGGATCAAGTACCGCATTTACTCTTGCTGGAGACACAAGGGGTAGTCTAGCTTTTCGGACAGAGGTGATGAAAACTGCATCTGATTAGGGGACTGAAGGTCAGTGCTACGGTTTTCATGTTCAGGAGAGCTGGCAACCCGCAATCTATCTCCTCCTTGAAATCAAGCCACCTTTATCTCCAACAGCTATGGGCATTTCTTCTTGCAGATTTAGTCTGAGACCTGGTTCTTGGCAAATCAACTGCGATAAAACCCTTCCAACAGCTGCTGCGCCCTGTGTCCAGCTGCGTCTCAACACCAGGGCAGTATAATGTGGATGAGCCTTTGCAAATGAGAGAAAACAAGAAGTCACTCAATAATTTTGCTATTCCTGTGATAACATTAGAGGGGTTTTGCTTTTCTCTGCAAGCACAAACCCCAGGAAATACTCTCTTGGAGGAGCTAAGTGCAATTCTGGATTTAGTCGTACAGGAATTACTCCACCACAGCAGACGTACCATCCTTCTGGTCCCATATTCTCTCTAGAAATAAGCATGTTTGCTGATTCACAAAAAAGCACAAAATGCCTGTTCATGGTCCTACACATCAGCCACATTGTAGTTTTTCTTTTTTGGATAGCACTGATCACCAGGCTATTAAAGCGCTGTAACAGTACCAGGCTTTTTTTTTTTTTAACGCAAATTGTTTTTGATTTTTACATGTCTAGACATTGCTGTATGTAAGCCTTATCTTTTATCTGTGGTCAGTTCCTGAAAGCCCTTATTAAACAGTGACTCCAGTATGAATTTTGCTGGATTGTGCAAAGGTCTTCGTGATATGATGCTTTGTAGGTAGAGGTACATATCAAGGGTCAGATCCTCCTCTAACCAATCTCAGTGGATCAGATTCCAAAGTATAAATGCGCATGTAGATAAAAGAAAGGAAAACCACATAATAAGCAAGATAATCAAAGCAAAAATGATAGGCCAGCTGTAAAGCCGAGCTAGAGGAAGGTGGCCTATTAGATCCATCAGATCGCACCTTCAGGGCATCCGTCAAGCCCTGGAGGTGGAGAGGACAGACTGCAACGATATTTGTTCTCTGCCATCATTCAGTCCCTTATTTCTGCACTTTGTTGACTTGAGAGAGGGGAGCCAGGGATTCATCTCAGGCTTTGCAAGCACACAATGCAATCAGATTACTTGTAATTAGGAACGTGGGGTGAAACCCCTCCTTGTGCAGCAGCACTCCTGTGCAGCCCAGCTGTGTAATGCTGGCTGGGGTTGATTTACCTGCAGGGTAAACTGGGGGCTGTCAGTGCCACCTCCCCGTCCGCCCTGCTCATGCACGGCTGGGGTTTGTGGCCTCGCAGTTCATGAGGTGATGTACCATGGCATTATTTTTATACGAAACACTAGAAATTTTATTTTTGTAGTAAAATTTTGTAGCCATTTGAATGTATGTAATGCCCTATCCTTGCTATTGGAGCATCGCAGAGTCAAGACCTTTCGGGGAACACTGGAAAACACTGTGCCTTGTCTATTTTCTTGGTCCTGGATGGTTCATGCATGTCCATGGGAGCTGGGTTGCTCTCCAGGCACTACAGCAACTGGAGTGGGCACTTGTCTGGCTAGGGGTGAAGTCCTTGGCTTGGAACAGTGCTGGGCAGGTGAATGTGCACCAGGCAGATCTGATCGCTTCGAATCCCACCGTGGTATTTGTAAGGACACCGGTTTCAGCGCCACAGCCGGCTCCCACCATCTTCCAGCTGCCACACTGGCACTCATCAGGAGGAGCTGCTCCTCCACCCTGGATCCATCCTTGTGCTCACCTTGCTCCCCTCTTCTCTTTCCAGGCTGTCAGCAGGCAGGGCGCTGGGACCCCCCATGGGGGGGCAGGTAAAGCCCGGGGCAGGGGGACACCGCTGCTCCTCCTTGCTTTTGGCTGTGCAATGGGCAGTCTGAGAGGGCCCAAGGTGAGTGCCAGTGCAGAAGGACGGAGCCTGTGGGTGTCACTGATTCCTGGGGCTTAAAGTGTCATTTGCTGTAGAGCTCAGTGACCGTTACAAGCTCCAATTCATTTGTGTAGCAAGTATATATGAGTGTGCATGTGCGAGATATATGTTCTGTACCTTTTTGTAGATGTAAAAGTAATAAAGTCCTTATGTTAAAAACTCGTGTCCTCAGGGGATTCCGCCCAGGGCTGGGTGACCAAGCCTGGTCCCTGCAGAGGTGTGGAGATGAACACGTGTGATTAAGCACTGTGGGGGAATCCTAGCATTGCTGAGAGAGAGCAAAGCCGGCGCAGATGATGTGGGTGGGCTATTGTTCCACCTCTTCGCTGTTTATAGGCTTGGGTCTTGCCAAAAATTTGCAGGGAATATATTTTCTCACAGGGTGTCTCATTTCCCTTCCTGCTAAGGCAACACTGAAGAACACAGCTGGGTTTTTGCTTTGTTTAAGCAAAGCTATGACCAAAAAGCAACCCACAGAAAACAAAAGTTATGCTCCAGTTCTGTTCTGTAAAGGGGCAAGAGGCCAAGGGCTGAGCTAGGACCTCTCCCACCCCAGCCAGGGCTTGGGCTGCCCTTGTGTGCTTCTCTTGAGTGTCAGGGAGGAGAGGTGGGAAAGGCAAGGCAGTACAGGAGTCAGTGCCCAGGCACTTGCCTGGAGTGGGGAGCTGGAAGGAGCAAGAGGGTCAGGGACAAGCATCTCCCCTGTATCCCAGGAGCCCTCATCCTGGCCATGCCCCAGCCCTGTGCTCCAGCGTGCTGGGAAGATGGCAAGGTCCGTGAAAACTTCTCCCAAATGAATCACGAGGCTAGAAAGGTCATTTTGGGGGATAAGAAGCTCTGCGGAAAGGAAAGCACTTTTTTGTTTTATTTTCTTTTCTCCTCTCTGTTATGGGGAGAGTGCAGGCGAGGGAGGGGGAGGCTGTGTAAACAGGTCAGCCCCGACAGCGATGAATCATTTCTGAGATGCACAGCAGGCGCCGGCACAGGGCCATTCGGGGGGCTGCAGCTCCAGAGCACTGAAGGAGCTTCTGGGTGCCCGATCCCTCAGCTGGCTGGTGGCACACACTTGCCAGCTTTGCTGCCTGGCTTCTCTACATCTGACAGTGCAGGGAAAGACCTTGTGCAAAGGCTGTCCAACCATGCATCTTCCTGTGCTCCCCCTAGAGGTCCGTGGCTACCTCAGGTGTAGAATTTGGCCCAGGAGATAACTAATGCCAAATTTGTCATGCTAGGTGGGCCAAGGCTTGCCTTCTACACCTAGTGTGCAAGACACGTGCTTCTGCCTTGAGGTTCCCCTCAGCCCACAGGAGACAGGGGTCCATGGTCATGGTGTGCCCCTTCTGGTCCCTTGCTGACCCACATCTTTGATTTCCAACTCCACATCAGTGCAAACCCTCTCCACCACTTCGTTAGCCAGCTATTTTTATTGTCCTTGTGAGAATAAGGAGTACTGGGACTCCACACAGTCTCACCTCCATGCCTTCACATCCCCACGGGATCCATCAGATGGCATGGTGGCAGGCCTTGAGGGCACTAATTGGCCTCAATCACCCTGACCAGCCTCACTTGTGGATGGACTCACCCCCCCCAAGCCCCCACCCTCTGCCCAAGGCCCAGGAGCCCCATTTAAGCTCAGGCTTGAGCCTCTAGCCTGTGCTTTGGATGTGTTGTAAGAGTGCTGGTCTGATGTTCTGGTCTTGGCTCTTGGACAGACCTTGGACCTATGCTGTAGGTATCTTGTTTCCTGGCTGAATGGACCCTTTGGTGTTGCAGCTCTGTCTCTGTCTCCTCCTGCTGCTGAATGGGTGCCCTCTAAGCCTCCCCAATGGATCCTGGACCTGATTCCTCACTTTAGTGTTTCTGGCACTGTTGATGGACCCTGTTATCAGCACCTGGCTCTGGGCCCACCCCCCCCCAGCTCTGACCCTGTGGGACCTCATCTCACTGGTGAGGACTGCCTGTGCTGGGGTTACCCTTGGCTCCTGACTCATCCCCTCTCACTGCTCCCCGCAGTCTGGACCTGGCAGTGAGACACCTCTGCCATTGTCTTCTCCAAGACCTGACTTCTCTCCAGGGTGATGTGTGAGAAGGATGGTTATTGCTGTGAAGCAGAGACCTGAAGCCTCCATCCTCTCTGGTTTGAAACTTGGATTGTGACTTCTGAAATATCTGTTCCTGCTCTGTGTGGTGGTTTTTCCTATGAAATGTTGCATAAGCATGCTTGTGCTTAGGGCAGCCTCTGGTCAAGCTTTTGTACCACTGCTTTCATAATGCTGGCTTAGCAGAATGTAGGATGTCCCCTTAGCTCCTTTGGCTCTCTGGTTGCACAGCTACGGTTCTGCTGTGTGGGTGTGGTTCTCCCATGCTGTGCGTTTGCTTAATCTCCACTTTTAGAAGGATTGTGTCCCTGTTCACGTCATTGCAAGGGTTGCTCTTGTAGCTGAAGTCCCACCTTGGGTAAACACAGAGGTTGTCAGAAAGTAACAAAGAAGAAACATCACATCTCTCCTTGGAGGGCTCATCTCACTTCTTTCTATACTAATTTTATTGAATCATTTGCTTTGTGGCCTTGTAGCTCACCTGGCAGAATTCCAGGGTACTTCAGAACAAAGCTTCCTCCACCACCTCAGATGGTCACTGAAGAGGTATGACCCTGCAGAGTCCTGACAACCTTTGTGTTTACCCAAGGGGGGAATTCAGCTACAAGAGCATCACCTTTGGTTTGTGTTTATATCCTGAGTCAACCAGAGCTTCAATACACAGCTGGGGAGACCCTTGAGTGAGCACGCCAAAGACATGTGGAGGGGCTTTACACTCAGAAAGCTGTGGTTTGAAAGAAGAAAAACTAGAATGTTTCATATTGTAGATAGAGAAGACTCAAAGGGCCTGGGTAGAACCGAAGATAATACGGAAAACCTTATCCCTAACCCTCCCAGTGCCTCCTTGGGGACAGGTTTCAGGCACTTGGTGATGCCCAGGTGATGCTCATCACCTCTCTCCTGCCTTGGCAGCCCAGCTGCTTCTGCAGCGCAAAGCCTGTGCTTTCCCAAGCAGCACGGCGACCATCTGGGTGTGTTTTCCAGCACAGCCAGGTGTGCTCAGTCATCTGCTGAGACCCCGCTTCCAAGCGTGGGTCTTGTTCTGCCCAGCTCCTTCCTCCCTACACTGGCACCGTTGCCGGCAAAGGCTGTGCCTGAGGTGCTCCTGAAGTTTCCCTCCTCCTCTTGCAGGATCAGGAGGATGCTGTTTATTTTTTATGTAAACAAGCAAATTCTCCAGAGCCCATTCAAATGAAAAGGGAACTTGGGCCAGCTGTGGGGCTTTCCAGCACTCATCAGTTAATGACTGCACATCAGCCTTTCTCTTCCCAAAAAATAAAAGAATAAATGTCAAAAGGTCTCCAGGGAGTCATGAATTGTCTGGCTGTGGATAGTGATGCCTTGAAAACCTGAGAAAGGGGAAGAAGGCATCACAGGCCAGATCTTCTGCCAGATAAGCAAGCAGAACTCTGCAGAAGCAGGCCCCCACTAGTATTTTTACTTCTGAAAGTCCTCTTCATCCAGAGCAGTCTCTTCCCTGACCCTGGCTGCTGGGTGCCACTGTACTAGTTCAGCCACCAGCACTATGTGCTGCCCTGGCAGCCCACCCAAAGCATCACCCATAGCTGAGGAGTCGTTGGGTTAAGCTCCAGGCCACAGGGAGACATGCCATGGGCTTTCAACAAGACCATGTCTATCCATCCGCAAAATCCTTCTGCATTGATCAGAGTCAAACCCTTGGGTGGTGGCTTTACCCCTGGCATGGTTAGGACAGGCTGTGCGCTCCCTTGGTCTGTGGCTGCGGGGGAGCCTGCGTTCCCCCAGCTTGAGGACATCTGCCATGGGCATGACAGCATCATGGCATCTGTGCTTGGTGGACCTGCTCCTGTGCACACCACGAGTAAGACAAAAATGCATCAGGAGCAGCAATATGGCCCAGGTCCCCAGCTTGACATTACTGGTTTGGCTGCAGCTCATGGAGTATTGTGGTCTACAAAAGGCTGCCTGCTGGGATGGTCTCCATGGGATGGGAGGCTACTGTGGTCCTAGCAGCCATGGTCCAGGTTTGGGGAGAGGCTCCTTGAGGGATACGCAAGTCTGCAAGAAGGGAGCCTGGGGCAAAGCAGAGGTGGGGAGATGGCCAAGAAGGGGAAGGGAGCATCCGCAAAGCTGTGGGAGAAAGGAGAAATGCTTTTGGGGATTGGCAGGAGGACATGAAGGGTTTATTACAGACCAGGGAGACACTAAGTCGCTGGGTTGAACACACGCAGGAAGGAGCGGCACTGTCCTTAGACGGTGTGGGACCTGTTTAGAAATGTTTTATTTTTAGTCCTCTGGTGGCTACACAGCATGGGTGGCCTCATGCCAGCCCCTCCTGGGTAAAGTCATGCTTTTGAGACATAGGGACTCCATCTCTCCATAGGAGCTGAACCAAAGTACAGCAGCCACAGAGGTCTGAGTATGTGTTTTAATCATTTCTACTAGGTTGGGAAGAGCCTTGGCTCTGGGCTCCTTGAGCCTTCCTCAGCAGGAGATGTGACTCCTACTGCAGCTGGGGTTGAGGAGATCTGGGCATGACCAGAGCAGTTCTCAGGATTGGGTGGGTTTCCCCCAAGTTTTTTTAAAAGGCACTCAGGGATGACACAGTCCCAGGCATAATGTCCTGCTCCAGTGGGGCAGAGGGTGGCTGGGGGGTGCAAATGTGAAGAAGGGCTTGAGGTGGCCCCTTGGGTAGCTCACAGTGGATGAGGGGGGACCGTGGTGCCCCGAGGATCTGCATGGGACCCTGCTGCTCCATGCATCCACTTACAGCCTGAGAAAAAAAAGAGGGAATGGGGAAATAAGCTTCAGAATAGGGGCTGTGCATGACTGGCAAGGACCTACAGAAGGGTCTGGTGGTCTGAGTGGCTGGGTGAGGAAGGGGGAGTAGAGCACAGTGGACAGAAGCTGTCCCTAGGTTAACACTGAGAGGCTGACCTCCTTTCTACAGATCCCTGCAAAATCTGGGGAGCTTCAAGGCTGCAAAGGCAGGAAGCTGTTGGAAAAACACACAAGAACTTTGAACACCAGCTTTTCCTTCCACTTCCCTCAGCCTGATTCAGCCTCCTGCCCTGCTGCCAAGGGGCTAAGCCAGCCTCATCTGCAAGGGAGGGCTTGGCTGCGCCCCCTTCTCCTTTCACTCCACGCTTCCCAGCTATGAACAGGGATTTTTGGTGGAAAACTTGTGTTCCTCTACATAGGAACAGCATGGAATGTGACGCAATTTCTGGCAGTATTTGACATCTTGCAGCTTTTGAGCTGCAGAGGGGTGGTGGCAGCAGTGGTCACTGTGTTTCCGCTTAATGCTCCACAGGAAGTTCACCAGCCATCCAGCCATCTCCAGCATGTTTATGTTGGTTCTAGGGCTTTTCAGCCCAGTCGCTTTTCAGTGACTTTGCACTGAAAGCCAGGCTTTGCCTTTCCTGTGACCACCAGGCCCCTCTTTGTGGGTTTGGGAGTCCTCGAGTTTATGCCTCCACGGAGGAGGGTTTCACTTCCCTTGTGGACCCTGCGGCTTTCTCACAGACCCATTTCAATGAACACAGAAGTTGCTAAGGTCTGTTCAGTCTTTCTAGGTACCGTCTCGGTCGATAACCCTTAAGATCCCACATGACATGGAAATCCCCTTGGCCAAAGAAAACATACAGGGCTTTCACTTGAATTTGGTCAAAATTCTTTGGAAAAGGGCTAATGTGGGGAGGGGGTGGAGAGGATAAATTGCAGCACCTCCTTGCCTGAGCTCACAGTTGAGGTCCTCCGAAGAGGCAGAGCAGCACCCTGCGAGGAAGAGCCCTCTGGCAGCCACCATGCTCAGTGCAAGGACAGTCCTGGTGCTCGCAATGCTCCTCACCCTCTCCCCACGCTGTGATGCAGGTAAGGCACCTCGCAGGCCACCGCTGTGGGTCAGGGCTTGGGGTGTCCCATTGGGGAGGTCAGGCAAGAAACCCCAGTGTGGAGTGGGGATGGTGCTGCTGGCAGGAGGAGCAACCCCCTGGTAAGGGCAAGGCTACACATTCCAGAGTGCAGGGAAGGATGGAGACTGCAGGTCTCCACCATCCTGCAGGTGGGTTCTGCAGGGCTGTGGGTGCTGGATGATAACCTGGAGCATCCTCCTGCCCTGGGAAGGAAGGAGGTCACCTGGGGCTCCTCATGGCAGCATCTGCAGAACTTGGGGGATGTTGTGTGCATCAGCCTTGTCATGGGGAAAGTCTTAAAGATGGCTTTCTAAAGCCAGCGTTCACCATCTCTCTTTGTCTTCTCCAGGCCCTTACACACCGTCTGAGTGCTGCTTCAGTTACATAAAGTCCCCTCTCCGGCTGTCTAACCTGAAGGGTTTCTACATGACTCCCAAGGAGTGTTTTTCCCCAGCAGTTGTGTAAGTCCTGGTCAATTCCCCACTGCTGTGCTGTCTCCTGGGCCACCATAGGTTCAGTTCATCTACTCCATCTTGGGACAGGACTGGGCCAGGTCTGTGTGGCCTCCATGGGTGGCTGTCTTCCAGCATGAAAGGGGGAGGGCATGATTGTCTGGCCACTTCTACAGGGCAGAGTTAAAGATACAAGTCCATTGCAGCTCCTGAAGGCTCTGCACAGGCTCTAGAGGCATTGGGCTGCAGGATGAGATGCTTGTAGGACACCAAGGGGCAACGTGCAGGGCCAAAGGGAAAGGAGGAGTGCAAGGAAGGAAGGATGGCATGGACACAAGTGGGATTATAGCTGTCATTTCTCACCAAGCTTCACCTTTCATCTCAGCAGGTTTGAGACCAGGAATGGGACCAAGGTCTGCGCAAACCCAGAGATGACTTGGGTGGAGAAAGCAGTTGAGAAGCTTCAAAAAAGGAAAGGTCTTCATGCCCCATGATGTAGAGTGGGTGCCCTGGTTCAGACTACCCAACATCCTGGTGGGAAGGAAGGTTTATAGTCATCCTCCAGGAAAGGCCTGTGGAGGTCCCTGGTGCTGAGACGGCACTGACTCCCCAGAGCCCTGCACCATGTGGACCAGCTGGGCACCAGCTCCTGGGGTGCTGCCGGCCCTGCCAGCACCTGTCCGCTGAGCACAGCCAAAAAATAAAGGTTTCCTTCATGTGGTAGTGGAGAGTGCTGTCCTTTCTTCTCCCAGCCCCAGCAACTGTGCTGCTGCTGCCGGCTGGTCGAGGCATGGAGCTGGCTGAGGTCCTGGGGTGGCATGGGCGGCTCTTGCCACTGCCTCCCGAAACCTCATGGGTCTCACTAGGGTGGGTGTGGAGGGGGATGAGAGGGTGCTGCATGGATGCTCTGTGCACTTTGGGTACTTGCTTCAAGGGGACCCAAAAGGGGCTGAAGACTCCTCTGAGGGCTTTTAGGTGCAAAACTGCCATCGGTTTTGGGCTTGGAGCTTTCAGCTTGTTCCTTGCCCTGCCTCGCGTTTGCCATGCATGAGCACAGACCAGCTGCCATGTCTTCCCCAGGACTTCAGTGCATCTGAGCTGTGCTGCAGAGGAAGGACTTCTCTGCAGAGCTCCCTGGGTAGGTAGAACAGACAGGGGATGCTAAGGCAGATAAGGGATTCAGCCACGTACAGCCGTGGCAATCCTTTCTGTGCCAGAGGCCACAGGGAGCTCACCACTGATCCCTGCCAGGGGGTTTGGGAGGGGGAGGAGAATCGGAAGGGCAAAAGTGAGACAACTTGTGGGTTGAGATAAAGACAGCTTAACAGGTAAAGCCAAAGCTGTGCACACAAGCAAAGCAAAATAAGGGATTCAGTCACTCCTTCCCACTGGCGGGCAGGTGCCAGCAAAGCAGGGCTCCATCATGCGTAATGGTGACTTGGGAAGACACATGATATAACTTCAAACATCCCCCCCACTTCCTCCTTCTTTCCCTGAGACAGTTTAATAAGGCTAAAAAAAAAGAAAACCAACCAAAAAAAGAAAACCACCAAAACCAACCCACTAAGTGATGCAAAAGCCATTGCTCACCACTAGCTGGATGATGCCCAGCCAGTCCCCAAGCAACAGCCACACTGGCAGCCCTGCTGCCCACACTTCCAGCTCCCGGGGAACAGGATTTCTGCTGCAGCACCTCCAGGGATACTTTCACAGCAGAGGCAAAACCCATCCAGTGCTGAGGGATGACCATGACACACTGTGGGTCTGGGAACCAGAGGTCTCATGGGCACCAAGAAGCGGGTGGAGATCTCTGGGTGCTTCAGTCTGAGGTAGGCTTTTAAACTGTTGTTGACTTTACTGTTTAGGAGCCCTTAGACCATGGAGACACCCTGTCTGCTTGGTCTTGGTGCCCTCTCCTGACAGCTGTGGTGTGGATGCAGCACAGACCCCAGGGCTCTGGCTGGATGGGGAGGTCCAGCCCTGCACCATGCAGGGTGTGAGCACACAGCAGAGCAAGGAGGAGCATCCCATCACGTGGAGGAGCATCGGTGCCAGGACCAAGTGGGGCCTCACCTCCATCTTGGTCCTTCATCCACCTTCCCCAGCATCAGCCGCCGGCAGAGACTGGCCAGCACAGAACCAGCATCACCATGACCTTGTGCTGGGTGAGCCTATTGAGAGGCCTCTTGCCTTAAGCCACGGTGCATGTGGGTCCCACCAGCCCCTGCCCACAATGCATGTGGGTCCCACCAGCCCCTGCCCACGATGCATGTGGGTCCCTGCCAGGTCCCTGGTCAGGGGCTGTCCTGCTGAGCAGGAGCAGGTCCCCGCAGGACCTTGCCCTGCCAGGGTCCCTGGGAAGGGCTGACCCAGAACATCCCTATTACCTGTTGGCATGTGCTGGAGGTGCTGCACCAGCAATGCAAGGCAGCCCAGGCCACCAGGAGCAGGAGGAAGCTGAGGCCGAGGAATAAGAGGTAGCTGGTGTCCCTGAGCAGGAGGAGTGAGCTATGGGGCGCCAGCCCCATGGCATCCAGCACAGTGGGGCTGGAGCCAAGGGCTTGGGCCATCCTTTGGAGCTGCCTTCTCCAACCAGTGCAGTCCTCTGCAGCTGCTGTCACCTGGGGACGGGGACAGGACCGGGGCTGTGAGGCCACTGTCACACTGTGACACCATCATGTGCAACAGAAAACCCAGCAGAGGGTGTGGACCCAGGATCAGAGAAGGGCATCTGGCTGGGACAGGGGTTGTGGGTCCTATGGAGAGGTCCAAGTGACACAGGACCTGCTGTCCTGGGACAGCCCTGCACTGCTGTCAGGAGAGGGCACAACACCAAGCAAACAGGATGTCTCCATGGTCTGAAGGCTCCTGAAAGGCAACAGTTTAAAAGGCTTCCTCAAGCTGAAGACCATCCTGGTGCACCCCAGAGATGTTCACCTGCCTCTTGGTGCCCATGAGACCTCTGGTTCCCAGACCCACAGGGCATGGACCAGCCCTACAGACCTCTGATCCTTTCCAAGCAGGGTCCATGGAACTAGGGAATGGATGCAGCAGGGACACTTGGGACCCCAGGGCAGGCTTTATACTTGTATATTAAAGAATTGAGTCTTTTCTGCTTTAATTTCTTTTTCTCTCCTGTGCATTTCCATTGCCATCAGCTTTATCTCTTGCTGACTAATTGCCGGCTGCTTAGCCACATACTCTCAGCACAACCAACACGTGATTGAACAGACATGTCAGTTACTATTACAGCCATTAGCCCTATACATACGGAGCTGAACAATGTTTTAAGTATGTTTCCAAACCATCCACTAATGTCTGGTGTCCAAGCCCACCCATCAAAAAGGGTTTTTTCATTTTATGAAAAACCTTTCTGTGGCCTTGGCTTTTCATTACATCTGTTTCCATTCTTTTGTCCTGGTCTACACTGAAACAACTGGTGTTAATGAAAGCACAAACCCCTCCTTTGGCATCTAATAGATCGTCTAATGCTAATTGGTTTTGTATCACCATTTGAGATCTAGCTTTAACCTCTGTTTGTAAGGTCTTTTTGCTATCTACCATAGCGTTTGTAATACTAGTTCCCTCGACTCATTTACTACTGCCTTTTCCAATTCTATAATTCCTAGCCATGGCAAGAAGGCTCTAGTGAATTTATGAAAGTCAGTTATTGTTATAGTTTCACCTTTGACTTTTTGGCCATCGTTGCCAGTGATGAAGACTTCCTCCAGAGAGGGTTTTGGTGGCATCAGTGTCAGGGACCAGCAGGCCCAGTGTGCAAGTACCTTGTGCTCTTTCATTTTCTTTGGCATTTATCATATGCAGAGGCTCAGCATACCCTGTTAAATGTTTAATTTCTATGATTACCCACTCAAAAAACAACACACTGTATGAGCCACAGAATATTTCCCATCTCTACATTGGTTTTGGTTTTTTTTTGTTCATGCCTACCCATTTTAATTTCTAAAACTCCATTCCCCCTTAATTACAGCCTTTTGCTATCTAGGAGGTGGTGTGATCCTGGTGGCTTGTTGGGCTCGAGGGTCTGTACATCAGGGACGTGGTGGGAGCTAGAAAGGGGAAGGTGAGAGAGCTGGGGGGACACAGAGAATGCAGAAGGGGGCTCAGGGGCTGTGTATCGCGTGTTTTCTTCCTGCAGAGCCCTTTCCTGGAGAAAGTGGCATTAGAAACCAGCGGTGCTGTGCCCAGCTCTCTGCATGGCCACCCTGCCACTATGTCAGGCCACCAGACCCGATGTCCTGCAGCTCACATCTTCCAAACCAGAGTCATCAGCACATTTTACTTGTTTACTTCTCCTTTCTTCTTCCAGAGAAATTGCACAAATGTGAGATAATCTTCAAGGAAGTCCGTTTCCACCTTTCTTCTCCTCCGAGAAGCCCTGGCTTGCCTCATTCCCAAGTGACAGCCAGGTCCCCTCCTGTGCTCCCACTCACCATCATCCCACATGGGTTCCCACCAGGTCCTCACCCCCTCCTCACATGCAGACCACAGCTGCAGCTTGCCTTCCTGGGAAGCAAATGTCTGCATGGAAGCTGGGCTGATGTCCACTAATGCTGCCATCGGGGTCTGTGCCACCCTCCCCCTCCTGCCCTTGGGGTCCTTTCTGGGGTCTGGGATGACTCTCCTGGGGTTTTGGTAGGGTTTGTCCCATCTCTCTGCAGAAATGACCTATCTGTGCGCTGATGACCACAAACCTCCATCCCTCTGACCCCTTCATTTTGAGCCCATCACCGGTGTGGGAGGCAGAGGCAATGCTTGGGATAAGATCCAGACTCTCCGTAGATGCCCCACTGATGTTGCCCCATTTCTTCCCTTTCTATAAAGTCTCCTGAACCCACCAAAAACTTCTCTGCCAGCCCACCACTCTGGAGTCCCTCCTAGTTTGGTCCAGTGTGGCTTCTTCTGCCTGATATCCCATCCCATCCCATCCTGAGTGTTTCACTGACTAACCCAGTGCCCTTGGTATGGCCAGGGCAGTTGAGGAGGCCAGTTTGGAGGGGCCTCATTAGTCACTTGCCTTTGATGACTTAGGCAAACCAGCTAAACCCATCAATGACCTGTTCCTGCTCAGAGATTTTGGGTTCTCTCTCCTGTTAGAAATAGACAGGCAAGCATTATACTCAATATCTTGCCTTCACAGAACATTGTTTTTAATCTGCTTTCCTGGGTAAATTTTGGTTCCCCTAAAGCCTCCTGGAAGCTCCTCACAGCCTCACAGCTCTTCTGCAGAAAGCAGAAGTGGCTGCCCTGCTCCTCAGCCTTTTCCACCCCACGCTGGACGTGCCCTCAAAATAAACAACGACAGAAATCCCCTTGTCCCTGGGAAATGGCTTCTCAGAACATGTCCAAAATTTTTGGAAAAGCAGTTAAAGTGGGTGGCATGCGGAGGATAAATTATGGTGCAGTGAGAGCCAAAGCCACAGGTGCTGGGCAGGGCAGCACAAAGCAGGAGAGAGGAGGAACCCTCATGCAGGCACCATGCTCACTCCAAGGACAGTCCTGCTGCTCGCAATGCTCCTCACCTTCTCCCTGCGTCACACCACAGGTAAGGCACCTCGTGGGCTGCAGGTCGGAGCTCAGGGTCCCCACTGGGGACGTCCCGTTGGGGAGGTCAGGCAAAAAAACCTCAGCAAGGAGCAGGAACGGTGCTGCTGGCAGGAGGAGCAACCCCCTGGTCAGGCCAGGGAACGATGGAGAAGATGCTGGCTTGCCTCAGCAAAGCCAGCCCTGGGGAGATGCTGCAGGAACTTGGAGGAGACTGACAGCCGTTCCCCAGGTCTTAGCTGGGTGAGCAAGTGGTTGGAGGGGGGAAGCATATGCAGCTGTTTGGAGCCTCCCAAAACACCTTGCAAGTTATGCCCCTGCCTTGGAAACCCCCAAAACCTCATACCCAGACCAAGCACCCCAACCTCACTGTGCACTTTGGCAGCTGCAGCAACGTGGGGTGCTGGGTCCCATGCTGTTCCTCTCCCCACCACTGTCCACCTTTCCCAGTCCTGTCCTTGCTGCCACAAAGGGAAACAAATCCCTGCTATGGGATGCTGTGGGAGCTGCTGAGAAGCTCCGCTGCCTCCATCCTGTGTTCGATATCCCGTGGTGTCATTGCCTGGCGATGCAATTAAGTGCAAAATGCTGCCAAGAGCGTTCACAATGTCTCTCCCTTCCCTTCACAGCCCACTTCACGCCCACTGAATGCTGCTTCAAGTACGCGCAGAAACCCATCCGACACATGCATAGTTTCTACGAGACGCCCAGAGACTGCTCCTTGCCTGCAGTTGTGTGAGTACCCCTGGGGTTTGCATCCCACCCCCAGCACAGTCAGGAGCTAGAGCAGCTCCCCTCATCCCGTCCTGCCCCACAGACAGCCTGGTCCCAGCTGGGAGCACATGCCTGGGGGGTGTGGTAGGAAAGTAGCTCTGTGGGGGGAAAAAATTAGGATTTGGTGCTTTCTGCTAATGACAGTGGTCTGACACGCACCATCAGCCTGAGGAGGGCATGGGCTGCTGGAGATAGCTCCAAGCCTCCATCCAGGATGGGGCAGCACGCAGGGAGGGGAGTAGTGCATGGGAAGGGGACGGCTCATGGTTCATGTTTTCACTCTCTTTCCTCTCTTTCTCACTGCAGGATTGTGGCTGCCACTGGTGATGAGGTCTGTGCCGACCCCAAGAAGCCCTGGGTGAGGAGAGCCATGAAAAAACTCCGAAGGAAAAAGTGAAATCTTCCTTCTGCCGTCTACCATCCGACTCCCCCATCCAGTCCTCCCGTCTCTGGAGGGAGCAGGTGGCACCTGAGGTGCTCCTCCAAAGGTCCTGTAGTGGTGCGCACCGTCACTGAAGCTGGAGCCAGCCTGTACACTGGCAGGACTGGGTGTCACAGTGGCATGGACCAGCCAGCCACCAAGTCCCTCCTGCTGTCACTGCCCTGCCAGGATGTGCCCAGTGGAGCAAATATTTATAATAAAGACTCATTCCCACAAGTTGCTCTTTGAATTTTTCCTGATTCTTCAGCCCAAGAAGCAGATCCTGCAAGCCTGGGGCATGGTGCAACCGAAAAAACCCTTGGCCATGGGCATGTCTTTCTCCAGGCTTGGACCAAACTGTGCCTGGTCACAGCGTGCTTCATTGGGAACATGATAGTGGGGCCAGGTCTTGACCCATAGGTCAAGGACCCATCGGCAAAGTTACCCTTACCTATAGGTAAGGCTATACGTCCTTACAGCATGTTCTCAGCCCCACAGGCTTTGCAGGCACTCCAAAATTAGGTGGTTGAGAGTGGAGAGTTCAGGGAGAAGATAGTGATCTGCCAAACCCTTAATGCCTTGTCAGCTTCCAAATATGCTGGTGGCCACTGCAAAATAAGTGAGGGAGATGAAAAACAATGTTGGCAGTGCAAGGAGGGTGAGGACACACCTTCAGCTGGGCAGGAGAAGAGGTGTCCCAGCTGCTGACCCTCTGCAGGGTTGGCGAGGGGTGGGAGCAGCACGGGACCCTGTCTGTTAACACCAGGCTGATGGTCCATCATTTCACAGGAGAGGCGCAAAGTGCACATGGGAAAACCTCAGAAAGGTGAAGGCAAGAAATGTGGTCAGTCCCTCAAACTAAAGCTTCATTGGTGTTTTGTGCTCACAATCAGAACACAGGGCAAGGGCTGTATTTTCTAGGATATTGGATGTATGCAAGGGACAGGAAAAAACATCCCAAATGACATTTTTCACCCATGAATCATAAGCACCATGGGATGAAGCAGTGCTGGAGAGGAAAGCTGAAGCAGAATCAGATTTTGGGGGACAAATGTCTCATGGATTGTGCTTGGCTGTTTATACACGCAAAGTTTCAGGGTTACACCTTCACAGCACATCACAGCGAGGGCTGGAATGGCCATGTTGTCTTCTGCAAGAAAAAACGGAGGTGCAATTACCCGTACAAGGAGGTAAGCTTCTGTATAGACACCCCCAGTCTGTATTTCATACACTCTTTAAACACTCATGAAATGAAGCAGCCTTCCCCAATCATTCAAATTTAAGGGTTACAAAGATTATTTCCTCCCCCCCCCCTTTTTTTTTTAAACACCACTGAAAATCAAAATTATGTAGGCCCACAACCAGAATATGACAAGTGGACAACAGGATGCCCATGAGAAAAAGCAATTCTTGCAATGGCACACAGCTAATCCGGAAATTTCTGACCTGCAAAAAGAGCAGTGTTGATCAAGATGTGAAAGGTGTTACAAATGCTATTGCCAAAAAGGTGAGGAAGGTGAGCAGATCAAGCAATATTACAGGGATGACACATTGCACCCTCTAGGAGAAAGGTGGTGATGGAAATGGGAGACAACCACCATCTGAAAAAAAAAAATCAGCATTATGATTTTACGAGTCTCTATCCCTTCATTAACAAAATAAAACGGCACTCCACTGGGCACGCCAACGTTACTCCTGAGGATTTCTCACCCTGACAGCCTGTTTTGGGAGACAGGGAATGGAGTTGCGGTGATGTTCAGGACTCCTCCAGGCCGCAGGAACCTCCTGCTCAGGGACCACTCATGCACCAAGTGAGAGGCCACCAGGTGGGACCGTTACGGAACACATGGCATCAGGACCCAAGATGCAGGAGGTGGTCCATGACAAAAGGGCACCAATTAATAATTTCCAGGGTCTGCCCTAGGGGTTTGACCGCAAGCGTGTGCTGGAAGCGCCCCTTATCCGCTACTTCTGGCAGGGCTTAACAACTGTGGGAAAAGTGGTTTTGTAGAAAGTTTTGGAAAACAGCCATCACGTGCTTTCTGTTACACCGAGAAAACCTTATAGCAGGAACGTATCTTGGTGCTGGCAGCTACTGCAGGACGAACTGCCCCATAAATACCTGTTATCAAAGCTGGGTAGGGCTTACCTGAAAGTCTTAGCAGTAATTGCTTGTTTTCCTCTAGTAACTGTACGTGAGGCAGCAATGCCCAAGCCAAGAGCCTGCGCCGACCACCATGGGACCTGCGTAATGACAAGGACATGCTTCTGCTGGCGTCTGCTCACCGCTGGACATGGGAAACCCATCCTGGAGCCAGCTCATCCTTGTGGAGCAGAGCCCAGCTCCTTCCACTGAGCTGTCCGTCCCAGGGCTGACGCCTCCGGAGTCATGAGGCATCGCTGCACCACAACCACCTCCCGTCCTGTCCACGGGCAGGCAGCCCCGCTCCGGCAGGGCTGGACCCCAGCCCGTGTCGGAGGGGACACAAGCTGCCGCCTGCACTGGCTCTGCCACTCGCCTTCCCCAGCAGAGACTGACAAAGCACACGGCTCCACGCTAGCGCTTGCACATGGATGTGTATTTTAATAAAAATAATTCTGTCAATATACAGCAGAATGTTGATTTCTTTACCATATTTTCAGTATATTTTCATAGGCTTTCTCTCAGTTAAAATCCCACCCCCTCCCCTTTTTGAAGTTTTCATGCGAAGCATCAGATAACTTAATTCACAAATACTAAGCTTAGACCGAACCAATGTGCACGATTTGTGTGATGTTCACGGAGCCGATGTTGTATCAAAGAGGAGAACCCCTCCCCCTCCAAAGGCGATGAGAAGTCTGGAGTGGCAGAGGGAGATCTGCTCTGTCGCAGCCCAACGGTGGCCGTTCCTCCAGGGCTGGTTGGGAACCTGCAAAGACCTCGCACCCCATGCTCCAGCTGAGCATTTCATACCTGAGTTTTGAGCAACCAGCAGAAGAGTTAACTGCGTGGTGGGCAGGTCCTGGGGCTTGCACTGCCAAACAGGTCATGTGCAAGAGCATCAGGTGCCAGCAGCCGCCTCCTGCCTCCCCTGGCGGGAGAGCCATGAAGAACGTGCACAGATAGGACCGAGAGAGACGATCCCAATCAAATGCCAGTGCAGAGTCCTTGGTCTGGAAGAGTCACCATACTTGTCTGTTTAAAATATTCTTTAAAAGCCTGATTATCCCCAAAGCCGCTGCTGCTTCTCCTTTCTCCAAGTTAGAGCTTCTGAGAAGCCCAACCTGCAAAACCTCCTGTGCTCCCTCCTGGAGGAAGGATGCAGCTAAAGCCCTCCCGAGCACAGGGGTCAGAGCACATGCCTGGACCCAAGTGGAGCGACCAGAGAAAAGGTGTCTGCCTGGCCAGAGGAAGTTCAACAAGGAGCGGAGGTCTGCGTGGCCTCCAGGAATGTTTCTGCAGTGATGTGAGTGTAAATCCCACACGGGAGTCGGCTTCCTGGGAGCAGGATAGAGTTAAGCCTCCCTCTTGGAAATAAAACAGCTGGCAGGACATGTGCTCCTCAAGCCTGGATGCACCCTCAGCTTGCCGGGAGCTGCTACAGCTCAAGGTTGCAGGCTGTGAGCTCTGGTGTGGGACGCAGGGAGAGGGACAGACACGCCACGTCCACTCATCCATCACCTGCCACCTTTTGCTGCAGAGAAGAATGGTGGAGAGCAGCTAGTGCTTCCTCTGGAAGAGGCCTTCAGGCTCTCAACTGCTCCCCTTTACTCCCCAAATCTGCTGTAGCTCCCCCCACACTCCCACCAACAACTCCTCCAGCTCTCTGACCTAGACAGTGGATGGAACATGGCTCACAGCCAGCATTTGGCTCTCAGTAAGAGCTGCTGGACTGCAGTTCCCTCCATCACTCATTCTTCTGTGGCAGAAGGGTCCCAGCAGCACACAGCACATGTCCCCTGTCATGTTCCTCTCCAGTCCTTTTGCAGAAACACCTAGGGACAGAGATGTACAGCTGCAGTCCCAACACCAGCTCTCCACAACACCCCCTGGATCCACCACTAAGGCTGCTCTAACACCAGCAGAGTTGGAAGGAAGTTGCTCCTTCTGCAATGGGGACTCCTGGGTGGACCAGCACCACCTTGCCAAGGAACATGTTCCTTCTCTCATGCTGTGACCAGCTCCACGGGGCCTCACTGCGCCCAGGACTGAAGCCTGAGGGACCTCTCTGCCTGCTGCCCTGTGGGGCAGTTGATGTCTGCACACTGCTTCATGGAAAGAGCTTCCCGATACCATGTTGTGCACCATGCAGCTTCATGGCATTTATACTGCTATATAGGCTGGCTACCATGGATCACCTTCTCAATCAACCCCATGATGGCATCTAAGCAACACATGCTACGTATTAAGAAAGACAGGTACCAAAGCACAGCAGCATCACAGCAATCCAACAAGGTTTGCTTTGCTAGAGAAGGAGATGGTTCACCATCCCCGATGCCTATGGAGGAAAATGATAAATTCAATCCCCAGAGCTAGCTACACCAGGTCTGCTTGTATCAGTTGTTCAAGGGAGCCTCAAGAACAAAGCTATTTAAAGAATGGTAAAGATGCCTGAATAAGACTACGTGGAAAATAAGGACACAGCCTGAGGACAGGTTGAGATGTCACTGCAAAAAACCAGAAGGAATAGGGAAGCAGATGGAAAAATCCTAGGTGTACACAGCCATGAGGAATGATATGCCAGAAGGGGGCCACTCTCCATACCAGTCAGCTGCATCTCCTGGTGTCCAAATCAGGTTGGCAGCAGCACAGCGAGCACCTCCAGGATGTTGGAAATAGAAACAGGCTATAGCATCGATAACCACACATCTTCCACATGTCCCAGAGCAATGAGGGGCTGGAGAGGAAGGAGAACAGCCACTGGACAACCTCCCCCCAACAGCTGGATGCCACGGAGGTCCCTCTCCATTCTGCTGGCCACAGGCAAAGGCTCAATTTCTAACCAGACTCCAAACGAACAGCAGAAGTGCCAGCCCAGCTGCAGGCTGATGGGATCCTGTATGGTAACAAAAAGGGATCATCCCATGCAAATCTGCCCCTTTAGGCCAGCGCAGCAGAAGCAAGCCCAGGAGGAGCAGCTGGAGTTGCCATGTCCATGCTCGACAAACGCGATGCTGGCACAAGCCATACAGCTGACCCTGGTCTCAAAGCAGCTCTCGCAGCACCAAACACTGCAGTTACCACTTCTGGTGGTGACACAGGTGGGAGAATACTGGGATTGGTGGAGGCGAAAGAGCAAGAAGGTAGACCTGGTAGCACTAAGAAGTTTTGCCAAGACAAGCTGGCTCTGGGAGCACACTTAAGGATGCAAGGGAAATAGACTGCTGCCCTTCATGCTCACAGAAGACCTTGACTTCGAGCTCACTGAACCCTGTATGTCTTGAATCAGCTTTTGTTAAACACCTGCTAGGATAGAATCATGTAGCAACAAGAGGAATCATCTGGAACAAGAGGAACAAGAGGAACTAAGAGGAAAAAGATTTGGCTCTCTGGTACAGGAGAGATGTCTACAAACTGGACTGCATCCAGCAGAAGCCACTAAGATGGTCAGAGGTTGGAGTACAAAGTGTATGAGGTGGAATGTCTCAGAAACACTTAGCTACTCCAATGCCTCCAAACTCCCAAGTCGATCCCTCATCTCACTCTGTCTATGTGACTGCTGTCACTCACAGCTTGTGGGGACAGTACGAACCCTCGTCCACAGGGTGAAAAGCCTGGTGATGGAATTCAGCTCCATGAAGCTCTCTCTGCAGGACTGAAGGACGCTTTAACCGAGGCTCTAGGTCTGGAGCTCCCAAAATCTTGTTCTCAAAGGGCCACTTAATAGCTAGGGCGTTGGGCTCAAAACCAAAGCCCATGACATGCGGGGCTGCAGTTCACCACCCTTGAAAGCAAGTTTCCACCAAGTCCCTGTGAAATGTTATCCTTCTGAGAGGCTCTTGCTGCTATGCTGAGTTTGAGGAAGGTAGGTGGAGTGATTGGTGTCCAGAGTACATAGCTGGAGGGTACCTTCCACTTTGTAGACTGTCACCTCTTTGGTGGTGACACTGGGCTGATCAGTTGAGATCTGAGACCCTACGATTGTGTAGACACGGCAGAGCTGGAAGAGGCTTAGTTGTTACAGCTGCAGCATTTCACAGGTCCTGGGAAGGCTGCCACAGCTAGAAAGCCTCTCTTGGGGTTGCACAGTGAGAAATGTTGCCTGTGAGCAGTGTCTGACTGTGGTTTGGAAAGCCTTCTAGGATCTGAAGTCAGCCCAGCAGAGAGCAACCTACGTGTCAGCCTCATGTGACAGAAGTCCTATATCCAATGCCATCAGCGTTATAATGCAGGGCCACAGCTAAGATCTTGTCACCCTCACCAAGAAGTGAGACACCAGCAGTTTCTACTATGGGCTATCATTTACATGGCTTTACACAATCATTTACATGGCTTTACTGAAGGACTCTTGGGAGAAGTGACACTGTGAGGGACTGCCCAGATGAAGCAGAGTCTCAGCTGGGGTGTTCTTACCTTATCTGTTTCTGAGCAAAGCACTTGGAATAACAAAGCCCAAATCACTTTTATAAAAGTAATTTTTAAATTGCATGAAGCCTCTGTTTCGGTGTACAACCACATCCAAAGTTAAAGCCCTCAATTCAACTTAGTTCTGTCTGTTTTTTAAAATGACTGCAACAATTCAAACCAAGGCTCAGCTGACATGAACCATCAAGGAGCAGCCAGGGACCAAGAGGCTTTGAAAAATAACCTGGGAAAACCAAGTCAGAAATCTCATCTAGGAATCAGTGGTAGGTTGAAGCCTGTACCTCCACCACACACTGCAAACACATTTCTCTTCCCCACACTGAGCCATGATCATGTTAGTCAGAACCTGAGCACAATAAGCAGAAACCACCAGTGAAACAGGTACAGGACAGGTATGTCACAGCAGGAAAGCCTTTGCACTCCCCAAAAAGCAGACTCAGGACACCAGGTACAAGAGCTGGCGAGTGCAAGAAGTGGAAAGCATCTTGCTGCTGTCTAGTCTACAGGGATCTACTGCCACTATGTGATGCACATTGTCAGGGGCAGGAAGAGTGACTCAGCCCTGCTACATGCAATTAATCATCATTAAGAGTGTGGCCTCTCAGCACTAACCTTGACACAACAGCAAGATGGTTTCTACCACAGGGATGGTCTCCATGAGAAGCCAGAGAGACCATCCCAGCACACGTTTCTTGGCACCAGAATAATCAGGTATCTAGGAGCACCTCTTGGTTTTTTTTGTAGTGAAAGGGAAACCAAACCAAAATAAAATGCTCCAGGACAGTCATCACAGCTTTGCTGAGAGACCAAGCAGGGCATTACTATGGCACATGACAAAGAGATTTGGCTTAAAGGAACCACAAAAAGAAGGAACAAAGAAAACTCAGAAAGAGATAAAGATGGTGTTGCTACAAAGATGAAAGACAGGTCCGACTGCAGCCAGAAAGCAGCAAGCTAAATGGTCATCAACAACAGAGGCAGTTGTCAAATGTGAAACGCAAAGTGAGGTACTAGGGTATTTCCAACCCAAGTACCCACAATCAGCCCAGTAGTGGGCCATAAGCCTGGGTCTAAGAAATGGAGAGCCTGCAGAAGAATGTCTCACCAGGTCAAGTTCATATGCTGCCTCAGGTTCAGCAATGGCACCAGGGCACGATGGGTTAGGTTGGGCAGCCTGGCAGGTTCAGCATCAGAGGCTTCAGAAAAGAAGCTGCCCACCGAGTTAAAGTGTCTCTGCAGTTGCAGCGAGGTAAGGACTGCAGGCTGGGGTAATACCCATCACTAGGACAACAAGCAGAGTTGAAAATCAATAGACGAGCTTTCAGGCACATAAGCCTGAAACAGCCCCAGTACTGAAACAGAAGCCCCAGATTTGCCAGTTAAATTATTCTACTTAGTGCAGACCTCTGCTTCTGTCTGCCTACAAGAAAGGCTTCGGTACGCAGAGCTCCTCCTGCTTTTTTCATCTACACGAGTTGATCTAATAAAAATATCTCCTCCATCTCTAAACCTCATGTTGCCTGTTTTCTTAGGCCACCATGGCTCTAGCACTGTCTCTACACATTGTATACCTTCACCAAAAGGTAGTGATAGGCATTCCCAACCACCTCCAACACCACCTGCACATTCACTGCCACAGTCGTCTTCTGCCCGCCTTGATTTCAGACCTCACATTCCAGCTGTCAATCAAGCCTGCAAATGCAGAAAATCCTTAATGCTCTGGGCTACTGCACAGAGGTCACATACCACCTTCTTTTCTTCAGTGGCACACAAGCTCTTTTGCTGCTTGAAGCCCTGGCACAGGCTAACCTCCGTTTTAAGGGCAAACTTCAACACAATCTGTTCATCTTTCATTGACCCTTCAAAAAAACCATAAAAAAATTCATGAACAGCAGTAAAATACAGGTTGGGTCTGAGCTCTCCTGGGCCCTCCTCAGAGCTACTGGCCTAAAATCCATTTGGTGCAGAATTACAATTCCTCCCGTGCAGCCAGACCGAACCTGAAGTCTCCTAACGGTACAGCAGAAGATGCAAAGCATGTGGTCCTGCTGAACAGCCTCACCAGTTAAAAGTACACACTCAGAAACATGCAGAGGCAGATGGTTTGAATGCCAAAAGCTTAGCAGCACTTGAGTCCCTGGGCCTGATACATACTGCAGCAGGGACACATTAGTCCATCTTGCTTGGAGGTTACTCACCCACAGATCCTTGCCAGTTGCTTTTGGGCCTGAAACTAAAACAATTTTCTTAGTAATCCTTAAAAAAACATTGCTGCTCCCTTCTGACCGGCTCAGACCTTACACAGCTAGTACTGACCCTAACCCGCAACCTGATCTTGGCATGGTGCACAACCTGCAAGGGTGAGCACAGTTCACACTAGTGTTTTCAAGACACTTCCAAAATCTAGAAGTGCTCATTTAGATCGGTGTTACATGGAGAAGTCAGTAAATAGTATTATTACTGAGTCTTAGTGACAGAGCCCTCCCATATGGAGAAAAAGGGGGATTTGTGATTTAACACAAAAACGGACAGCCCAACCGGGCAGCACCCACGGATGTTTCCTGCAGGCTAATGTGACCTGCTTCTACCAATACAGTGGTAGATGACTTCATATTCGTTGGTCCTGTCCCTCTAGCTGCTGTGAGAACTGGTTTACCTATTTCTCAGGGCTGTGAGATGCTTCTATAGTGCAGCCACTAATGTAGGAAATGTCAAGTCTTCTACTCTTCCCACTCACAAAGACAAGCACTTGAGAGCCTTGTGGTCTTAGAGAGGCATGCACCGTGAAGGACCAAATTCCTCCAATTCCCATCATTAGTGTGTGACAGGACCTACCTCACCAGGTCTCCTGCAGGGTTGTCTGATGTGTGTGGCTGGGACCAAGTCTGTGGGCAATAAATACGTCAGTGACTTTGTGGAGGTGGAAGAGACCTTTTTAATAAACAGGATTCAAATAAAATAAAAAAAATCCCTCTGAACTGCCACTGCGAGAAGAGTTCAGATAACTAGCACAGAAGATGATGCTGTATGTGCATGATGGAGGGAGAAGGGAAGAAAAGAACAAGCTGTCAGCAACTTGATGAGCTTCCTCAGTAAATCAGCAGAAACCAGCTCAGCAAAACTCTCCAGATAAAATACTAGTGGATCCATGGGAAACAACTCAAATCAAAATAAAGAGAAATCCCTACATCGGAGGGCGCTACATTAGAATAACCAGTGAAATACTGAGTGCCGCTGGAGCCGCAGCAATGGCAGGGAGACAGGTAAGATCTGCCCGTCATTCCTGGGGTCAGGAATAGCCACACAGTGAGGGACTCACTCAACCCTTTCACAGGCAGCATGCGTGTGCGTGTGCTAGAGGGGGTGTTGGTGGCAGGGAGGTCAGGCTATCGAACGAGGTGGTGGTGTAGTGGCAGCAACGGAGGGTGAAGGGCAGCACTCAACGATGTCAACTCCATCTTGCTCTGGTGGCTAGTGCAAATAGTCGTCTACTCTGGCAAAGGAGCAGGAGCCCAAGCCCACGCGAGCCATGAGCCGCAAACACTCCGAGGCCTGGCCCAGGGCAAGCATCAGTGGGGGCTGCTTTGGCAGGTTCTGAGATTCTGTGGGGGCAAAAAAAGAAATCTGTTTAGAAGACTTATCCTGGCTGCCTGCCGGGTCACCTGCACTTGGGTCCCTCTCATTCCCACCAGGGTACCAAGTCCAGCATCCCTGGCAGAAGGTGCTGGCTCTGGAAGGAAGCCACTCCTGACTACCACTGGCTCTGCACTGGGTACTGCTGCTCCTCCACACACCCCATCACCCATGACATGTCCCACGTGGGGCCACAGCTCAAGAGGGCCTTGGAGAAAGCGCTGCTGTGATGGCCAGAGCAAGAAAATGGCAGTGGAGCTCCTGCTGCCTCAATGTCTGCCAGAAAACCCTCAAAGCATGAGAGATCAAAGCATGGAAGAATAAGGAAAGGCAGGAGAAATTGGCACCAAGTGAGAGGCAACCTCTCCATCTCTCCCACTTGTGCAAGTCTACACTGTAGTCCAAGCCCTGGACAAACTCACTTGCTGGTCACTGCTTCTTTTCTACTTCATGTTTGCTAGGTATGTGAGATCAGCTGATCTAGACAAGGTGTCTTGTGGCCTGTGTAATGAAGCATGTCCAGACATTATCTCTCACGTCTCCCTGGTGACACCCCTCAGCAACTTCTCCATGCTCCTCAAGCACTGGACAAACAACGGCTAGAACTGGGCCACACTGCTGGACACCTGCCCATGCTGACTATCAGGGGAAGGGACTCTCCTTCCCAAACCATATCATTTCTGTTCCTTTACTCAGAGAGAATATGGGTCCTCACAGCTTTGTCCATCAAGTTGCTCCTTCCCTCAGATGATAATCTCTAAATCTCTTTCTGGCACACTCAATGAGAGGTGCACAGACCCACTAGGAAATACATCTGGGCCCAGTGAGCTGGACTGTGCACAGGAGCCAAGCGTGGGTTTCTGAGACAGAGAAGCTGTCCAGTGGACAGTGTTTGCCTGGCTGTGGATAGGACAAGAGGAAATGGGTTCAAGTTGCGCCAGGGGAGGTTTAGGCTGGACATTAGGAAAAAAATTTTCACTGAAAGAGTTATCAAACATTGGAACAGGCTGCCCAGGGAGGTGGTTGAGTCACCATCCCTAGATGTGTTTAAAAGTCGTGTAGATGTGGTGCTTAGAGACATGATTTAGTGGTAGACCTGGTAGAGTAGGGTCAATGGTTGGACTGGATGATCTTAAAGGTCTTTTCCAACCTAAACGATTCTATGATTCTATGACTGAGGTAACCCAGACTGGGGAGTGCCCTGTGAAATTACCTGAGTGATGACACAGCACGTGCAGGGTCTGGTGACAGGATCAAGGGCCCTGCCTAGAATGGAACAATCCCTTTCTTGCAGACTGGTGGGAGGCCATAACCTCACTATCACTATATCCATTTCTCCATCAGGGGATTTTCTGTAGCTGAAGATGCCAGGAGGGTCAGCAATGACATGGCAACTCATTGATTGCAAGCATAAGACTTCCGTCAGGGAAAGCTACTGTATTTACTACACCAGGTTCAAGATAAGAGAGTTAACGACAACAAGCTGTTGGGCAAAGGAATATCTGTGTCTAAGGAAAACGGGAGAACAGGCATAAACATTCAGTTCCGAGGACACAGAGAAGGGCAAGAGATTGCTCATACCTGGATCCAACCATGATCCATCCTGCTGACACAAGGAGCAAAGTTCATCAGAACAAGGGGAGCTGTCTTGCTAGCTGAAGAAAACCAACCTATAACCAGACCTCTGCACAGAGCAGGGTTCTCTCAGCACAGTTACGACCAGAAGGGAAAGTGCAACAGGGTTGGACCGTTACCACACCCCTGATTCCAGCACTGGACTGACTGCAGGCAGCCAGGCTCTCTAGGCTCTAGCGGGCACAGCACATGATGGGAACATGCAGAGACAATGCCTGAAGGGAAGACAGACCCATTTAACTCTGCATGTCCAACACGAGATCAAATGTAACTGGATTTATGGCCCCCTCTGCTTTAGAGCCAACGCTATTGAAAGCTGCTTCACTTACGAACTGCTGCAACAGAGCAACTGCATGACCTACCAGAAAGCAGGATGATGCCAGGACAAAACTCTGCCAAGCCAAACAGCATGGAAAACACCCTGCTAATGCCAGTGAAGTGATTCAGGTGGGTTCAGAGCAAGAAGAGGGGCAGGCAAGGCATTGAAGAGAACTTGGCTTCCTCAGTAAGCAGGGGAGGAAAATCCCAGAGAGCACCCTTGGAAGCAGCACTGAGGAAGACCCAAGGAAGGGAGCCAAAAGAAGATTAGTTTGGGTGGATCTGTTCTCTGCAGGCTTCCCTCTTGCCTGCCTTACTGCATCCCTGCCCTGTCAGTCCCCAGCAACAGCAAGAGAGGCAAAAGCTAAACACAAGTATTTCTGAACTTTTCCTAACACTCACAGGCTTGTCCACCACAGGACAGCCCCTGAGAGCAGGTATGTCCAGCAGGTAGTGCTTACATAGGAACCAGGCCTTACCCAATATAGCACTATTAAGAGCAGCACACACAGGTTCCCTCTGAATTGGGTCCAGCTGTTGACCAACGGGGCAGTTCCAAGGGTCTGAGTAAGCTAACAAGCTAAATGCATCCTGTATGAGAGAACAGAAAGACACAGTAAGGTCATGCATGGCTACAAGCACACAGCAAAACCTCCAAGTCCATCAGCTGGGGCACCTCCTGCCATTGCCAAGGTGACAGGTGCCTACCTCCTGAAAAGAAATGGCCCTTTTCTTCTTGGCAGCAAGGGACCACACTGGGCCATCAAGATAGCGGATTAAAGAGGGTGCCCCCTCCACCTGGCAGGGGAACCAGCACGGGAAGGCAGGTAGAGTGTCACATGGAGAGAAGAGCGAATGCAGGCAGGAGCTGTATTTCTTCTCTCCTGTGCCAAGAACTGGGTCTAGGTGCTCTACGTTCACTGAGTTTCGACCTCTGATCCCCATGCAAGCCCCTTCTTCCTCACCAGGTGCAAAAATGGGGGCCACCCAGAGCTCTGCAAGAGAACCCACAACCCCAGTCCTGGCCCAGAGAACTGCTGCGATGCAGCGCAAGGCCCAGACTTACCTGAAGCATCTTTTTGTGCACTGTGTTCTTCCCATATTCTCTGCAAAGCTGCTCGCTCAGCATCTGCAGCTCCCGTCCAAACTGGATCATTCGCTCTGTGGCAGCATGGTTCCCCCCACAGAGCTGCCTCTGAGGGCAGCTGTCTTCTAGAGGAAAGGCAGTGGAGAAGTAACAATCATCTCTCATTCCCCACCACTGCCCACTCTGTGTCATGCTACCCATAAACTCCTTCCTGTTCTGGAGCAGGTAGCTGCTCCCTGCTCTAAGTTTATCCCAGCAGAAGGTTTTTCTGATCCCTGCACTACAACAGCCAGCAGTGTTTGTTTCATAGCATCTGTTAGGTACAGGGAAAACTTCAGCTCAGTTTGTTTAACACCTGAGGACTACCTACAAATCAAGTATTCTGATAGAATCATGGGAGCTTGCAACTCCAGTTGCATTACCCTTTCAATGTGTGTGATACAGCATACACAACATGGAAACCCCTGGCCTAACAAACCCTGGACTCAGAAAACTTTCAGTCAGAGAGGCCAACACCACCGACTTCCCAGTATTCAGTAGCCGCAAGACCCATTATAACTGGAGGAATCCCCAGTTTCAGAGGCAGTGCAGCTAATTCATCCTCTTCCTCCTGGCTCAAGCACGCACAAACAAGACAGTTGTAGCCGACCACACTGTGCTGAAGACACTTTGTGGCTGGGCATCAGCCAGCCTTTCACAGCTCAGCCCGGTCCCCCAGCTGGAAGAAGCGCCAGGACTGCTTTGAGCTGGAATTCATGACCAGCACTGAACAAATCTTTGACTCCTATTGCTTTCTCTGCTCCACATCACCAGCACTGCTGTGAGACTATGAAAAGTCAGACCTGGTTTTAGTTCCAGGACAGATTCATTTTACCTGTGAAACAGGCATGCCAAGAACTTCATTCACTGGGGTGGGGAAAGAAACCCAAAGTACGTGTTTTTTTCCCCACAGTCCAATCACAATTTTAACTCTCGTACCAGCTCTTTCTATTTCCCTTTACCCCTCCTGCCTCTGAGGCCCTACCCATGCTGGATTCATCCGTCTGCAGGATCTCTTCATGTTTGTAGGTGCCATTCATTATCCTGGTGGATGAATTTTCCAGGACTCCATTGGGGTAATGCTCAGCCTCCATTTCCATCTCACTGTCACTGAGGTGAAAAGAGGAAAGAAAAGCCAGATGTCTGCATTAGAAAGGAAAGAAATGAAGAGCTCAGATGCCAAACGATGCCCAGCAATGGCCAGTAAACCAGGAAAAGTGCCAGATGGACAACAGGGAGCCAGATGGTCTAATTCAGCGTAGCAAAAATTGTTGCAGGCTACTGTAGGCAACTTATGAAACAGGTTTCTGTTCTGAAAGTGCCTGTCATAATTACAGGTCAGAGTGCTTATCATCTTCCCTTCAGGAAGCAGTCATCTCTGGGACAGTGAACAGCGGCCAGACAACAGGTAACATACTAACATACTGAACAGGAGGGAAATCTGGGCTGTGGTAAGCCATCAACACTTGCAAAAAGTGCAATACAGAACACAAGGGCTCTAGGCTTAAATGTTCATGACAGCAGACTGAATAAGATTGCTGATTAACTGAAATGATGAGAAAATCTTGCTGGGACTTGGGCCCTATATTTAAAAAAAAGAACCATAAATCCAGCATTATCACCTGATTCTGGTAAATTGAGTCTGAACAAGTGTTTCTCACTCAGTTACGTGCTGTATGGCTCTCAAGAGGTCACAATAGAGACTACGAACTGTCCTGCAAACTGTGCTCAGCACAGTACTCAGACGATGAGCGCCTGCTGCAATTAGCAAGAGATCCTACTAATCACAAGGATATCCTCTGCTCCAGCAGGGCCTCAGACAGCCCTGCAACAACAACCTGGAAAGTGAGCCCAAAGGAAGCTCAGTTCTCACCATGGCTCGATATGCTCCCCACTCCAGTAAGTGCAGCAGTAACTATACCATCCTCCTGGACTACCTATGGCTCCCTGGAGAAGGGAGGCTTCTAAAAGTCTGACTTGCTGTCACAAGTATGAAACAAATTACTGTTGATTCAGAGGCTCATCTGAAAGGAACTGGGTAACAGCTAGAGGCAGCCCAAGAAAAATACTCAGGAGGGCAATGCGCCAACCCAGTAATCACTTGAGCTGCTGCCTCACCCACTAAAGGGCAGGCAAGCCGTTTAGCAGCAGTAATCGACTGGCTGAGGCAGCAGTAACAGCTCAATGGGAGAGCTTCTATGCAAACTATCACGTTGGGCTCTGACAGCATCAGTTTAATGGAATGAGATGAGCCTCCAAGCTTGAACCAGAGCAGGGGAACTGGAACAGGCTTGTGTCTGCTGGGAATAGTAGTAACCTTGTAGATAACAAAGAGTTACTCTGTTGTTCAAAAGAGCAGGACCAATGCCCTTCTGGTTCTTGCGAAAGCAGACTGAGCCCTCTCCCACCATCTCACCCTCCTCTAGCATCTACAAAGGAAAAAAAATACCTGGTTTCTTGGTTACTCGTACTACTGTGCTGCTGAGATTTGGTAGAATCTGTAGAATTGGACTCAGAGTAGTTCACAGATGAGGGGGAGGAGGAAGAGGAAGATGAAGATGATGAACTCAGTGTTGGGTATTTACTGTGACTCTGTTTGCTTTTTGTAGACATGACTCCATTGCTACAGGTTGGACTATCTGCTCCTGAAAGTCAAAAAGAAAGGGAAAAATGAGATCAGACTGACAGTATCACTCTATTGTGAAGTCAGCAATTTAGCAAGAGAGGAGACCCCAAAGGAAGAAAGCAAAATAAGACTGCAGATCTTAAATTATTATTAATCATTCTTAAATTCAATGGGGTTTAGAGAAAACACAAATGAATACAGAAGGAACCATCTCACCAGCAACATCTGAGCTTAAGGAATTTCCAAAAATAGGTTGTAAATAAGAGATGGGCAGAAGCAGCTCACACAAGCACAGAAATTATTGTTGAAATATGAAGCATGGATGGTTTGTAAAGAAGTTTACAACCTCTCTTCTCACAAACCCAAATATTTCTCATAAACCCTCTATCCACAAAAACGATGAAAGCACAGGTGAAAACTGGGCCACAAGACCTCTTTGCAAGTGGAACTTCCCAGGTGTTCCACAACCTATCTTATATTAGGCATGTACTTGATTCACACAACACTCAGCAAATAACAATAATCCTCTGAAAAATCACAAGGTAACCTTCCTCATTCAGGAGAACAGACATCACTGGAAAGAGACTCAGGCTTGCAATCTCATCCTCTCCCCTACAAATGTGCCTACCAAGCTGTGGAACTTGCTGACACAGAACACAAACCTTTGGTCATTACCACAAGTTTTACATGGATTCAAAAATTACTGGCTAAACTTACAGGGGCTATTTAATACCAAGACAACTGCAAATCATTCAGGGCTCGATACTATTTTGGAAAAACCTCACCATGGGCTTGCCTTCTTCCTAGGAAACCAATATTGACCACAGGACCTTGACTAGACGATGTGACCTGGCATGGCTATTCCTTCAGAAGTGATGGTGACATATCCAAATGCATCAGCTGATCCCACAATTATATTTATAGCTAGGGAATTTATTTACATTTTTATCACGACAACACAAAGATTCAAACAAAAGGTCATTTTGTGCATTTAAATGACAAAGACACAGCAGACTGCACAAAAGTTTTGCTTAATCTTTGAAACATGACTGATGAAATTATCACTATTTTTAAAGCGTTAAGGTCTGACAGAACTGTGGAAGGTGGTGTCCTGTGTACAGAGACAAATACATATGAATGCGCCTTGTGCTGCAGGTGTTTTTTGGGTAGGCATCTCCCAGTTGAAAAGAGGTATTACCAAGAGCTTTTATGGGCTGATGGGATCATTCTGGCTATCTAGTCAGAGAAACATACCCAGGGTTTCTCGCAACACAATACAGAAGAACAAAGAGACTGGCTTGGGAAGGTGAGTGACAGCTTGGAGGCATTCAAATAATTGTCCTCCTTTCCCTTAAGTGTCTTCCAGTTGACTGTTTGTCACACGCAGCAGCAGGAATACCGAAACCAAATAGACTCAGATGGCTGTGAGCAGCTCAGGGCTCAGTGAAGCAGCTCAGTGTTTTCAGGGGCTTTGCAGGTCATATTCCCTGGCCCACTCCATCTTCAAAGCCGTAGTCAATAATTACCTAGGGAAGACAGTTTGGGTCTCCTGGTTTACCTTGTTCTTTCCGCTTCAAATCCTAAAGTTTAATTTCCCAAACTACAAAGAGTTGACCTTTCAGAGATAGGTTTTGCAGATATACAGAACTGTTCCCTTCTCACATGTTTAGAGCTTGCAAGCTAGTGTCTATGGCAGAAGGAGAAGCTCTCATGCAAGGCACCCCCTTAACCTTTCGCTCAGTCAGCCAGAATAGTGCATCTTCTGCTCAGTCCTTTCTGGAAAGCAATTCTTTTGCAGTCTCCAAGGTACAGGAAACAAGCTTTGTTTTCCAGACTTCCTCTTACAGCTTCGTCAGTAAAACACTGAGTCACTAGTGGCTGCACTAGAAGGCCACCTTCAAAAGCTTCTTTATTCTGAAAGAAATCTGCTCTGCGGACAATTGTCTGGGGAAAATAACTCCTGCAAAACCAATTTTATAACAGTATAGACACCTATGACAACAGTATGTCCTCTCAGTTGGGTATCAGAAAGGAAAGAAGCATTTCATAGAATAACGTACAGAAAGTAGCAGGTAAAGGACAGCAGTCGACCTTTAACATTTGCTCTTCTCACCAGGAGACACACAAATCACACTTACCAGTACTATGAACGTGTGAGTTGCTTGATCCATGTCTAGGACTTAAGCTGGGGGAGCCGGGGTAACTGTCCTGGGATCTGGGGCTGCGGGTACTGAAACAACGTACTTCACTGTCTGTCCCATTCACCATCTCCACAAACTGCCGACACCTGATTTCATAGGAGGGAAGAAGGAGAGAAGGGTGCATGACAGCCAGGATGCTCTGCATTGAGGTTTCCTTCACTACTGAGTGGAGAAGTCCTAGAAACTGCACAGGAGTTAAACTTCTTGCCTTTAAAAAAGACATTTCGGACTCCTGGTACCTTTGCATTGTGAGTGCTCTGATAACACTACGGGAGGAAGTAGTTCAGAAACTGCAACTTTGATGCTAATGAATGCTGAGACATTCCCAAAAAGCAAGTTTATTCAAACTGTGCTAAGAAGAAACTGTTCCTTTACAGCATATTTTCATCTCCACTATCTACAGGAACTCGACTGTGCAGTTTTTTTCAGGGACATGATACTAAACCTGCCAAACATCATAGTTCCCCCAGTACTCCATCAACCTAGAAATGCTGGTGGCCAATGGCAAATAGGCAAGGAAGGGTAAAAAATGCAATGTCCACAGTGAGGACAGCTCCCCATTTAGCTTTACTGGGAACTGTCCATACACATCTCAGGAGGCTGGGGACAGCCAGTCCGTGTGGCTAGGAGAACTGGGACACACAGGTACTTTTTCCCTTTAGTCTCTACCCCAGATAGCCTTTTCCGCCTTTCTAGGAACCTTCACAGTGACTGCCACCTGCTCCAGTGTGGCAAGCTCTCCACAAGACAACTAAAGGCCATCTGTGAAGGCGTTTCTGGCAGTCAGCAGAGCTAAAATTTCAGCCACCTCTGCCTGACCTCACAAAGCAAAGCCATACTGGGTCTGAGCAGCAACAACATGGCTATGTCTACATTGCTGCAAGTACTGTGCAAAGGACTGAACCTACGTCCTCTCCCACCTGCTCCCAAAGGGATCGCAAACAGTTTGAATTCAGACCAAGATGTGCAGCCAGACTAGATGGCTGGACAGCCTCTCTCCTCCATCCTTCATCCACAGATTTCAGCATTACGGAGTGTAAAGCTATTCATACTTACTTTAACATGAAGAGCAGGTTGGGGTTATGTTCTAGGAGACCAGGATAGAGCTGCTGGGTGGCTTCTATAGCCTCTCCCACTCTGCCTGCTAATACTAGCTTCTGTATTCCTGAAAAGAAAAGGATACCTATTGACACCCAGGACTGGCCAACAAGAACAGCCAGAAGAGTAAGCTCCCCACTACCACCTTGCACAAGGGCTAGGGAGAACTGGGGACTACATTTAGAGAAGGCTCCAGGAAGACCTTATAGCCCCTTCCAGTATCTGAAGGGGCCCTACAAGAAAGCTGGAGAGGGATGTTTTAAAAGCGCATGTAGTGATAGGACGAGGGGTAATGGCTTCACACTGGAAGAGGGGAGATTTAGATTAGATCTCAGGAAGAAATTCTTTCCTGTGAGGGTGGTGAGACACTGGCCCAGGTTGCCCAGAGAAGCTGTGGCTGCCCCATCCCTGGAGGTGTTCAAGGCCAGGTTGGATGGGGCCTTGAGCAATCTGGTCTAGTGGGAGGTGTCCCTGCCCATGGCAGGGGGGTTGGAACTAGATGAGCTTTAAGGTCCCTTCCAACCCAAACCATTCTATGATTCTATGATTCTATGATTCTGTTTATTTTGGATTAGGCTGAGGAAAAGCCTGTGAAAATGAGGGAGAATCTGTCAGTAGCTCAGAAACACCAAGAGTAGAAGGATCTGAAAGATGAAGTGGGTGCACTGGGGTGGAGTGCCCTGGGACTTTAGTCCTTTAGTCACAGAGCTATGCAGCAATGGAAAAGAAAGCAGGACATGACAACTGGATGGGAGCAAGGAGGCTGCTGGGGAAATGACAGTTGCAGAGGGGAAGCCCCTAGGTCACTCCCATGTTACATCCTCTGGCTGGTTCATGCTTGGAAGCGTATGTATGGCTGAGCATCAGATAGGCACAGTATTCTTAGAGGGTCTGTGAGCTTAAACCACAGCACAGTACTGTTTTCCCAATATCCCTACCTCTAAGTAGAAGTAATTATACCAACAAAATTGGGTTCCTGCAGAGAAGCAACCTGAGTTTGGCCTGTGATGAGGATGAGGCACCTGTAAGCCAGCTCCAAGAATCAGCTACTGACTAAGCTAGAAACAGCTCAATGAGTTGTACACTTCTAGGAGGTGCAAAGATACAAGGCAGAAGCCACCTATCTTCCTGGGTGTTAATGTCCCACATATGTTGCTTCAGTGGGTCAGAAGACACAAGTTCAAGACTTAACTTGAGATTCCATCCCTGAACACATAGCGAAGCTGCTGATCTAGAGGTGCACATTTTATGTTTTTTCTAAGTGTACTTAAAACTAAAAACTAAGTGTACTTAAAACTGAAAATGCATTGCACTTCCCTCTCTGTTTTTCCAGGACTCCTTACAAACAACAGAGAGAAGGTTTCAAATTGCCTGTGTGGTGCTTTACAAGCAGAGGCTCTCACAACAACAAACTGTGACTTTCGCAAGTCATAAGCAGTTGAAAGCCAATCCGGTAATGCTCATTAGCAATCCCCAGTAACAATCTGCAATGACTTGTCTTGGCTCCCACTTCTCAGTGTCTCTCTGCTTGTTATCGTAGCTGAAAGCTAAAACCAAAGATGTGGCTCTCACACCAAAGAGTGTTGCACAGTCTCCTTCATTTTCCACTGTTTCTTCTACTTACTTGCATGTCTGTTTTCATGTCTCGCTGCTTTTGACAGCTCTCTTCTTTGCCTTGTTTGGCAATTCTCACAGATGTCGCTGCCTTTTATATTTTCCCCTCTTTGTTTTCCCATCTGTGTTTTCCTCACACCTTTTATTTAAGCCCCAACTTCAGAGCTCTATATTCTTTCCCTCCCATCTGCCTTGTCACCTGTCCTCAGACAAACAAGACTGCACTGTCTTGCGTGCCTCTCATAAGGCTTTCCCAATTAAAATCACACCAGAAAGAACATCGGCTGGGCGCAGGCTTGCATAATGCATGACCTGGAAAGCACAAAGCCCATCAGCACTAATGGGCAGCAACTACAAGTTTTTTGGGTACTAAGCAGAGTCCCCAAATGAACCTGAATGCTGGCTAAGCGTATGTAATGTATGGAGAGTGAGCTACAAAGGGGCATGATGCTCCTGATACGTAACAGTCACATGAGAAATGGTTCACAAAGGGAAGGGAAATGTACAGAGCAGGATGTAGCCTGTATTCAACAGCCAGGAGAATGCAGAAAACACCCCAATGTTCTGTGACTCTGCAGTCTGAGACTGTGAATAGAAAAGCTAAAAAAACCAAGTTTAGCAGGAGAAAGCTGCAAGTCTTATTCCGCAGGAACCAAAAGCGCTTACAGCCTTACCAACTGAGAGATGAACCACTTTGGAGGAAACAGCAGTAACCAAAACAGACACAGAATACAAATTCGTCACCTAGTGTGAGCTAAACACGTTGGCTGTGAATTTGCAAAACCCTTAGTATGCAAAAAATTTACCTGAAGACAAAATGTGCAAAGGGCCTGGAAGACTTGTGAAGTCTGGGAGCTGTAGTCCAAATAGATCGATGTGTCTGGGTCCCTGTGACCATGTTAATGAAACTGCCCCTGCTGCAACTGACTGCATGGAAGAACCCAAATCCAAAGGGATCCTGGTATGCAGTGACCTCAGTTCAGGTAAAGTCCAAGGTAATCATTCTATTCTCCACCAATTTGGCACTACCTCCAAGAAAGCACCTTCTGCCCTAATATGACGTTTAGCCTGATGTGTGAAACTGCTTGTCTTAAAGCTCAGAGTCACTTCGTCTCTTCCAGGATTCAGCTATTCATTTTCAACAAGACTGAGGAAAATCAACCAAGCTGATCAGAAAAATTATTCTCTTCAACACATGCAGGTCATTTCTCAGAGCAGATAGGCAATGGAAAGAATAGGGCAGTTCTTCAGGCAAAGACAGCAGTGGGTGGAGGGGACACAGCGATGACGAGAAAAGTGCTCCAAGCAGTGGTCCCCAAGCTCTACTGACCCACAGGAAGCAACACTAAATCAGCAGTGTGGTGTGGACAGCTTTGTACTGTCGTGGAATAACTTTTCTACTTCCACAGCACTTCACTCCTCTGCAGAGTCCTGAAGGTAACACGTGGCCAGCGTGCCACACTTTGAGTACAACTACCCAAGAGACTTACTTTGTCTATTCTTTATTGAGGTCTGCTCTTCCTGGATTGTGGTGTCTGTGACTCTGGCAAAGGCAGTCGCTGTTGAGCAGTACCCATGATGAACCAAATACGATGAAACCATACTAGAAAAAAAGAAAATACAAACACATGTAGAGGCATTGGTAAAACAGGGTAATCACACTGGAGGAGAAAACATCAGTACAACAGAGGTTGCAATTTCAGTGACCAAACTCAGCTTGCTTAGGACATAACCGGGTCTTCCTTCTGGGTCCAGACAGTGTAAATTTAATAGATAGGGATCTGGTCCTCAGCAAAGAGAAGGGAGAGTCTAAATTCACCTTAAGGCCAAAAAAAAAAAAAAAAATTAAGACTCCCAATGCATACACAGTATTTATTTCATTACTGCTGTCCAAGGGTCACTTGTAAGAGCTCAGTACTGTGTCACTGACAGTGACATCCTATAGAGACATAAAATCTAAACCTCAGAGAGGCTCATGGCTTTCAAGCAGATCTCAAAAATAAGATTCTGGTCCTGAATTTCTTCCATCATTTATTTTGCCAGCAATGATATCTTTGGTAGTTGAATCTCCTTATGAATTCTAGACATCTTTTATCTGCTGATTTACAAAGAGTAGACTGTCAGCATTGATTTTACAAACATTAATACATTTTTAAGTTGTACTTTCAAAAAATGTTGGGAGGGGGAGGTAGTAGCACTGCCAGAAAACAAACATGGCAAAAAAAGTCTTTCTAAACAGACCATTTCTAAAACATTTGTGCCTTCCCCGGATATGGCAGGCAAATGATAATGCTCACTGGATTTTAACAAAACCTAAAACGCCAGCACAGGATTTCAAAGCTTCTAGTTATGAATCCCAAAATAGGCTTCTCATGATGAAGCTGGTACTAATCTGATCAAGTCACAGCTCAAAACACGTGTTCAACTTACCTACTTTCAGTACAAGAAAGAAGTATTTTATGAGTCAGCAATAATTTTCAGCTGTAACACTGTAAGCAGGTGTGTAATTTCTCAAACTTGTTTTAAAAACAAGTGCTTCTGACCACTGTTGGTACAAGACATGTCCTTGGTCCTTGGCATGGTACAGACAGGCATGATGAAGTGCATCCCTCTGTGTCAAACACAGCAGCCAAGTTGCCCTGGCTCAGCCAGGCTGAAACACTGAACGCAGTGATCCAGGCTGGCAGGATCGGAGGCGAAAAGCCGACTCTTACTTCAGTGTAACTCAGTAGCCAGAGCCAGAGGCTGCAAAGATTTAAATGCTCTACAAAGCTGCACAAAAACTGAGTTCCTCCCTATGCCACTTCTGCCCGTAGCACCACAGGAAGAGTCCCTGCGTGGGTACACAGCAGAATCACGTGCTGGCCACTATGCCAGGCTCATTTTCAGCAATGACTTATCAGTTCTGTGTCTCAGCTACTTACTACAGCAGTGCCACATGCTTTCAAACATTCAGCAGCATGTTTGCATCCGAGGGTACCTCTCCTGAAGTTCTGGGGGAACATTACTGCACTCCACTGTGACCTATGTGACATGTTCATGCAGACAACAAAAACCTTTCAGAATGCCAGGTTCTCCAAAGGAATAACTTTTACCGCTTGGGAGCCATGGTTGAAACTTGTTGAGAGCAGAAGTGCTCAAATCACAGGGGCAGCTATCTCCGATCTCCGTGCTGCATCTTGGCATGCTTGTCTCACCTAGAGTGGTCATGGTGGTGGTGGAGAGGCTTGTACCATCTGTGGCTTTTCTTCTTCAAAACAGAACTCGACCACGCGCTTCTCTGTACAAATTATATGAAGTTCTCCTTCTGCATCCTACCACATAAGATTCTCACACAAACAACACCGAGTCCTCCCGCTTTATCAGAAATAGGGACCTACATCATTCCTCCTCCTGTAATCAATCACACCAGCTGATCTCAAGTTGCAGATGACTCCTACTCAAGATTCTTCATGGCAAGAGCTAAAAAGATTAGAGATCCTATAAGACTGTAACAACACATAAAGAAGATGAGTTATGCACATGAGTCCCTTTCAAGGTTTCAAGCAGTTGAAAACCTTGTCAGATCAGCCTCTCCAGTGACAGCATATCCAGGAGTGCAACACAGATGAATTCTGCCAGACTAATTCTTCCTCTGCTCTCCAGGGAGGCACTCATAACAGCAAACTGTCCCCAGTGACAGCCTCTCTAAGACTATGCCCCTCAGGATCTGTCAGTGAGGAGAGCCTTTGAAGGGAAGGAAATGCTTAGCTGCATGGTTAGAGATTAAATAAGATACTAGGGATCCTAACAAAGCCACAGGACAAGAAAACATTAGCCCAAGAGCTTGGAGCTCCAACCTGAAACAGCTGGACTACTAATGTGAGGTACAAGCCTGGACTTAAATCTGCCTACGGAGAGGAGGAAGATGGGAAACATGATGCTGATTCCTAAGAAGAGGTCCAAAGGAGGTATGAGGAACTCCAGAGCGGTGACCCTGACACCTCTACCAGGCACATCAGAAGAAACAACTCTGGAGAAGACAAGAAACAAACACAGGGACAAACTGATCCTACTGCAGAAGAACCAACAGCTTTTGTAAAGGGAAGTCATGGCTGTCTAATTTAGTGACTTTTGGAGGGAGTCTGGAAGCACGCAGAAAAGAGATACTTTTGCAGTCCACTTGGTTGTCCAAAGATATTTCACAGAGTCTTTCAGCAAAGCCTCTCAAAGAAATTGTGTTACCATGTGATAAAAGGGAAGGTCCAATATGGCTAAATATTCAGTTAAATAATGGGGTGACAAAAAATGGTCAGTTTAACCAGGGAAAGGAAAGGAAAGGAAAAAACACTCTAGTGCTGCAGGAACCTGTGCTATTAACACATCCATATAAGTAAGCTTGACAGACGAGTGCTCTCACCCAATGCAGGTGCTTTTATGTTGAAAGATGCAGGGCACACACTTTTTTCTGAACAAGTTGCCTTCTGAGGACTACGAACTAAGTATTTCCATTTAAATATCAAGGAACCTCTTCATTCACTTTGGCTGCTAAGAAAGCTTTCCAAAAGCAGATCCCGCCTTTCCACAGCCTGACAAGATGCGTTGCTGAGAGTGAAATGACCCCATAAAGTTAACAATCCAGTACGTTAGAATGAAAATTAACATTAAAGTCAATGCCAGTTGTTACATCTCACCCATGCTGGGCCAGATTAAACATCCAGTTAGCCCAGTACTTGTACCTCCCAACTGACAAAAGCAAATGCCTGGAAAAACATAAAGGAACAAGGCACATGTGAAATGACACATTTCTCCATAACCCTTCCAGATTGCAATGACTGGTCAGATACTTCCCATCCTACAGGTGGTATCTCTCTACATCGTAGCTCCGATACGTTTTTCTTTCTAATGTCTCCAGATACTTTTTGAATCCATGCTGGTTTCATGGTATCTTAGGGCAGAGAGTGTGAAAAAAACCCCTCTGTTTTTTCTTCTAAATGTGCCATCTGGTTAACTTCACTTAGAATTGTAGAACCGTAGAATTATTTAGGTTGGAAAAGACGCTTAAGATCACCGAGTCCAACTGTTAACCCAGCACTGCCAAGTCCACCACTAAACCATGTGCCTCAGCACCATGTCTACCTGTTAAATACCTCCAGGGATGGCAACTCCACCACTTCCCTGGGCAGCCTCTTCCAATGTTTGATAACCCTTTCGGTGAAGAAATTTTTCCTAATATCCAATCTAAACTTCCCCTGGTGCAACTTGAGGCCATTTCCTCTCATCCTATCACCTGTTACTTGGGAGAAGAGACTGACACCCCCCCTCGCTACAACCTCCTCTCAGGCAGTTGTAGAGATCGATAAGGTCTCCTCTCAGCCTCCTTTTCTCCAGGCTGAACAACCCCAGTTCCCTCAGCCGCTCCTCATCAGACTTGTGCTCCAGACCCCTCACCAGCTTCGTTGCCCTTCTCTGGACACGCGCCAGCACCTCAATGTCTTTCTTGGAGTGAGGGGCCCAAAACTGAACACAGTATTCAAGGTGGGGCCTCACCAGTGTCATGTACAGGGGGAGGATCACTGCCCTAGTCCTGCTGGCCACACTATTCCTGATACAGGCCAGGATGGTGTTGGCCTTCCTGGTCAACTGGGCACACTGCTGGCTCATATTCAGCCGACTGTTGACCCCCAGGTCATTTTCCTCCAGGCAGCTTTCCCTTTAATTCTTGCAGTACAATTATTCCTTCATCACCTTCTCAAGGCTATTCAAGATATTTTTTTCATGCTTCTGCCTTACCCCTCACAATGCTGTGGGTCTGAGTATTTGTTCCCTGCCTTACACTCACCCCATACATTTGCACATCCTGCCTTGGTTTTTATCCATGCTTTTCTCACTTCTGCTACATACTTTTGGAGAGAAAGAATGGAAATATCACATGGTATTCACATTAAGGACGCACCACATACTCACACAGTGACAGAATTATTTTTGTCCTCTGTTTTTTCCCTAACAAATCGTAACATTTTTTTTCTTCTGCTTGCTAGCAAAAAAATGAGCTGACATTTCCGTGCAATGATTCATCATAACCCAAAGATCTCATTCCTTCCTGGAGGGACCCTTCTTCCCAGGCATTTCTGAACACCCTGAACATCACATACACTACCAGCACACATCCATCCAAGTCTCTCTACGGTCTCCTCCTTCCAAAGTGACAAACCCTTACCCACTCACTCCCTCTCTTGTTTCTCTTTTGAACAATGCATAATCCACATCAGACATGTGCCCTAGGCCTCTGGCTGCATACTCCCCCCTTAGTTTGCAGCAAGGGAACTTCTCAAAAGCCTTTTGGACTTCCAAGACAAAGACAGCAGCCCAAGAACCATATCCACATGTCTCCTGGCTCCTCTTTGCAAAACCCATGTCCTCTTTCTCCAGGTGCCCAATGCATCTACCCTTCACTAGTGCTTCTATGGATTTGTCCAAGCCAGACAACAAGGTTGTCTCAGCCACCGCTGCCTGACTCTTTTCTGAAACCCTTCATGAAACATGGCACCATACACACCATCCTCCTCTTCTCTTGACCCAAGGCAGTTTGGAGAGAAACTCTGTTCCACAGTCACAAGCTCCCCTGTTTTCGCCTTGGGTCCTGTTAGGACTCTGGGTAAATATCTGATCCCAGAGACTTTCTCCACTTCCCCTCACCTATTTCTTCCAATGCTTCTTTGACAGATACTTCAATCCCAGACACAGCCTCTGCCAAGTCTCTCACAAGGTAGTGTCCCAGCATGACAACCTACCTGATTTCTGGACACAGAAGCAAAGAATTCAACTGGATATGTCTTATCTTCCCCAGGGTCTCTTTTTATGCTGCAATCCTCTATAGGTCCTACAAACTCTCTGGCAGGCCTCCTGCTCCTTATTTTCTTGAAAAAAGATGTTATTATTATTTTCAATAGCTTCTGCTAGTTGCTTGTCAAAGGCTTTGCTGGTTGCCCTGAATTATCTGCAAATAACTAAATACAAGACTAGCAGAAAACAGGAACGATCACATGGATGTGATCATCGTTGCATCCAAGTCTCCTGGATGACAGTGACCAGTATCAGGTGGTTAGAGAAAGAATGTAATAAAAAGGTGAAACACAGAAGTACCTGTAGTCAGAGACAGAAGCAATCAGAGATAGAAGCAACAGGCATAGACTTGGGGGTTTAAAAGATAACTATGGAATTGGCCTCCATGAATTACTGTGAATATTTAAATGTGTACCTTTTAAAATCCACTTATACTTAAACCACCACATCTTCTTGCAGCAGCAAGTCCCACAGTTTCATATATTTAGTGAAAAAAAAAAAAAATTGTTATTAAGCCAGAAGGTGCTTTTTCTCCAATTCTTGTGTTTTGAGAAACCGTGAATAATCACTTTCTAGTCATGCTTTTCATGGTGTAAATGACTGACAGACAACTAGATTCCACCTCCCTCAATCACCTGTTTCCGAGCTGTGGAGCCTTAGTGAACTCTGTCTTTCTTCAGGCAGAAGATACTCCTGACCTCTGACAACTCTTGCCAATTGTTCTCATGAAGTTCCACTCAATCCTTTTTGCAATGGGAAATGCATTCAATAATCATAAATTTATAAAGTGCCATAATAGTGTTTTCAGTTAGGTTGGGTTTGGTAGCCTTTGGTTTAGGCTATTCCTTGCTCTTTCATTTCTGAATTCAGCTGACTTACATACTGGCTTTTGTCCTATGTTAGAGTTTTTATGGTGTCCTCTCCACTCCCCTTCCCCCAGTGCATCACCTCAAAGTGTATGTTCTTCCATTCCTACAAGCTTCCATGCAGTCTTTGGCTGAAAACTTCTCCCATATCTTTTACATTTGAAACAGCAGCAATCTACATACGAAAGACTATTAAACAACAAAACAGAGGGTAAAACAAATTGAGCAAAATGCACTGACTGGCAATTTTTGCCATAAGAAAGCATAAATTAGCATAAAAAAAGTATTCAAAGCCTAACAGAACAGGAGAAGCTGAACAGCAGACAACAGTGACTTACTTCTGCAGCATGGCTTGCCACTCGCCTAGTCTGTCTCCTATGGGAAACCGCTTAATGGTGTTCTGAATCTTCGCTCGCCACTCCCTCATGTAGTCCTCAATGTCGAACACAAATGGCTGCTGCCCAAAGTTGGCATCGACTATCTCTCCTGGAGTCTGGAGACCCACGGTAGGGTAGAGATTTGACTAGGAAGGAAGAAAAAGAAACTTGTATTAAACCCAGCTTTCTCTTTCTGGTTGCAGTTACAAGGTTTGGTAAGACAAAAGAGCTGCTCTTTAAATTGAAAAATGCAATGGAATAGGAAGGGGCAACAGCCCTGTAGGTACATCTCAAGGAACACCTTCATGACTTATTGTGCAGTTATTAAAAGGTATTGCATAAAACCAGAACAATGGGTTCAATCCCCCAGCAGTCTGTGATCGACGCCATGACTGCTGTCTATGGCATGCCCACTTTCTGGCTTAGTTTTCTGCAATTTCTACCAAAGTTCAAGAGCCAGCAAATAATAATAATAATAACTAAAAAATGAAAGGGACATCATCTTAATCAACAGATCTATGTGTTCTCCACTGCTTCAACTGAACTCTCTTATTCCTTGGAAGCTGCTGTCTGAATATTTTACATCTCTGATGAAAAGGGAATGGATGGTAGTGGAGCTCTGAGGTTAGGTCTTTGATGATGCCAAAACAGCAAGCCATCCACACAAGAAATTCCACTACAAATTTTAAGAACAAAGACATGGATCCAAATGGAAGCTTTGACCTGCCACCAGAACATGGGGGGGGGGGGGGGGGGAAGAAGGAT
>VFFE01009107.1:737416-771811 GCA_008921705.1 Burhinus oedicnemus
GGCCTGGGCGGGGGGGGGGGGGGGGGGGGGGGGGGGAAAAGGTTACCACCATGAAAATACCTCTGAAATTCAGTCAACAATTTATCTTCCAAAGATGATCTAATAGGTGGTCAAAATCTATCTAGGAGTTCTCTGAATTCAGGCTATTTTAAGAATAAGCTTATGGATATGAACTGAATCCCTGAGCCCACTTAAATGCACGGAAAAGAGAAATGGCATCAGAAAAGGTACATGGGTGCCTGGTTCTCATCACTCTGGATCACATTTTTCAAGAGCATGTTCCATTCACTGTCATGTTACTTTTCTGCAGCACATACTACTTCTCTGTTTGCCACACAGACTTCACTAATCCTCTGCTTCAGAGCACCTGCTGATAGCCTGCGGGGTTTAAGAGGAAATCTCTCTCATGTCACTCATGTTGGGTTTTTTCATTTTGCTCTAACACGCTGGAGACTGCCACAGCCAGAAACCAGACATGGGGCAAAGTACACAGATGCACATAGTGAAAGTAAAATCTGGAAGGTGCCTGGTTGTGGTGCCTTGCTCATGGTTGAACCCGTGTCAGACATTAGATCAGCAGAGGAGTAGACCTCTCTCTCTAGGTCAAATCAGCGAGAACTACTACTGGTAGTTAGATGGTCATCCTAAAGAAAGCTAGGATGATTCTCTCCTCCTCTATAGCAAGGGGCATGGGTTTTCCTACAATTACCTGGAAAATTTATACAACTAATTCTTCAGTACTGCAGAGACCTGAGACATTGGCAATGTCACTGATCTCGCCCTGAGACCTACTGTAGTTGTGGATTTTACTTTTTACTAAAGGTATCAAGATTGTTATGAGGTGGAACTCAGCAGAATCCTAATCACACCAGCAAAAATGGAGGCAGCATGTCATGGGAAGTGATTACTCCCCTCTGCTTTCACTGGTGTGGGTACAGCTGCAGTACTGTACTCAGATCCCCACCTCCACATCCACATTCCCGGGACAAGAAGACATTCACAAACGGAGTCCAGCAGAGTTCTGCTAAGATGGCCAGAGGGCTAGAACGCCTGGCATACAAGGAAAGGCTGAGGGAATTAGCTTGGAGAAAAGAAGGCAAAAAGGAAAATCTAACTGCAAGTCTCCCACTCCCAAAAGGGAGGTGATAAAAAAGACGGAGACAAATTCTTCTTAAGGGTGTTCAGTGAAAGGACAATGGGCACAAGCTCCAGGCAGGGAAATTCTGATGGGACATAAGGAAGAAATTCCTCCTTGTGAGGATGATTAAAGACTGAAATAGGTTCCCAAAGAGACTGGAGCATCTCTGTTCTCTGTGATTTTCAAAACTCAACTGGATAAGGTCCTGACCAACCTGCTCTACCTTTGAAATTATCGAATCTCAAATAGCAAAGAAAAAAATGAATCTATAAATACAGGCTGGGAATTGACACCAGAAACCAGGATGATTGCATCATTGCTGACTCAGCACACCTCTTCCTTTCCCATTCTCACACCAAGGAAGTTTTGGGGTTAGAGAGGTGTGCAAAGAAAATACAGCAAGGTAAAGGAGGAGCTCCCAGAGGAAAACGCCATATTTAAAGTCTCCTTTCTTTCAAACCTAGCTGACAAGGAAATATCTCTAATGACTGATCAGATCTTTTCCACAGTTCATACTTCAGACTTTTTTATTAACTTAACTTTTTAGTACTACGAATCCAAGGACTTCCAAAGCCAGGAATCAGACACCCAAAATACTTGGAAGTTAGAAGTAAAAAACCTCAAGTTACAATATATCACGTATTTTTCACCCACTTTTGGGTATGTTCATCTTTGAGGGGAAGCTGCCTTCCCCCAACTTCTCTCAAATCACCTCTGAGTTAAAATTCCATTTTTCACATGTGGGGGTGTGTCCTCTTGGTTTAGCAACTCTTGGGAACTGCATGTATCTCCACCACCGTGCCGGACGCAAGGAGACATCATCCCAGAGACCACTGATCGGGCAGATGCTTCTCCTGCCAAGTTCTTCAGGCACACCTTCCCAGTGACTTTTGGACCACCTCTTCCCTCTGATGTTGGTGGCCAGCTGCTCACAACCCCCTAGTTCATCTTGACTTGTTTTTTAACCTCCTTGTCCGTCTGTGTCTCTGCAATCCCACTCTGGGCTTTTCCACATTCTGCTTTTTTACATTTCCTATTTCAGCAAACCACCACGTGGGATAATCCTGATATGGGCTGGTGTAACTAAGAGAGTTAGGCCTAAGCATTGACTTAAATTGGTGAAAAGGGGGAAAACTCCCTCTGTGGGATATTCACTTCTATTTGCAAGCAGTTATTTTTGTATTAACTTCAACCTGTGCTATGCCAAAATGCGATTTTTCCCCCTCACTGTATATTTGTACAAATGCAAACAGTCTTTAGAGAGAATTAAAACAAGCTGAAGCAAATATGCTTCACCGTGTGTGTGAATTATCACAATAAAATGTGGTTTTCAACTGAAAGTATCCATTTCAACTTCTGAATATTGCGAATATTGCAAAATACTGTCTTCACCATTTGCCTCTGAAAGGGGAATTTTGCAGTAAGCACTTCGAGGAAACAATTTCTACGCTGGTAACATTTTGAAGGGTCGAATTAATACTTTGTGTAATCTCACTGAAATGCCAACCCTAGAAGTTATTTAAGCTTGAAAGGTATAAAAGTAATGGGGCTTACTGGCCAAGCCTGTCTCTGATGTGTGCTACCAGTCAGCTTCAACATCACATAGGCTGTAATGCAAGAAAAGGCTTTCAACCTACAGCCACTCCCCAGGGAATTTCAGTAATTAGGTATGGAACAGAGTCAGAGCCAAAAAACACATGTCAAGCTCCTCACACCAGAGAACCTCAAGGGTCACTCAGGTAGGACTGCTGTTTCCATTCCTGTTTGCTGTTAAATTTTTAGACTGCAGCTTTGGCAGATGAAGAACACAGATTACATTCTGTATCTTTCATACGATGGATGTTTTCTCTTCTTTACCTTCTAATGAATGGATATTGTGTTCGAGCCTGGATCACAATGCTATAATAAACGAAAAATACCACTTGCAAGTTATACCAACTTCAAATTCCCTACTACCTCAAGACTTCTACAATCTCTGGCAACAGTCATTATAGTTAAACCAAAAGTCTATCTTGGGTTTGGCATCCTCTTCTTCAGGAAAGGGCAGTAACCTGAATCGTTTGGAAGAACAACCAAGAAGCCATGGACCGAGGGAGCAAAAAGGGCCAGAAAAGGACATGGAATACACAGGTGTCTTCAAGGGTGAGGGAAGAAGGCAGTAATTCAAGGGAAGAATATTGGAAAAGGAGGATGGGAATGAGGGAAGTTGGGTGTGGGCATCCTTAGGATGAAGATGCCAGCACAGCAGCTGAGCCACTTAGCACATGGAGAGGAACGTCCAAAATCCACAGGGAGGCAGAAGTCTCCTGTCCTTGCTTGCATCCACAGTTAGGGGGTGAAATGACCCAGTCAAGCTTCTCTCACTCTCTTTTTAAAGAGAAATTATCTCATGGAGGATAATTCTCAATAGTAGGAGGCCTACAGGGCATCCACTGTTCTCCTTCCTGGCCCAGAAAAACAGGGTTACAGAGTAGCTGCTGCTGTAAAAGCCAGAAACAGATTTCCATGGAAAACAACTCCGCAAACTCTGGCTGGTAAAAGGCACAGAAATACCATTTAACCATTGGAGACTCTGCCACAAGGCATTTGAATAGCTGATCCCAAAAAACACCTGACCAGATCTTCCTCCAGTTTAACACTAAAAGAACATCTCCTCTGCACAGGACATGCAAACAAGCATGAGATTCTGTACAGATCACCTGGTGAGATCAAGAAACAGCAGGATGGGAGGATGTCCTGGTCTCAGGAAGGTTTTGAATTCCATCTCAGCGGTACGGCAAAACCTCACTGCTGCAAGAGCCCTTCTGTCTGGTCTGCTTCCCCAGCTGTTCATCCCCTGTTTGTAACAGAGACTCAACACGGGGGTGGATGGCCTACAAGGGCACATTAAATGTAGACATCAGCTCACCATGCACTCCTGGATCAAAAGCATGCAAGTTAAGCCAAGCAGGACAGGTAATTTCAGCCTGCCAGATCTGTGCTGCGAAGCCCTACAGCAACTCTTCAGCTGCAAATGACAAAACATGGGTATGTGTGTTTTGGTGTGTTTGACAGCTATTTTTGATTGGTGAGAGCCTAAATATTAATTATCTGTCTATCCCAACATGAAGACTGCTCTCAGCCCGGAAAGAGCAGCAGTCTAGCCAAATGAGAAGACAAAGTGGTGAAAAAATTAGAAGGAATATGATAAAACCATGACTCCTAATGTAATCTATATCCAGAGAGAAAACAAAGAGCACCTAAAACTAAGGGGTATATCACAGAAGCGTCTTCTTGCTATGGATGCAAGGTTGTCACAAGACCTTACTCCAAAAGGTTAATATTCATGGACAGGTAGAATATTCTTTCACTTTAATAAACTGTACTTGGACCAAGTGAATAAAGCACTGTGAAACAACCCACATAAAGAAGGTTTCTGGTTTAGAATACACTGCAATGCTACTAAGTTCAAAGAGCCTAGGAACAAAAAAAAGCTGTATTGACAGCTGATGTGAAAAGGCAGATTAAATAACTGGAATGTCCTTCAGCACAGACATTGGCTGGGATACGGGAGAGATCTGTAAAGCCATAAATCCCACTGGGGACGTGAACAGGGAGTGCTAGTCATTACTTCTCACAACACAAAAATTAGAGGAACAAAATAAAATTTCTGGCAGAAGGTGCAAAACAAAGAAAAGCAAGCTTTCTTCCACACAACGTGGAAGTCAGCCAAGAAAATCAATCACTTTGGAGGCCTAAACAAGCTATGGAAACTAAGAAATTCCTCAGAGGAAATTCTTTTGGGGTTATTAAGTACAGAGACAGGAGTGCCACCTCAGGGACAAGAAGTTCTGTGTATGAGAGAAATGGATGCAGGGATGTACTGCTGTATGTCTGACCTGGTTTTATCTTCTTTTCCTAAACACCTGCTCCTTGTCCAGGAACACCTGGATCTGAAAAAGAGTGATCATCTTTTTGTTCATGACCCACTGTGAAAGCCGTGCTTTTGTAAGACCCAACTAGACGTTATTGGTGATGTAACTCAGCTGGCGTCACTGCACTCCAATACTGTACTCAATACAGAGGTTGGTGAATCAGGAGTAACAATCAGCCCCAAGGGGATGTCAAATGCATTCCTCCAGCAATTCCATGAGCTGGTTACTCATCACAAGTAGAGGCTTGTCACAAACCTGTGCCATGAGCACACGGACTACAGCCAGCCAAGCCTGACCTTCAGTCTCAGAAATGCCCTTCCTTAACCACACCGTATAAGGGAACAACTCCATCACAGCCGCAAAACTTGGATGGGAGCTGAGAATCGTAACATGAGGCATTTTGGGGCACTCTGATGATGGGACATGAGAGGCTACTCAATGACTCTGCACATGCACTCCCCACAATTGAAGCTGCATTTGGAAGACAGTGACCTGTAACGAAGTTTGAATCCTTGCTTTAATTGCAGGAGAAGGAGCAATATATTCTTGGAGGTGGTGAGGGATGAGAGGAAGCATGTGAGTAACCCACAAACCCAGCCACAGGATTACAAAGTTTCAGAAAAAGGAGCATCCACATCATTCAGTAATGTGCGTTACTGTGGTTTTTTTTAACAGGGCGTCAAACAGAAAGATAAAAACAATCACATCCCTTCACTCTTCCCCCTCCCTTCTGTTTGCATCCCTAGTGAAAATACTGAAAATAGGTGTACTTACAGGGAGGTCTGTAAAGGCTATACCTGTGGGGGAAAAATATTAGAATTAAAAAGACACAGGATTTTTTTTTTGCTGCTTGGCTACATCCTTAACATGCTACAAAATGTTACTGCATTTCAATAAATCCCAGCTCTGAGCCTGCATTTCACCACCTGTTGTATTTATAAGGAACTTCCCTCCCCATTCCCCTCCTCTGCAAGGTTTTGCATCTGGAGAAAGGTTCAGGGAAAAGCCTAAATGTTTCAGGCATCTTTCCCAAAAAATTTAGTTTTCTAAAAAGCAGCTCCTCTTTTCTTTGCTTCTCCCTGTGTTGCTATGAAGGAGTTCGTTGTCAAGACTCACTTTGGCCTTAGAAACAGTTTTACTATAACATTGCTTCGGTTTAGGCTATAACTAGTTCTTCTTACCAGCCAGAGCGACAGAAATGAACATTCAACACTTTGCATTACAGCTGGGGAACAGCCTTGCAACAGGATCGAGCTGCCGCGAGGAGCACCTGAGAAATACTCTGCAAAGAACAGCTTCATCCTCAAATATGCTGCTACAGTTCCAGATGGAAAAAAAGTGTGTGGTTTCCCTTTTTATTTACATTTGGCATGACAGAAAAGAGATCTTTAAGGAGGGGCAGCTATTGCCTAGGATGGCTAACAGAGCTGCAGCCGGAGACAACGCTCAGCTACAGTCAGGCTGTCCCCGGGCACCACTCTGCAATGCTCCGCAGCTGATTTAGACGTGAGCTACCGCTCAGGAGGAGGAAGCCTCTTCTCCCTCTCCTCCCACCTCCATCTGCCATGGGGGACATCCAGCAGCAAGGCAGGAGCACAGTGAGACGGATCAGCCAGCAACAGGCTGAGCTTAACTCATCTTTTAAGCTAACATTTCAGGAATCGATCTGGAAGCCGCAGTCTTGCCCCACGCATGCCCCCAGCAATGCTTTCTGTCCCCAGCCACACCAGTATGCCCAGTTCTCGCACATGTCCCGCCTCTCAGCCGCCCAGCAGTCCCTCCTGCCTGGCACTGAAACACACTACAGCCTGCACAGAAGCAAGAGTACATCATTCTCTGTTTTTAATGTTTGGCCTGTTTTAACCAAGAGCTGCAACGTGATGTGACCACATCACCTTGAAATGGTAATTTAAACCAATTTTAGAAGTAAACACAGGAAAGAAATAATTATTCAAAACAGCACAGAACCAAAACCAAATGCTTGGAAAAAAATCCTGAATATTTTACTAAATAAATAGCCAATAAGGTTTAATTAACAGCCCGGCAGACAGCCAATACCATTTATTTAACATCATGGCAGTTTGGACATTGTCTGTTGAGTACCCTCTCTACAATCCAACCAAAAATTGTGTATACAAGTGATGCTGAATACCTGGCTGAGAAAAATGTTCAGTAGGCATTTCTTTCACTTGGTTACTTTGTCCAAATATTGCTCCTCACTTAAACTCGTTTTTCACTTCGCAATTGTTTTGGTCAGCTGAATGAAAGTTTGTTGCTACTCTTACACTAGGATGAGCCCAGCCTCCTTGAGTCTGCAGCCCACTGCAGTCCTCCTCTGCCACCCAGGATCCAAAGGTGGCCCGGCTTTCCCATGAGAACTCGTGGAGCTGTACAGCTGGGAGCTGCATCCAGCACATGGACAAGCGTATGACTTTTGAGTGGACTACAAGGTGGGCGGAAAATTGGCTGGACTGTCAGGATCAGGTTGTGATCAGCAGCTCAAAGTCCAAGTGCTGTCCCTCAGGGATCAATGGTAGGGCCAACACAGTTTAATGTCTTTACTAACGATATGGATGATGGGACAGCATGCACTCTCAGCAGGCTCACAGATGTTATCAAATGGGAGAGTGGACAACACACTGTAGGGCACACCGCTATTCAGAAGGACCTCAACATGCTGGAGAAATGATCCAGCACAAAGCTCAACAAAAGCAACTGAAGAGCCCTTCCACCAGGTTGTAATATTCCAGGCTGGAGCTGGCTGGAGAGAAAGCAGATCTGCAGAAAAGGATGCAGGGGGTCCTGGTGAGCAACAAGTTGAGCAGGAGTCAGCAGCAGGTCCTTGCAGTGAAGCAGGTCAACTGCATCCTGAGCTGTATTAGTAAGAGTGTAGCTGAGCTGTTTTACTAAGCTGGGCTGTATTAGTAAGAGTGTAGGTTAAAGGAAGGGATTCCTCCCTTCTCTTCAACACTTGCAAGTCTAAACTTGGAGTATGATGTCCCCTTTGGCCTCCCCAATACAAGACAGACAGTGAGACTGGAGTGAGTCAAGCAGAGGCCAAGATGAAGAGAGGCTAAGGGAGAAGGGGTTGTTCACTCTTAAGAACCTTAGCGAAGACACATACTGCTGCCTACAACTACCTTATGGGAGGGCATAGGAAAGACAGAGATAGACTTTTCCCAGAGATGCATGCTGACAGGAGGCAACAGAGACAAGTTGCAACATAGGAAATTCTGATTAGATATTAGGTGGGAAAAATTCAGTATGAATGTGGCCAAACACTGAATCAGGGGACCAGAAAAGCCCCCGGGACAACTCTGTTCTTGGAGACACTAAAAACTTGACAAGTTTCTGAGTAACATGATCTAATTGGTCCTGCTTTCATCAGGGTGTTGGATGCATGACCTCCAGAGATCCCTCCCAATGAAAATCACTCTATGATTCTATAAATAAACTTATTACATTGCCTTTAAATTAAGGCATTTGTATGTGTTGCACCCTGTTACCTAAGACCAATAAAATGCTTTATGCATACAGAACTAGATCTGTTGCACAAATATGTCTGCTGAGAGAGTTCATCCTGAATCTGCACTGCTACACACCTGCATCCAACACAGTCAGCAGCAGAAAGCGAAAGAATCACAGCTCTAACTAGGGAGCTGAATTTGAAACTGCACTCTTTCTCTGCAGCACCTCCAAAGCCTGGATCCAATTTAAAATAAGAAACTTCATAAATATGAAGACGTAAGAACTGGACAGCTCAAGAGGTCATGAAGCAAGAGCAAGTGTGTGAAGAGCCTCTCCTGTAAGTCCATGATGTTAACCTGATCATCAAGGCAATGATATAAAGACGTTAAATGAAGGTTCTGTGCTGGGGACAGTGTGATTGACACCTTCCACCTTTCCTTGAATAACACACACTTATACACATCTCCACGCACACAACATAGTTGTGGAGCTTCTAGCCCAACTCTACCCACCACCCAGCAACAGTCATCCTGTCTGCCTCACAGTTGGTCATTTTCTTCACAATGCATTTCAGAATTCAATTTGCACAGGACAACATATGTTTGGGTGATCAGCCACAACACTCCATTTCCTATATGGCAGGGTACTCCTCCAGCATCTGTTCAGGTAACCGTAATTCAGAGAATGCATAAGCAGTGCTGATCCACTGCAATATGCAACAACACTTTCAGCAAGACGGGCATCTTAAAGAGTAGACTAGGAAATGTCAGCCCATGAAATACTTGAATACTTCTACGACTTGCTGCTGAGAAGCGCTACAGCTCTTCTCACACAGCTCTATATGCTCCTGGAAACAGTCATCATCTAATCAAGCCACTTGGGTAAAACTGTTCTTACAGAGAACCCAGGCTGCAGCCAAGTTTGATATTTTCCATTCATTTTAAATATGGTTCATCTTTAAAGTCTTGTTTCAAACCTCCCAATGCTCTTGCTCTCTGCAAACTTGGTTTGAGGACAAACCTGTTAAACCTGGGCAAAGCTGGGATGGACATCTGTGGATCTCTGTAACAGCAGATTTCTTCATCATCTCTACTGTTCCTGTTAATCTCTAAACTGGTTGAGAACAGGTATTTTACTTTACAGGTTAACTTGGTCTTTCCAAGTGCCTGCACTAGAACTTAAGACTACAGGAAGTTTTCTATGCCAAGACTTCAGAGGGTTGCATGCTCTTTTTATAGCCCTGCTGCTCCATTTACCTTGGTCTGCTGTCAAAGTGTGAGATCTGAAACATTCCCACACTAGTCCCTGAGTGAACTCATCCACTTAATCCCAGAGACCTGTAGCCGTCACACTCCTTCATCATGTCCTGTGTCCAAGACTCTCTGCTTAGTGGCTGGAGCCCCAACATTTCTCACATTTCTCCCTCTTTCTCTCCTAATTCACTCTCACCACCCTTCTAGCCTCATCTCATCATGCTTTTTATTGCCAGGACTCTGCTCATAACTTGTCAAAAGCCTTTCAACAGCAGCCAGAAGACATTCAAGACATTTCCCAGAACAGAGAATTAAGACGACATACGGTGTCAAACAGTTTTCACGTGTCATCTCCAAACAAAGTTCAAGACTTAGCTCCGACCAGAACATCCAGAATTTGTGATGGCCAAGAAAACAGTTCTTACACAGAAGATCCTGGTGGATCTGATTAAATGGTAAAATATAGAGACAATGGAATATCACAGTTAAGCAACAGGAGAAATTGCAAGGAAAACAAAGGGGGGTGTTTAATTAACAGGTGAAAAGGAGAGGATGAAATGGTGCAGAGAGAAATGGTGAAGAGAGAATACCATCTTTACGGAAAGCCAGAGCTACAGTAATTCCACTAAAAGTGAGACAAATTCCAATGCCCAGAGGCAAGGCCCTAAAACCCTGCTGTCAAGCTAACTGGCATCACAAAGGGGCTGATTAGTCTCATGAATATTTTTTATATCTGCAGCAGGATTACATAATGACCTAATTTCCTAAGAGGACAGAGATACAGCTTCATCGGCTTTGTGTCAGGGAACATCAAGAAAAAGCACATTCATCCCTTTCCTGGTAAACCTCGTGTTTACACAACACAGAGATTCTCAGGTCAGCGTAAGTATCACTAAATGTTCAAGATCTTCATGGAGATGCTTCCACTAGGGCAGAAAGTGTTCTGACTGTCAAATAGATCATTGCTCCTGCCTCCATGTGGTCTTGGTTCCTCTGCTGAGACCCCTTCTCTCACATCTATCTGTTCAGTGCTCTTGAGAAGCTGGGTAACAGCCAGATGACTGGGATCTATGGTCTTATGGGGCTCAGACACAATCTACTCAACATTTAAGGGGAAGCACTTCTCTTGAATGTCGTGTTTCTTTATCAATGGCAGAAGTAGACACTACCGGCCCTTAACAAGAGTCTTCCTGCGTGAGGTTTTCATTCTGCTTTTGTAAAAACACAGTAAAATGTTCCAGCAGCTTTTATGTGGGTCAGCCCTAAAGCTGACTGATGGTCTGCGACTCCCTAGTACTTCCATCACTGTCTCTTCTAACCACAACATCTTTCCTCTCTGAGTACAACCACTGCAGCTGAAGGAGGAGATGGTACATGAATGAGCCAGTTGTGGATGCTCAGGAGAGTCTCCTAGCTATAATGTTCTCATACATCTCATGTCTTGTACCATACATCTGGAGAGCCCAAGAGGAGGACACCCAGGAGACAGCAATGCTTATGATCTATTGTTGTTCTCTGAGCACAGTATAATTTAATTCCTTTCCTGTTTCTTCCCACTGGCATTGTTCACTGCTGGGGTAGGCTGCTCCCCAAAGGATCATTCAATGCCAGATTAGAAAACACAAGCTTTCTACCCAAAACCCCCACCTTTGAAGGAAAAGGAGTGCTAAAAATCAAGAAAGGAAGACCAAGCAACTTCATTGCTGTCAAGACCTCCAAATGTCGCAAACAAAACAAATCTCTGAGCAGGACACAAGGCAAAGAATGGGAGGATGGTAATGACGAAATGCAATACAGAAGTTACTGAACTGTGCTCTTTGGTTGGCTCCATCTGCCCAGGCACCCTGGCAGAACATGGCCCTGGGAACAGAACGGAGGACGGAGCACAGGACAACTTTTCAACTGACACCCCTGCTACTCTGCAGACTCCTGGTCACTAAAAAGAATTACATTTCAAATTAACAAATTTGTATGCATTAAACAGAAGACGTGGCCTCTTCCTGACCATCACACTTCTGTTGTGATGAAAAGTAACAGCACTGTCAGGCTAAAAAATGGTGAAGCTGGAAAACCACCTACTCAAACAAAGGAAAACAGCCAGAGGGGCACAGCACAAATCACTATAATACTTCTGTGTAAACACACACTAAAAATCAAGGCCAGTGACTAAAAGGAGAGATTTTGTGAAAATTTTTAATTATTTCAGCACCTTAGTCACTGTTGTATGGTGAACTTGTCTCATTCCTAAGCAACAGCTCCTGCTCTACACCATCAGCTATTGCCTTCATACCTCTATTTGTCTTCCCAGTACTGGACTGAAAAGCAATGTCCACAGATTATGAGTTAAATTCAGAATAATCCAGCCATTAGAAATCTGGGCAATTAATTTATGGACTACAAACAATTCTTAGTGTCTCCACTACAGACTGATGTCACTAGGTAGTAAGCCACAAGTCTTCACTAGAAGTCCTCCAGCATCACACATGGTCTGGCTGATAAATAGTTGTAATTTCAAAAAAGAAGCCAGATCAGACACTCAACTCCAAGAAGCTTTGCCACTGGATTGAGGCTCTGTTTATAAAATTAGAATGTTAAAAACAAGTCTCAAAGGATGCTCAAAGAAATTTTTTTTCCATTCAGGGCTGGAGACCTCTTGACATGTTGCAAAGCATCAGGACTAGTTGCTGAATGCACAGTCACAGACTCAACCCAGAATGCTTCTCAGAAGGCACGTGCTTCATTTCTAGGCAACTATCCCCTCACAAATCAACAAATGGTGGATATGAAATTAGAGGAAAACTAAAAAACAAATTTCCAAAAGAAGTTTGTCTGCATGAGCACCATACCTTTCTGCATTTGCCTCAGAGGAAGGATCCTTCTTGAGATTTGACAGGGAAAAGCCCACATCTCAGATCCATATCTCTGCTATACCTGTAGCATAGTGTACTACTTTCACAGAATCACAGACTGGCTGAGGTTGGAGGCACCTCTGGAGGTCACCTGGTCCAACCCCTCTGCTCCAGCAGGACCACCCAGAGCTGGTTGCCCAGGACTGTGCCCAGATGAGTTCTGAATACATCCTCAAATGGAGAGTCCACAACCTCCCAGGGCAACCTGTGCCAGCGCTTGGTCAACCTCACAGTGAAGGTGTCTCCTGATGTTCAGAGAGAACTTCCTACGTTTCTGTTTGTGCCTGTGGCCTCTGGTCCTGGAACTGGGCACCGCTGAGAAAGGCCTGGTTCTGTCTGCTTTGCACCCTCCCTTCAGGTGAGATCTCCCCTGAGCCTTCTCCTCACCAGGCTGAACAGCCCCAGCTCTCTCAGCCTTTCCTCCTAGGACAGATGTGCCAATCCCTTCAACATCTTGGCAGCTCTTTGCTGGACTCTCTCGAGTACGCCCATCTCTCTCTAATACTGGGGAGTCCAGTACTTTTCCCAAGAGCTCACCAGAAATTATGCACTCTCCAGACACACACTGCACTCCAATCCCACTCATTCCTTCAGCCCAGCCAGTAACTCAAAACAAAGTTCTGGTAAGTGTTTTGAGGGGGGTATTTTTCTACCAGCTTCTTCATCTTGAATTCGACAAAGTAAAATTGACACAGCAAGGAGAAGCAAAGGAAAGGAGTGCTTGTCCCTGCCAAACCAAGTGAACTCCAGCACAAAAAGCAAGATGAACTTATCAAAATTTACTGCGTGTCTTATGTGACAAAAAAAAAAGACAAGAATTTTATTTATTTATTTATGTCATCCAAGGGAAAGAGATTGTACGTGAAAATGATCACAAGTTTCTATTTTTGACAAATCAGATACGATGGATGCCTGGAAAACATCTGTGAGATACTCCTTTGGGCAAAACTTTGAAGTCCTTAACTTTAGGAGAACTACTGAAACAACTGCGAAATGAACCAAATTATAGGTCAGTGCTTAAGTAAGACTTCTTATGCTGAATTAATGTCTGACTTTAGGAATGCTTGGACCAACATGTTAAGGCTTACAGATGGAAAAGTCCCTTTAAGAAGTGAAAAGACAGTAATACAGTGGCTTTGTAGTCAGTTGAACAATACACTGACTAAACTTCCCACTTCTTTACTTCCCTGTTGCCCAACCATTTGGCATCTCATCCGATCTCTCACCAGCTCTGCAGTAGCAAAGGAAAGGAGTAGAAGCCAGGGATGCAATCCTAACCTACCTAAACAAATGGAGCAGCTTAGAAACCATTTTACGTGCTGGAAGTATTTATGTCTTGGAGTCAATTTACATCTCCTGATTGCTGTTTAGTGCTCTTTTTCTCTCCCGTTTCTTAAATCTTACCCACAAAATGTGGGACAAGAGTTACAACACATGCAAAGTATTAGAGTAAACAGCAGCAGCGAAAGCAGGGCAGGAGCATCCCTCACCTGAGAACGCCTTTCTTTACTTACCTAAACTGTGGCCATTTTTCGTGTAAAAGCAGGTATTGTTGATAAGGTTAACACAGCAGCCGATCACATCTCCAGTGGTGAATGTAGGGCCATAGGGCTGTCCTGTCCCCGAAGAACAGAAGGAGTGCCCATCGTCACCATGGTACCCATAAGAATGTTTATCCCATCCTGCAAAAGACAAGACAAAAGAAGAGGTCAGCAATGAAGCCAGTTAAGCAGAACGACACGGCAACTACAGCTCTTAGGACACAACCTTCTGGTAGGAAATCTGAAATTTTGATTCCCACTTCTGATTCATCCCAATATTAATTTTCACATACCAGTAACTGAAAAGAAATTAACAATCATCAATCTTAAATCATCATTTGGGTTTCAACCTCATTTGTCCCTTATGAGGAATAATAAAAAGAACAGATTGCCAAAAGTCATTCTGACAAAGATTTTTGTTTTAAAAAAACATGAAAACCCCGTTTCTGTTTTATCTTGCCTGCAATGAAACAAGCTCCTCTTTGTAAAACATTTGTGTTTCCCACTAACACAATCTTCCAGCAAAACCATTTAATACAACAATTCTCGTCCAATTGCAGCTTTGTCTGTAAGTGCTGCTCACAGGCGTAACCGAATGGCTTGAGGCAATTTTTGCACTCTCACATTTACATTTCCCTTCTAACAGTTTATAAGGATTTCTGTGTTCCCCTTGGGGAACAACCTTTCTCATTCTGTGGACAGCTTAAAATACAACCCTTAAATGTCAATGGGCAATTTTCCAAGTGGTCAATTCTAACATTAATATCTTTTATTTCTTCTGCCAGTAACACTGTGCCGAGAGTTAAAGCTGGGCTTAGGAATTGCACCCTGCCTACTTGCTCTTTTCTACATGTCACAGTAATTCCATCATTCTGAGTTCCTGATTTTGTTCTATTCCACCTCAATTCTGTTGTAAATTCTTTTGTGAACTTCTTACATTTAGAAATATAACTGTAACTACTGCAAAGAAGAGAGATTAATCCATCCTTTAAAAGCTGAAGTGTTCTTCAGGCAACACACTGGTCTTCTCTTTTCAGGACTCTCAGCTCCCTCTTCCAGAAGAGACGACACTGCTCCCATGGTTGTGGCCACCAAGTGAGACAGTGAATGCCATCTGAATTACTAACCCATGCCTGCCAACTTCAGTTGCCACTATTGCTCAAGATGGCTTACCCTTGCCTCTCTTAGGAGATCAGCTGCGGCAGGTAGGGAGTCATGGGGAACAGTCCTCTTACTGGAGAGTTTAAAGAAAGCATAGAATCACAGAATCATAGAACGGTTTCAGTTGGAAGGGACCTTAAAGATCATCTAGTTCCAAACTTCCTGCCATGGGCAAGGACACCTCCTAGCATGACACGTTCTGTCTTAGAATAAGACTTCAATAGGATCTTCTCCAGCTCTTTGGGGCCTTCCTATGAATTATACAATCAAAACGATATCTCACAGAGAGATGTACTTCTATTAAAAAGTCTGAGACAGACACAACATCAATAAGAACCACTTGTGTTTTGAACGGAAACGGTTGGATCCTCAGGCAGACTCTGCTAACTGAAGCGGACGCGAAAGAAGGTGCTTTGACCATCTACTGACCTTATACAACCTAAAGGTAGTACAGAATCTGTTAAATGTGGAGCAACGGTTTTGGCAAAAGGACTACAGAATAAATGCAATGACCATGACAGGAGAGGGATTAAAAAGGTAGAAAGCGCACATTCTGCAATAAGGCAAAAATAGACTGAGCACACTGCAAACCACAGAGAGGAGCCCTGTGAAGGCGGGCTGGAGCACTTCGGCGAGCCACCATCTTCCTACAAAGACAACAACAACAACAACGTGAGGGCACTAGATACTTAATCCCATCAAATGGTGCTCAGCTACATGCACTGAGGTATCTTATCATCAGCAGGACCCACATGCTCAAGGTTTCTCAGAAAAGCATGAAACATTCGGTGCACGCCAAGGCCCTCCGTTTGTTGCACCACACCATATGAGTGCCAACGGGAAAGTCAGGGAATGGAGCAAGATTGAAACATGCCACGGTCCAAGATTTTGGACCTCAGGGCAGAGTTTGGGAGTGAAAGGTGTGAAGGATGCCTAGCAAATCCTAGTCTAGAAATGGTGAATAATTTCCCCTGTTAAGTCCCACACGCCCACAGGAACAGACTGAGATGTCCCAAGAGTCAGCTCTGTCTTCCCTCGGACCAGCTCCAAACAAGCTGTTGACAGTAGCACCCAGTCCTGTTTAGTATCTTCATGAAAGCCAGGGACAACAGCGCAGACAGCACCCTCAGCAAGCTCAAGAATGACGCCAAATTGGGTTGCCAAAAACAAAGGAGAGAGTGATAGGGGCTCTAGAGTCTGTTGTCAAACTTCCACTGCTAAGACTCCATCCAGTAAAAATATCATTGAAATACTGAGTTTTTAACACTATGGTTCCTTTCCACTACCCCTTTTATTTTCTTGGCTGCGGGCCTGTGAAAAGCTGCCATCGCGGATCTATTATTTTAGTCTTCCCAAAACCAGCCCTGTTACACGTGTGTCAGTTCAGAACTTCTCTAAACGAGCTGTTGGTAACTTCAGATGATAACGCTAATCAGTTTATCTCCGAACACAACCCAAATACAAACTTCTAGCTCTTCTGCATACAAAACATTCCTGGCATCACAAAGCATTTAATAAAAACTTGGCATTAGTTACACCTAAGTAGTCAGATGCTTATACATCTCGCCCCAGGTAGGGCTACTGTGAGAAATGGAACAGTGTGCTCGACCATGAGAGCAATTTCACAAAATACTTGTGCCAATTGCAGACACTACGGGTTCTGTAGTATACGGAAAAAAAAAAGGTTTCATTACCTACAGATCATGACTGATCCTACTGAAAAAACCTCCTCCTGCTCCTGGAAGACTTGTGCTTCACAGTATCGGTACTTGCTGTACCACCACAGGTGGTGATGAACTCACTGACGACTTGAACTCCAATGAGAAGTGACTGGATAAAGGCTTTGAGGGCAGTGTCAAATTTGCTATGTATCACAACAGTGCCTGGAAAAAGCTTGATTTGAATCATAATCTCCACAGACAACCACTAATACCACCAGTTAAGGAAATCTTGCTCACCCAGCACTTTGCTAATGACACAGAGAGTTAACTTTTTCAACTCAAATGTTGTGGAGTGCTGAATCTGGACCTGACACAATACTAAGTGTTTTAAATCTAGACTGTCAGCCTTATCAAATCCCCACAGTCATCTTAAAAAGCAAGCCAGATTTGTTTGAGAGAACTTACTGTACTCACCATAAACATAAGCCAAGTGGCATTAATTATATGCCTAACCTTCAGTTATTAATCAAATAATGTATCAGTATTTCTAAAATTCTGCCCAGAATAAACATGAGGGCAATGGCATACAGGTCATTCCAGCACTGGCCAACTTCAGCCAGTCTGAAATTTCCTAGTAATCTAAAAATAACAATCAGCCTAATACTTCCAGGTCAAAGTTACCTGGACCTATAGATTTAAATAGCGTATCCCTATGAAATGCATTAGCATTATCTTGCATTACCAGCAGAGTAGGGAGTAACTTATCATATGTGTTTTGTAAATACATCCTCCAACTTCTCTCCAAATACAAAAATACTTGCTGAAAACTTTGGACTTTTCTGCATCATTAACAATTTACTATCGCCACCTAGTAATAGGTCTATGATATTAAAACCTTGTCTCACACCTCCGGTCACTCAATAGCCTCTTCCTTCACAAAACCTAACACTGTTTTAATAAGGACTGAATCAGACTTCCCATATGCCTTCCCACACTTACATCTGCAAATTCTCTGGACAGTTTAACCTTCGTACCACTTGTACTCAAGTACTTCAACTTCTGTTGTGACCCAGAAGGCAGAGATGGGATGTTATCTGCATGTCCTTAAAAAGAATGGCCATACAGGATATGGGGTCAACCCAGATAAGCATCCTGTTCAAGAAGTAGACACTTATGAGACAGCGTAAGCCCAGGACGTGCATTTATGTTGCTCTCACTGAATAATGTTATCACTTTCCAACCACCCACAGCACAGACATACTGAGCCAGATGGAGATTGTGCTCACTGAGTACTCCTCAAAGGATTTTCTTTCCATTACATTGTCCAATCCTCCTTTAAGCACACATAAAATATTCACACCATCCACTGTATCCTGCGCCAAGGAGTTTCACAGTGTAACTGGAAGCTGCGTGAAAACATGCCTCCTGCTACTTGTACTTGATTGTCTGTAGCTCTTGCACTGGAGAAGGCAGCAAACTATGCATTCAGTCTCTCCAGAACGTACATCATTCTATAGACCTCTACAAAACCCCCACAATCATCTCTTTTCCAGATGGATGATTCCTGGCTTATTTAGCTATTGCCTGCATTTTTGACCATCATCATCTGAACCTTTTCTGGATTTAGAGTGTTGCTTTTGAGAACGGAGATGAAGGTGCACCATGGAGAAGGAAAACAGGCTGTAGTTGTTCTCCGCACTGTCCCCTAGCCCCCTGTGAGTTAATCCCAGCATTTTCCCCTTTATTATCTTTTTTACCACTGAACTGATGTCTCCATGAAGCTATTGTAGTGACTCCAAAATGCATCATCATTCTCGTGACCATGCCCTCGCCGCACAGATTCCCATCTGCCATCTCACTGCTGGTGCATTCAGCCTCAGCCCACTCCCATAGCTCCTCTCAAGCACCTTTCACCCTCAGCGGTTCGCAATCCTCCACCCTGGGCTAGCAAGGTACAGGCAGCTGCTTCTCAGAAAACCCTGGGAGTACCCATGCACAATCAGTTTCTGACCAGTAACTCATTCCAACAAGGCTGATGGGTTTAAATAACATCCCATTTCAGTCTCCTGGTGACAGCTGACATCTAGAGCAATGGACGCTTCACACCTATGTGCAGTTGACCAAGACTAAAAATTCTCAAATGCAAGTGCAGATTCCTTACAAAATCTCAGAAATCTGGACAACAAGATCGGAGAATGTGCTTTTCTTTTTCTTATAAAAAGTAGATCATGGATCCCTGAAGGACCACACTCTACAGACTGCAATCTAGTGAGCTAGAGTGGCTGGAGGGTCCAGTTAGCACAGTTCTCTCATTCCTTCTATTTCCTTCCCCATCCCCTCTTCAAAAGCACAAAATAATTTTAAAGAGGGGAGACAGGCAGAGAACAGAAAGGATCTAGCCAATTGGCCCACGGCAGTGGTCAAAGCAGACCCTAAACATCCTGCCTCCTAAGGCTTCTGTTTTCACTACAGCTCATTTTGAAGACAAGTGCACTTTGAACTTGAAATACACAGGTGAAGGTAGGACCTCAGCAGCTAGTGAACAAAAAGAGATTAAAATGACATCCCTTTGAATCAGACACTTCAACCCCCAAACCCAAAACATATGTAGGGTGTTTATTAACAGCCGGATGGAGAATAGCTCAGACTGTGCAATCCATCAGGGAATCCAAAAGAAAAACAGAAACCATGAGTAGGGCTTGGGAGGACATTTTTATATGTTCAGCACCAAATTGATGTTCTCTTTGGCCTGCTAACAAGAAAAAGCAGATACGTTGATCTTCTTGACAGAGTATCTTGATCCCAACACACAGTGAAAAAAAATGAACAGCAAGTTCCATTGCTGCTGCTTGATAAACAGGCCAGAATTGTGCAATGCCAGACCAAATGGCAGAAAAGACTGAGTTACTTCAGGACACAGTTACAGGATCTACTCATAAATGCTCGCTCTTAAGTGAGATCTGGAGTTAGACGAACTGTGCTACTAGCACGCCTAATTATCCTACATCCATCCCTGATCAGTCCCACCCTGCCCATTCAAAGTCAGCCCTGCTTTACTCTTGACTTTTTGGGCAGATCCTGCGATGGGGTTAAAATCCATATCTGACACCAGGCTCTGCCTCCCAAAACAGCAACTGGGAAGTGGTACTGTTGGACTGGGACACCATGTGTCTCTTAGTACTGTGGAAATAACACAGCATTTTAGCTTTCCATTTCTAGAGTGTCAGCAACGTGCAAAGAACTTCTAGTAGGCACTGGGTAACACTGCCATCATGGCTACATCCCACATCCAGGAACACAAGGACCTGGACATGGTGCTCAATTTTGAAAGCATGTAACACCAGGCCATATACAACACAGAATCGTCTAGGTTGGAAGGGACCTTTAAGATCATTGAATCCAACCATCAATCTAACACTGCCAAAACCACCACTGAACCATGTCCCTCAGCACCACATCTACCCCTCTTTTAAATACCTCCGGGGATGGTGACTCCACCACTTTCCTGGGCATCCTCTTCCAATGCTTGATAACCCTTTTGGTGAAGAAATTTTTCTGAATATCCAATCTAAACCTCCCCTGGCGTAACTTGAGGCTGTTTCCTCTCATCCTATTGCTTGTTACTTGGGAGAAGAGGCCAACCGCCCCCTCGCTACAACCTCCTTTCAGGTAGTTGTAGGGAGCAATAAGGTTTCCCTTCAGCCTCCTTTTCTCCAGGCTGAACAACCCCAGTTCCCTCAGCCGCTCCTCAGAAGATCTGCTCTCTAGACCAGAGGCAATGCAGTGCAGGATGCCTTGATGGCTATTACCAAGAGCAGTAGGTCTTTGCTGGCCTGCTGTTCTGCCATGCAGAGTGTGGAGAAGAATGGAAACTGATGCGACCCCCCTGTGCATCACGGTACAAAAATGCTAGACTTGCCAGTGGGCACAGGAGAACTGGGAAGGCAACATTCACGGGGATCATGGAAAAGATGGTTGGTCCAGTAAGTTACAGCCTGACACCTCAGACTCCTCCTGCTCTGCCACTTGCCAGGCTTAAAAAGATGGCAGACAGATGGACTTTACCATTAGCATGTGGGCCACTCCCTGCCCATGCACATTCCAGGCGACAAACGTGTTCCACTGCAGCTCAGCCCGTACATTCAAGGAAACTGGTACCTGGTGCAGAAGCTGCTGCAAAGGGCAGCTCACAACAAATTTGGTGGTAACCTGACCTGTGATCGTGAAAACCTGAAAGATCTCAAGAAGTAAGCGGTGCCAGTTTATTTGGCCACAGGAAGACAAGATGGAAGTTCCTCAGAGAGAATCTGAAGTAAGATTTGTGAATGGTGGGTTTGTCTCTGTTACATCCCAAATAATGCGGGACTTTGGAGACCTATTCTTCAGGACAGACCCCAGTGACTGCTTTGCAGTGCCTGCATCTTTCCCAGTTTTAACTGTACCTACTTTCTTTCTTTGTATTTTGAAACATTTTTCATTTTTCTCCCTTCCCTGTTCTTGTCCAGAATTTTGCCTGTGGCATTCCTCTTCCCACTCTTCTGGACAGCAATCCTAGCTTCCCTCAGCTGCCCATGCCAGGGCATGTAGTGTGCAAACACTAGCCACAGAGGGACAAGAACTTGTGTCAACACACTGAAATAAACCAAACAAAATAATTTTAAGAAGATTTATTGAATCTAAAGTTCAGCAGAAACAGATGTACAAACTTTGCCTATGCAGTGCTTGGGGAATGGGACGTTGAGGGTGGAGCCAGCTACAGAGCCCAGAGTTGCTGCTGGACCACGTTCTGGCTGGAGGCAGGGCTGCTTCCATGCACTGCGCTGTGCAGGCTACTGGTGCTCAGCCAGCTCTGGGTCTTTGGCAGCAGCAGAGCATGATCTCAGTGGAGGGGAAGGTACATTAAACAGGCTGAACAGATGAATATGGTGCGGGGAGAAGTTGGATGTTGCTGTTCAGGGTTGCTTCTACAATGTCCTGGACAGAGCAGACCCAGGCAGGGACTGTTGTCTATGGGGACAGGACAAAAAGAAACATGGGGAAGAAGCCGTCATCACAGCAGAAGTAGAACCACCCTCTGTTGACTGCTCTACCATCTTCCAGTGGACTTGGCACTGCCACTGGATATGCCTTTGGTGTACGTTAGTCCAGAGCAGTGAAAGCATACCTCTGCCCCCAGGAAAGGGAAGGCTGAGCAAGTCCCTGTGCTCCTACAGCCTTAGAAGCTAAACGCCTGGTGAAGAAAAGCCTGTTGCCCCAAGAACCGTCTGGGGTGCTGCGGCATCTCAGCTGTAGTCCAGTTTTATAGCATTTACGCCAAACCATATGAAGGTGCATAAACATCAGATGCTCGCGTGGCAGCAAGGAGGTAGCTTTGTTTTTCTTCATTCAACCATGCTTCAGAATCAGGTCAACTATTAATGTTGCAACTCATCTTTCTGCTTCCATAACCAGCCTACAAAAATAGCTGCTCAGTGGCCGCAGCAACCTATGCTATAGATCTGGGGTGGTGGGAATAGGGGAGACATGGTCCTGGCATTGAACAACTGTCTAGGTACAGTCACAACACCAGCTGCAGGACAGGAATAGGACCAGGGAACAGCGTGCTTAGTGTATTACAGCATCTTCCTGGCAGAACTTCAAGGGCCTGGACATCTGCCCAGAACATGTCAAGGAAAAAGAGATGTCCCTAAACCCCACTTAACTAGGGACACCAGGAAAGGAAGAAGCCCTAGCTACCCCAACTTTTTCGTTCTCATAACAGCTTCTACTTCTTCTGCAAGGTGGCAAAATGAGTCGGAATGCAGCAGAAGCCCAAACACTGAACCATGTACAAGGTAATGCTGCAGTGTACCACACCACCACACACATCCCAGTACAGTGGCCTCCCGCTCACTTCAGTTCCCAGCAGATCAAGCAGATTCATCCAAGGCCAGTTTGGCCCCTACAGAGCAACACCAGATGATGCTAATCAAAGAGTGCAGGGCTCTTGGCAGGCATGGCTGCAGGTTTGGCTCAGAAGCTATTCCATGTTTTTGAATAAAGTACTTGCACTTGCAACTGTAAAAGAGACAAAGCTCAGACCAAGAAGGACTTAAATGTGGCAAGCATCCAAAGGAGAGGGTGGGAAAAATAAAGAAGAGAGAAAACATAGAATCATAGAATAGTTTGGGTTGGAAGGGACCTTTAAAGCTCATCTAGTTCCAACCCCCTGCCACTGGCAAGGACACCTCCCACTAGACCAGGTTGCTCAAAGCCCCATCCAACCTGGCCTTTGAACACCTCCAGGGATGGGGCAGCCACAGCTTCTCTGGGCAACCTGGGCCAGTGCCTCACCACCCTCACAGTCAAGAATTTCTTCCTCATATCTAATCCAAATCTCCCCTCTTTCAGGTTAAAACTGTTCCCCCTTGTCCTATGGCTCCACTCCCTGATCCAGAGTCCCTTCCCAGCTTTTCTGGAGCCCCTTTAGGGACTGGAAGGGGCTCTAAGGTCTCCCTGAAGCCTTCTCTTCTCTAGGCTGAACAGCCCCAACTCTCTCAGCCTGTCCTCACAGCAGAGGGCCTCCAGCCCTCTCAGCATCTCTCTCATATTAACACAGCACAGGAACAAAAGGACACAGTGACCCAAAGATCAAAAAGACTCAAAAAAACACAGCTAAAAAGGCTTGCAAGAATTTGGGAGATCCAGCAGAACATAGGTGCTAACAAACATTGCCTGACCCACTACAGATAATATAAGCAGAATGTGACACTGTAAAATTTCGTTTTTAACAATATTGATCTGGCAGGGCGATTTTTAGATCAGATCAGCAACTCCTACCATTTGACAGCTACTGCATGTTAACTAGGCTTCAAAACAACATCAAACCACAGTCTAAACTTAATTATATAAAATGACACTACCCAGGGAATCCAAGAGAAAAAACAAAACCAGAAGACTCTGGAAGGCTGCAGCATGGGCAACATCTTGTCAACAGGAATGGTTTGTTCCACCTGCCCCAGAGATTTGTTAATGAATCCATTTCTCAATCATTTAGCATGGACCTCACCAGAGAATACAGTAATCAAGAGAAAAATCCTACTTCCTTGAGTGAATAAAGACAGCAAGCCCTCCCAACTTCCAAGCCTGATGGGCCACCACCTGCCAGAGTTAGAACATGATCTGGTCTTTCCTGTACTGCAAAGGTCAAGACAAGCTGCAAGCCATTTATAGCCTTGTAAACACAACACAGTTAAAGCACTACTACAAACCAGGTTGGTTCTATCTACAAAGGCAAGGCTCAAAAAGCTCTCTAGCATGATCAGATCACCACTGTACTATTGTATCTATTATATTCCCTGACACGCCACACTGGAGGGGGTGGGAAGAAGTGCAGGGGTGCAAAACAATGTAGGACAGAGATTTAAAAAAAAAAAAAGCCAGATGAGGAGTTTTGCTATTTATCTATTAAGTGGCAGGGGCAAAGAACAAGTTGGATACAAAAGTTTAACACATACACAGGCTTCAAATCTCATCATATTAAATAATTCACATTTTCATTTATAGGCCAACTTTTCAACTTTTAGCTGATGGGCAAGAATACCTTTATAAAATATTAAGACCCTTTCAGAAAAATCTTGCAATGTAATGGGCAAAAGCCATTTTACAGAGAGAATGAGGCAGAGCAGTTAAATGACTCAGCCAAAAGTGATGTTAGAGCTCACTGCAGAATGCAGGGAGCTACCATCCAGCTACTATTAAAAACAATCCCTAAAATGGTATTTAATGAGGTAAGAAAATTATGAACAAAAAAATATTTATATAAACACAAGACCTTATGGAAAGAGAAGTCTTCCAGAAGAAGGACATCTCATGATGTTACAGGGTTGCAACAAGGCCTTCTAGATTCTAAACTGAGGTTCCTTAAATACTTTCCACATCTATTAAGGTAAAGCAACAGGGTTTTCTGAAGAGGATTGTATTTATCCATCAGTAAAAATAGCTGCTGTCCATCAGTTTGAGTTGTAGTGAAATTTAGCTTTGTGTTGATGCTACCTGTTATCTGAAAAGCTCAAATAATAGGTACAGCCACTAAAAAGATTTTTTTTTTAATCTGAAAAACAAGTGGTGCTGATTACAACTCTTGTTGATAGCTAAACTGTTGTCTCTAAATTGCATGTCAACTCTTAACTGTCACTAAGATTACCTGGATTGTCCATAATCTGTGTTACAGCTGGAGATGCAACCTGTGGTACTGGTGAAGGCCAAATCATAAACCCCACCATGCAATGCCGTCTCCACTCATCTTTGGAAACCTCTTGTTTTCACATGGCACAAAACCAACACAAGCTGCTGGGTGACAGAAAGCTCCATGTGAAGGCAGGCTCCAGTGAACCTGTACCGTACATTTCTGGGAACATGTTGCATGAGGAAAGAGTGCAGAACCTCTACGAGAAGCCAGCCCGTCTCCAGAAGAGTTAGGGCGCAGAAATCAGGGCATGGAAAAATGCAGGACCGCCAGAACCCCTGAGTAAGAATCACTTCTTAATCATCCACACTGATGCCTGAACACTTAATAGCCAGTGGAAACACTTTCTTTGGTTAATCTTCTAAGGCCAGGCCTTGAAAGACTGATTCATGGTTTTGTTCAGCTTGAATGATGTGGCTAAGCACTTTCCCAATTATTCCTGGGGGAAGCGTGGTTACTGAAAGCTCAGCTTTCAGTCTGCCTCCTCCATTCAAACCCGACGTCTGTGTGCCCAAAAGCTACTCTAATTAAAAAGACCAAAAGAAAAAGGAAAAAATAAAAGAAAGAAAATAAAAACAATGCCTCCCTAAAAACCCGATCAAATGGCTGGCAGCAGGTTTTTTGGCTGCAGACAGCGCAATCAATACAAGCAAACACATGAACTGAAGGGGGCCTGAAGGGGAAAAAGGCAGTAACTTTTACCTTATACAACCCTAATTTTCACATAAATAGCCATAAATAAAACATGAGATTAAATTTAAGCTAAATTCAGAAGGTTATTCATCCCAATTCTATGGTTCAGGAGCTGGTTTTGTTGCTCTCCAGCTCTGAACACATCTGATAGAGTGTCAGGTTTGGCCATATTTGAGGAGTGTCAGGTCTGACCTCACTTGAGGACCTGATCATCACCACTCTGTTGTCACTCTTCAGCGAGTGTCATTGCAGCGTATGTAATATATCTGTCCATCTCCTCCATGCCATGCCAACTTGCCCCGTATCAGCTCTGAGCAGAGGCTCATGTTTTAAAATATGTCCCACCTAAACAAGTTGTATCCAGCTATGGTCAAGATAACCTAATTAGGGGAGGCACATGTAACGAGCAGAGCACAGGAGTGCATGGGGCCAGAGGCTTTGGTGGCCACGAGGGTAAAGAAAGAAATTGCACATGCTTCCAGGTACAAATAGAGCTGCCACTTCAGCATCTCTGTTTTGCTGATTCTCGACAGCTTATAAAAGCTGTGCGAGTCCCTCTGCTATAAACTACAGATCCTACACACCACACTTCAGCACCACGACTCCCCAAAATGAGACCTGTTGGGAAGAAGGAAGGAACGGTACATAAACTAACATGCAAATTTGTGCATTTCTTGCAATTCCTGCACAGCATGTTCATATAAGGACCCACCCAACAGGACAGCTCAAGCTTCCTCAGCTGGGCTCCTCCATGCCCCAACAACTTCCCTTCTGCAGGTGCTGTATGCATCAAGCTCTTTTTCCAGTGCTGACTATGAGCTCACCACCTTTGCCAGGCACCACTAAAGCAATGTCCCCAGAAGGGGCCAGCCACATGCAAGACACCCTGCCCAGACAAAGGAGCAGCAGGAAAGATAAACGCTATTATGCTCCTCAAGACCAAAAATCTTGCAAACTACTGATTTCAAGACAATATACACATTTTAAAAAGGCTGATCTGACTTCAGGTTATTCCAACACCCCAACAACACAATCTTAATCTAAAATACCAATTCACATAACCCAAAGTGTATTTTATAATAAAACCATCACAGCCACCCTTGTCCACAACCTTCCCCTCCCGTACCACAACGCATCCACACACAGTACACAGAGTACACGCAGTTAATTCTTTTAATCATATACCAGTAAGTTTTAACTTTGGATGTCTCCAAAATTTAGATCTTCCAAGTGCGAACTTTGTCAGAAAGCCCATATGTGAAAAATTGAAGAATGCGGAAGAATGAATTTCCAGTTTGTCTAGGAGCTGAAGATGGGATGTGAATGAATTCATACCAAATGCATCAAAACCATTTCAATATTCAAGCTGGAATTCTCATAGAAGTTCAGGCGACCTCAACACACAAATTAGGATCAGAGAAAACTGACTGGAAAGTGAGAAAGCTTACACAGGATGAGGAAAAGGCAACTGACCAATTAAGTGGAGCTCAGCAGAGCTCGATTGGTAGTGGGTAGGTCAATCATAAAACATAAGATTCACAAAGATATGTAGAACTTTTTTTTTTAATAAAGATCATACAATTTTGAGAAAGAACAACCTTTTTAAAGGATGTTTACTGATCTGCAGAGAGTAGAAGCAGGAAGAGAAAACAAGATGAGGGTGAGTTCAGTAATGCCAGAGGAACTCAAGAGATCATGATTCTTTAACATAGATGCAGCAGGGCACCCACGGTGCATTTAAAATCTGGTCAGGTAATGCAAACACACAGAACTGAGAGTGAAAATGAAAACAGAAACAACACAAATGAAGAAGAGATGCCCTGAATAAACAGAAAATGCGTATTTCTCAGACTACTTTCCTGTGATGCAATTTTACATACACTGAACACATGAAATTGGTTCCATATGGGAAAAATTATTGCACTAAAAATATGTGAAAACTTAAGTTCAAAGGAAATCCTTTGGTTTTATTATAAGAAGCCCAAATTTCTTATCCATTTCTTTAGCACAACCTTCATTTGGACTTCAATTTAAAAAAAAAAAAAAAGGTAATTAAAAGCTATTTTGAAAATAGCACACGACGCAGCACAGTAAGAGCAGATCTGGAGAAAGAAAGAACCAGTTTCAACCAGTCTCAGGACACTACTTCTCTAATATGAGATTTTGAAACTTTTTTTTTTTTTTAATGGGGATAGGTACCCTGTATTACTTAGCCTTGTCCTGTGGACTGAATAGTTATTAGCAGCTGGAGTGCACTAACTGTGATCCTGGAGTGCACCTTCCAGTTTAGTTTAGAAGAAACAAGGGTGGCACAACTGACGATGTAAATCAAAGTACAGCAAGTGGCGACAACCAGGAGAATCACTTAAATACACCCCACTTCCAAAAATAAGAGACTCGCATAGACAAACCTGAAAAGCTCTGACTTACAAAGGCCAGAAATCTTAAATGTATTGTAATGTCTATCTTTTTCTTGGCAGTCTATGTTTATTGTCCACCACTGTTCTAAGCCCCACACTAATCTTCACCTATCCAGATGAGCTCTCGAGTGGTGAGGAATCCCTCTAAAAATGTGTTCTGCACAAACAGATCACTAACTCCGGAGCTGAATCAACACACTGACCCACTTCACTCTCATTTCTTCCATTACGCAGCACCAAAACCTGCCATTTCTAAACATACTGATAACCTCTTAGGATGCTGAAGACAGATACAAATTACTTTTTCAGGTTAAAACCTAGTTAAGTCAGCAGCAACAAGGCTACCCAAGTGAAGTTTTTGGAGCAGTTCTCAGGCTGCTTTTCCCCCTCAGCTCCTACTGAACCTCAGATTTTCGGCATTGCTAACTGCTCCCAAGTAACCCAGATTTAAGCAACAGGACACTTTCCTAGATGCTCCACTGTGTCTTGCTCAAAATACGTGTGTAGAGTTTGCTCAGCCTGGGGAGGCAGAGACAGCAGCGGTAGGATCACAGCCCTCCTGCTGCAGCCACTGCAGGTCAGAGGCTCTCTCTGCTTTGATCTTTCATGTCTCTCTGTATTTTGGAGTGATTAACAGCATCCCCCTCAATTTATCGCGAATGAGCTTCTGGTGGCCTCTGCTTCAGACCACTGAACTCCACAATACACATTCTTTGCAAGAAGTCACGGTCCTTTAACTTCAGATAACTTCCTTCACCGCCACCAAGACAATTTCTGGAGATGCTCTCATCCCATCATACTCTAGGGCATTAATAGCCACAGCAAGAACATGTACATCACGGCTTCTTGAACATCTCCGCAACAGATCAGACACAGTCAGAAGGCATTTGGCCTAGAAGTTTCCCAAGACAGGATTCTCGTCCATCATCCGCGTTTGATTTTTCCTCTTGACACCCTTCCGTAGCTGGAGCAGCACCCACCACAGAGAGAGAGAAGGTGCTCTACCCGTACTCTGCAGAAGCTAACAAAGGCTGCATCACCACTACTAGCACACAGCCCTCCTAATAATAGCTAATAGCCTTTCTGAGCTCGGTAGCTTCACAAACCTCCAGTCCCTCGATCATTTGGACTGCAAAGCATCAGACAGGTAACAGCAAAACAGCACATGCTTTCATTGACATTTGTTTTCACATGACTGAATAAAATAAAGCTCAGTGCAGAAAAATCCAATCAAGTTCAAATATCATCTTCCTAATCACCAGAATGAAGATATCCAGCCATCACCTTCAAAAAACTTGAAAAGTGGCAGAGACAGATCAAAAATTAAAGAGACGCGGCCAGCCAATCTAGCTTCAACCCTGTATGTCCCAGCAAGGTGCTCCTTCAGAAAAAGCCTCCATGATCAGTGGATAACTTAATTCGAGGGCACGCTCAGTCTTTAATTAAGGTTTTCAGCATGCATCTTAGGTGGGAGTAGTATTTATTTCTATCAAAATAAATCTCAGACCACTGCTACCCACATTTCTGTAGAATACAGTTTCACAGAGGAGTTGTTTCGACCTGCACTACCTGTGTGATCGACTAGGCTGCAGAACAGATCCAAGTTAATAACAACCCCAAAATCAAGCAGTGCCACCCCCCACCCATTATTATTAACCTAATTACATGACTCAGTTCATACGCAGCTCCACAAACTGGTTTGCTAGGATAAATGAGAGGGTACCATCAGCGTAAGCAAATTTGTGGATAGGAACTGGCACAGCCAGCTGAAGGACTACATGTGTAACTAACTCCCAGAGGTGTTTCCCTAAGTAGCTTTGGGGGAATGCACATCTATTTATTATTTATTCAAAAAAATCAGTATCAATCCTATATTTTCCTTAGTGTGTCCTTCCTGACATACAAAAATTAATCACCATCCTCTATAATTTACGCAGGTACTAAATAAATGAGGTCTTTTGGAAATTCTTTATGAGTACTACAGTTACCTATATGCAAATCACACACCAAAATGAAGATCTGGGTACTATTTAATCTGGGTTATACTTACTGCATAAATAAAATTCCTGACAAGTCAGAGCTCCTCCTGGCTAGCAAGGGGAAAGGTTTAAATATGGAGTGGCAAGCAGAGCTGGGTTATATACTAACTCTTCATTGAATAACTCCAGTAGGACACGGTATAGACGGTATTGCCATTACCAATCTAGCAGAAGTAACATTAACAGATGCAAATTGCCATAAAAAGTACTAAATGTTGAACCAAGTATACATTTTGGTACCACTTTGATTAAATTACTCAAGTAACCACTTTTTATCCCAAAACTCTATCAAACAGTACTCAAAGGTTTCCACGGCGCTTAGTCCTGAAGAGGACCCAACAAAGTACAAGCAGAAGATACAAGGAAAACAGGCCAGAAAAACAGGACTATAAGCAATGATCAGATAAAAGCAAGTACTCAGAACCCTTCTAAGAAATAACAAGGCTTCCTTCAGCCATTCTTGAATGATTTGAGTGGTTTAACTAGAAACCGCAGTGGTCTCAAGTTCTCCATGAAGAGCCACAGCAATACTAAGAAGAAAACAGGGGTCGAGAGGGAGGTAAATTCAATGTCTCCATGCTTCTTTACAGCATTAAGCCTTCCTTATGGATAATAACGGAGGGGAAGAACAGAATTCAGGTTTCTCCATGGTGCTCCAAGGTTCCCTACACACTCTGGAGGCATCGACGACAAGTAGCTTTACTCCAACCTGACAAACGGTGAGCACAAAAGGCAGCTTGCCCATAGCCTGATGTCTGCTCGCTCAGCCTTGACACATGGAGTCTACGCTGTCAGCAGCTTGGACTGCCGCTGCTTTCTTGTCCTTTTTTCCACTCATCTTCTTTCCTAATGTGTCAACAAGTTGCAATAAGGATAGACTACATAATTAAAGTTGCATCTAAACTAAAAACAAACCTTTGATTCGTTCTACTTCCTCAACACGGCAAACAGAGTAGAAGAAAAGTTACATCTGAGGTATATTTACTAAAGAGACAAGGAAGTGCAAGTTGTGCAAGTGCATCATTGTACAAGACTTTACTAAGACATCGTATGGAAATCCCATGTGTCATTTTGGGCAACAATTTTTAAGGGCAGTTCTGGAAGAGCTTTGCAGCAAGACAAATACCATAAAGTATTTTAAGACGGACCTTGATCAGCTCCATAAACACTTAAACAAACTTAATAGAAATTACTTCTAATGACAGAAAAATCAAGCTGGGTGTCCAAAATGCCGATTTAGCCAGGAGGATTTGAAAGCAGACTGAATCACTATTTATTTGCCACACATTGTTCATGTGTTTAATGTCATACTTCAGGGCTTTTGATGGTTGCTCTGTAAGCCAATGGGGGAGGCCCTTCTTTTCACAGTTAACCATCTAGCTTCTCCCCTCCCCTTTTGGCTTAAGCCTTAGAGATTGTGAAAGCTTGGTGAGGATTCTCCTTTGCCCTTGTTTGCAGCATGGGCTAAGAGTCGCTTCCTGCACTTGCTCTGAATTTCAATGTCTTCTTTTAGTATAGGGAGTAAGACACCAGTGCTTGTGATGCACCCAGTTCAGAAAACCTCAAGAGTTGTCACAGATCAAGAAAACATGACAAATAGGGACAGGGTAAAGAGCCAGAGATGTTTGGTCTAGAAAGACGACCACAAAGCAATGATAGAGGTCTTCATGTATACAGATACAAAAAGGAAAGAAATTAATTATTCTCCACTTCCAAGAGTAATAGACTTAGACTACATGGGATATTCAGCTTCATCATCAGGAAAAGTTTCCAACACAAGGACAGCGTTGGAAGAAGTTACCAGAAAGATAATGAAAGACTGGTTTAGACACACATCTGTCAGGCAGGACTGATGCATAATTGAATTAGCTTCAGATCAGATGATTTTGTGAGGTCTCATCTTCTATAATTATTATATTTACCATTGGGATTAAGTCCTTTAGCGCAGGTCCTTCATTTGTCATTGGAGTCACAGGAAGTGACAACCAAAAGAAGAAGCTGACACATGGAAATGAATTTCTTTAAACATATTTGAAATAGAAAGATCCCCTGGCAATCACAGAAAAAAACAAAATCAAAACTGGGTAGGAGAACACCTGGAGGTCTCTAGCCAGACTTCCCCGCTCATAGCAGGGTTAACTTTAGAGTTAAATCAGGTTGCCTAGAGCCTTGCCCAATTGCGGTTTGAAAGTCTCTGGGAGTAGAGCCTCTCTAGTAACGCATCCCCAGCTCTGGTGGGGAATAATATCTTATTTCCCATGAGAATTTTATTTGTTGCAACTAGTGCCCATTGCCTCTTTTCCCTGTACTGTGCACTTTGGAGAAGAGTCTAGGCCCATGTTCTCTGCAAGCTCCTTTAGATAGTGAAAGGCTGCTACTAGATCCCTTCTCAGCCTCTTCTTCTCCAGGGTGAACAAGCCCAGTTCCTTCAGTTTCTCACTGGATCCTACAATACAACATCTATCCAGCCTCTCTTGTCTGGTCGCCCCCGGAAGGGAGCACATCTGCCTGAAAAACCCTTGTAAGCATTCCTAGGGGAGAAACCAGTATCTCTGTCCTCTCAAAAGGAAGGAACAGGAAGAGAGATTCCTCAATAGCCCTACTCTCCTGCTTGCATCTCCTCTGATAACATGCAAGACAACCTGAGAAGAAATAAAGTCCTGTCTATAAATGTCAACAGAAACCTATCAGCAAGAGGAGAATGCAAAGGAAAGGAAGGGATCTCCAAACGCAGCTAAAATGGAAAGCCTGTTCATTGTGTTGGTGGCTGACAGAAGAGTGTGTCTACAGAAACAGATCACTCACACTTTGCTGAACAAAGACACAGGACAGTTGGACAAACTGTTTCTGGTTTTGCTGACCTGGCTTAAGGCGTTACAGTCCCAGAAGCCAAACCCCGATAAGGAACAGGTTTCTGTACATCAAATTCTGCTGGTCTATCTGACTCTTAATTCAAATCTATAAAACATTCTTGAATTTGAAAGCTTGTTCTTTTAATAGGGAGTTTGAAGCCAAGCATTATCTTTTAATTTGAAAAATGAGGTGAAAAAATGGTCCAAGTTTCATAAAACAAAACAATGGTGAGTGAAAGCTGGCACTGCCTTTAACATGTGCAATGCTCCACAGCAGGGCGAGTCAGTTATTAACCAGAGGGTGTTTAAAGTCTCCAAAAGTGATTGGTCAGATCCCATCTATGGTGCTTCAGAACCTGAAGCAGGGTATATGCCTAAGGGTATGGTTTCACAACATTTTCAGCTGAATTAAGACCTTGCTGCTACCGTAGAGAATCATCCCTCCTTCCCTCTCTGCCTGCCTGTACGTTCCTGCTGGGTTACCCTCAAAGAGCTAGAACAAATGAAACGTCGTCTCTGAACAGCACGAAGGCCTTGAACTAATACAGAACACTACATGCAGGGGAGAATCATCTCCAGCATGCACATCTCATCCATATTAAAGGCAGGAACACCTATCTTCTCCATTTTGTGAACGTTAGGTGAAACCTGTAGCAAACCACCAATGCATTTTCAGATGGGCTCAGAAAAACTTACTGGATTAAGGGCTAAATAATAAAACAAAAAAATTTAAAAAATTGGACGTTTCAGGTTTTACATTCAGGATGCAAAGGTAAGAGCATTGCTCTGTGAGTTCTGAAGGAACCAGCCTGCCACCACCCCAACAGGGCAGAAAGGCAGCAGGTTCTTGCCAGGCATGAAAGCTGGCCTGGCCTGGTGTCCTGGTTTGAGGTAAAGCAGGACCAATTTTGTTCAGTAACTTTGCTTGTTAGCTGGGCCTCTTCTAACTGCTGAAATTAACAGCATGTTGTGCAGGAAACCGTTCGTTCTCAGAGTGATAAGACCCATGTTTATGGCTGATGCCAAGGAACGGTATGCAGAGAGGCTCTGGCTTATACTTATTGCTATGGCAACCAAGGACAGCCAACTTTGCTACTTGCCCTGTTGGAGGGTCAGAAG
>VFFE01009107.1:771831-982430 GCA_008921705.1 Burhinus oedicnemus
AGGGTATTCCATCCCATCTGCCTCATGCTCAGTATATAAGCTGAGGGATCAAAGGGTCAGCCTCTTTTTCTTCAATGGCCGGCGTCCTGGGAGGACTCGGTCTCTGCATCTACCTTTGATCCTGATCCTGATCCTGACTCCAGATCCGGAATCCAGTTCCTGTCCGTCACTGAGTCCAGTCTGGGACTTCCCCTGAGCCTGCTGGTGACGTGATTGTCATCCTGGGAGCTTGATACGGCTTTGTATATTTCATTTCCTACTAAACACTTAAGTCTCTCTTTTTCTCTCTTTTCTTTCCCCTCTCTTTCCTGTCTCCTGAGCGGAGCAGGAGAGAGAGAGAGCATCTGTCGTTCCATCGGATTGGGCCAATCTGGCCCAAACCACGACACCTGGCCAAGGAGGTGACAAGCACCAGAGCTAGGGGCTTGCGCAAGGGAAGAAGAGGGACTGTGCAGCTGTAGGTGGGGGTGAGGAAGGATCCGGTTTCTCTCCTTTGATTGACAGTGAGTTAGATCAGTTCAGCCGTAACATGTAATCTCATCCTCAGATACCAAAATGCTGAGCACACATGAAAATAAAGTTGTATCTGGGGAAAGAAGTGAGCAGACATTTCAATAAAAGCAATTAGTTTAAAGCAGCACATTTACTAGTAAGTGTTCTAAATGTTTTTTACAAGCTTACAAAAATAATAAAAAATCATCAAGATATGTCAGGGTCACAAAAGCTGGCACTTCAGTGAAAATCCCACAGTAATTTTGGAGTTGCAGACTGAATTTCAAAGCACAGCAGAAACCTCAAGTTGCACAGGGACAGGGTACTCGCCTTTTAAAAGCAGTTCTGTTCACAATGAAGAGAGGGGTAGTTTAAGGAAATGCTCAGGTTGCTCCAACCACACCTCCAACCTTCAGAGAAAGCTCAGCACCACCCCCACCAGCACAGAGCTGGGCTGAAGCCAAAATAGATTTGTCATAAAGCACAAACATCCTGACTTGGAACTGGATATGGCCAAAGTGTTTGTTCTCAGGGGGAGAAAAAGGAGTCTGAGACAGAACCCAGCAGCAAGATTGTTCTTTGAATTACGGCTGACAGGGTGCCAAGGATCCCCACTGAAAGTGGGCACAAAAAAGGGACCAACCGTGGCTGCCACACCAGGCTTTGGGCTCCCAAACCACTACTTGAGGTGGGTCACACACTGCCCAGCCAGCACACCGAGTGAAAACTTATCTGTTAAAGCAGAAGTGACTTAGAAATGGCCTAAGGAGACAAACCTGGCAGGGTTTCAGGTCACAAAGAGTTAAAATTACACTTTGACATGAAGCCAAGTCAAGACTCCAAAGTCTGTCACTTCTTTGTGAGCTCTCACTTACTCTGTGCTGTGAAGGACCTGATAAGGGTTAAGCCTGATACATGTTTCTCACTTCAGTTACTTGAGCAATATACTATAAAAAAATAAATCAGACTCATTCTCCAAAAGCCAGGAAGATAATTATTGAGCTGTAATACAGAGCCATGCAGTTCATTTTACATAGATGATGGGAGATCGACCTAACTATGCCTGCAGAATCACTCTTGGCAGCACAATCTGCATGTGATCAAACAACAGGTTCATAAGATCAAATTTGTACAATTCATTGCTAAATAGGGGCTATGTGAAGTGTCAAGTTCACTTTATGTTTTATTTCACTCAGAGAAAAGAATTCCACATTCGCCACTTACACTCTAAAAATAATAAGCACTTTGAATCAAACTGGACACAAAATACTGCTCATGTAGCTCTTGGGCTTTAAAGCCATTCATCAGAAGTGGTTTGGCTAATTTTTAGTCTCTAAAGGGAAAAAAAGAAAAAGAAATTATGTTGGCTGTTCAATTTCAGGATATCTCTCTGTGTCATAATCCCAGGAGATTCCTAGGTTAAGCATAATCCAACCAGCAGCCTTCAGGCCAAGTCTACAAGACAATCCCACTCATCCTTTCATTACACAAGCCAGAGAGTCATTTCTTGAACAGAACATGCGCCCTTAATAGCCAAACAACTCCTTTTCCAAGCAACCGAGCACTTCAGTCCTGGGAAGAGATGATGGGACTAGACTCATGTTTCACCTTGTACATGCACACAACCCACTTGGGTGGGGAAGGCTGGGGGGAGAGAGAGTGCAGAGAGAGGAGGAGTCTGAAAACTGAGATTTCTATAGCAGTTGACACCAGATCATCTTGATCTAGACATTCCCTACCTTTCTGCAACCAAGTATCACTTGAGAAAACTGGCAGTGTCCTGCCTTCCTCCTTCCCTGGCCTAGTTCTGAGTGGACAAAGACCTGTGACCTTAACTCTCTCTCCAATGTGTGTATGCTGTCGTTGTCCTAACAAGTATTAACAAATACAGTTTGCAGTAAAATGCAAATTCTTTAAAGTATGGATGTCACTGAAACCATTCTCCCAAAAACAGAGTTATAGAATCGTAGAATAACTGAGAAGGGAAGGGACCTCCAGCAAGCCACCTAGTCCAACTCCTGCTCAAAGGAGGTCTAATTAGATCAGGTTGGTCAAGGACATGTCCCACTGAGTCCTAAGTATCTCCAAAGTTAGATGTTCCATGAGCTCTTTGGGCAGGTCTGAAATTACCAGAGAAAAACTCATGCAAGGAAGGCTGTGCCCCAGTCAGACCAACAGGTCTCAGGACTTGCCTCAGAGTGGCCAAAAGACAACTCTCAAGGTCAATCAAACATGATCGAAGTGGCACCTGGAAAAGGAAAGTCTGCCTGCAGCTGTGTTAACCATGGTTGCGATTTATGAATGGCCCACACGCTGCACTGGCATTCATCACTGAAAAAACAACACATACTGTTTCACTGGTGAAATTGTAATTGAACTAATTAGCCTACAATTCCAAATTTCTTCTTTATCAATGCAAAAGGTCCCAAATGCTCCCTCATGCATTCCAAGATCTCCATGCTTCTCTTCAGTAACAAGACAAGGCAGCTGCTCCATTGCAAAATTCAGCAGCAGATTCACAATTAAAAGAACGGGCACCAGAAAGCTGGCTATTCTCTGAAATCATCCAAGGATTCTGGCTGGCTCACTCTCCATTTCGTCTTCTTGCTGAGACTCCATCTGCAGTCTCAGCAGAATTACAGCAACATAGCTATAGAAATACACATTTCAGAAATTCATAACAGAGCTACAGAATCACATATTTTGCTAACAAAAGAGTCAGGGATTTTGCTCCAATGCTGCAACATTTCCAGTCGGAGGTTATAAGGAAAAAACCAAGCATGTTCCACTCTCTGAATATGCAAGTTACCAGTGAAGATGAAAGCAAAATCCTCACTGAGAAGTGAATTCACAAGGGCCTTAGTGCAACCCCTATGGAAGCTCTTCCCTTTGTTAGGATGTTCACAAAACGTTCTCCTTTGGAGATACCAAGATGCATAATAAGGGCTGAACACACATTTCAGCTTTAAAACAACTCCACCAGAAGTAAACCACTCTCAATACCAAAAAACCCCACCACTGGGAACCAGCTGTCATTCACGCTGGCACTTGAAGAACATTTACTTTCTACCAAACACAGAAAACTTCTAGTTTCAAACCCAGCTGAAAGAATTCCTGCTACAGAAGTCACTATGTTGATCCAAATCTAGACGTTAACAATATCCAATGTATTAACTAAAAATTATTTAAAAAGATTGCTGATTATTTATTTTAAAAAAAAGAAGCTACTTAACCAACTTAGAAGCCAACCTAAAAACAAACATTTCAAACAGAGGAAGCAACAATATTAACTGGAAATACCACTCTGTCCCATTTTTCTAGTTTTTCAGTGGGAAGAGAGAAAGAAGAGAGGGGAGACAGTATGATGGGCCATTTTTCCTGTAATTTTCAGATTCTTTCATGTAAATTTGTCAAGTGGGATATACATATTAAGTGTCAAATTATTTTGCTATTTATTTTTCAGACATAAAGAAGAGCTTGCATGTCTGAAAGTCCATCATCTTACCCATTACTCATTAGTTTAATATTAATTTCTATTATCTGCTAACATCATCATAGCTACAATAACAATAGTAGTAACTCAGTTTAGGATAACACTCAATAGTTTGAAACTTCCAGACATAAGACACTTATAGTCATGACGTTTTATTAATAGAAACACACATTCACTAATTCATACATATAAATTAAAATCTTTATTTCAAATGAACATTTAACACAGACTTTACCACTGATTTGGTAAGCCAAACCACATTTTAACAATGACTTACCAGGAAGCCTGTTCATGTTGACCCCTTGAGCAGAAAGTCCTATTCCCATGTACCTTCAAAAAAACCAAACAAAATATCAGTCAAGCACAGAATGGCCAATCCACAAGATTTCCTGCAGCTGAAATACAGGGGGGGAAAAAAACAATCCACAGATCATTTAAGGTAAGAATGTTGAAATCACTAAAGACATTCCATTACTTTCTTAGTCTTCTCTTGAATCCAAGATAAAATGTCAGTCTGCTTTAGTGACTGACAGCTTTCCGATATACAACTACAGCTACTCTTTAGCTCTTATTTGGTAGGAAAAGGAGTGGAAAACAATCAGCAATTAAATTTCTGCATTTGGTTTTGATTTGTTTTTTTCTTCCCCCCTACATGTAGCAGAAAAAAATATTTATATAGGTGATTAACAAGAGAGTAAAAAAAAATACATAAGGGATGATGTAGTATATGAGAACAAACGTCCACCTAGCCTAATGTATTGCCTGCAGGAATAGCTGGTAGTGCATGCACGGGACAGAGCAAACAGTTGTACTTGCCCAGAACATTCTTTCATTGTCCAACATGTATTTTACAGAATTTCGTAAGGAAAAGGTGGTCTTTCTGTATTTCACACCCCAGTAGATTTTCCTCTGTTATTCTGATCCCTTTCTGAATCTGTGTAAGTGCTTTGAAAAGGCTACATCTGCAGACCCACCATTCAGTTACTGTTCAAGCTAGTTTTGCCTGGTACTTGCATTTTCAGAACTGGAAGAGAGGAATAGCATTCCCCTGCTAACTTTTGTAAGGATTTTAAAGTCCTCATTTGTACCCCACTCCCCAATGGTCTCTTCTCAAGGTTGACTACTCGCAGTCTACTCAGTTGTTCCTCATATGGAAGCTAATCTATACCTCATAATACTCTTGCTACACTTCCAGTTCTGCATCTTCTTCGAGAGCAGGGGGAAACCAGAACTGCAAGCATCATTCACAACACAAACACATGGTGATCATTACAGACAACAGTATAATGATGTTCTCCATTTTGGTTTCTATTCCTCCCCTTCCTGGTCTCAATTATTCCATTTATTTTCCAACTGCAGATAAGAACTGAGCTGATTTTTCCATGGAACTGGGATACAGAGAACTTGTCCCTGCACTGTAAGAGGCAGCTCAGGGACCATTTTTTGTGTCAAGTTTGGATTGTCTATCCTCCCCCCACAAGAATCATTTTACATCTACCCAGCCTGAATTGCATCTTTCATTTTATCATCCACAGTCAGCCCTTGATTCTACAACTCTAGTTAGCTTCATATCATCAGCAAAAAATATGGTCTTACTATTAATGTCACTTCCAGGTCATTTATTAAGGTAGTGAACATCAGAGGTGTAGTACACATCACTACAGAAATCCACTGGTGAGCATCCTCAGCTGCAGGGAGGAGAGGGGGCACGACACACACATGGGCCATCATTTCTCTGCCCAGCTTCCCACCTGCTAGCTGATCTTCCCTCAACCATGCAAGGTCCTTTATCCCACGGTTGCTTTACCTTACTCAAGAATTTTTGAGTCTGGACCTCACCAAATGGCTTTTGCAAATCCAGACAGGCTGATCTTACCTACTTCTGTGTTCAGCAGGGCACAGCCAGCCTTCGCAAAGGTTGTTCTTCCTCAGTGCAATATTTATGCACGTACTCATTTTGTTTGTTCTATTTCTGTTTATTTGCGTGGTCTGTAATTCTCTTAATATCCCTTGGAACCACAGAAACAGCAGCCCTGCTTAGTTTGTTTTTAACAAGCTTCCATATTTTTAGGTTACTGCACTTCGAAATTAACAGTTACCATTGGGCTCTTGTTCATGTAAAGGTATACATTAACCATGTCTAAAAATATTATTTCAGAATTTGACCCCAAAGTTACATTGCTTCAAGCTACATGGTTAAGTATCCTGCAGCAACTGTTTCCTGCACTTTACTTCTGTCTCAATCATCGTCACCACCCCAATCAAACAGGACGGGAATGGTAATAACTGTTTTTTTACTTCTTTACACAGGCATTTCAATCCATAGAGATCTATAACACATGTTTATCAGCTTTTAGTCTATGATCTCTTTAATAAATAGCACCACATCTTCACAAACATGGCCAACGTTGTCTTTCTGTACACTTCACCTCTTGGTAGCGTGACCTTCCAGATTTTAAACACCTGAAACCCAGTTTTACAGTCCTTTGAATTAAGTCAGTGCCTTCTTTAAAAAACACGCTCTCTTTCAGAAGTGCCCCAGGTTCCAGAGGATGCAAACCCCTCCTCCTCAGACCAATTCCTCAGCAATGTATCAGCACTGTCCCTCCTCACCTCTCTTTCTGCTACTGGGCAAAGCAGAGTACTGTGCAAAGGGGGAAAGCATTTTGGAGGTCCTAGTTTTCAACTGCCTATGTAATAGTTAGAAGTTTTACAAGCAGAACCTTTTCTGCTCTTCCCTATGCCTTCAGCACCACAGGGACCACAACTATCACTTCATGCTCAGCAACTAGTACAATATTCAGACGCCTTGGGAGAGCTGTGTACTTCACATCTACCAGCCAAGTCATGATGTCATTCTCCCCGGAGGCCCGAACCCAGTTATCTATATACCCAATCACTGAACTGCTAACCATTATATGGTCTGCCTTTTCCTTTTAGCTGGCCCCTGGCCTCTTAGGGTTATCTTCAGAGGAAAGTCATACATGATCATGATATGAAGAACCTATTGCTGGGCTTTCAACTGAACGAGCATTGATTTAGATTTGATATTAGGAGGAAATTCTTTACTATGAGGGTGGTGAGACACATCCAGGGAAGCTGTGGATGCCCCATCCCTGGAGGTGTTCAAGGCCAGGTTGGATGGGGCTTTGAACAACCTGGTCTAGTGGGAGGTGTCCCTGCCCATGGCAGGGGAGTTGGAACTAGATGATCTTTAAGGTTATAGAATCATGGAATCATAGAATCATTTAGGTTGGAAAAGACCTTTAAGATCATCCAGTCCAACCATTGACCCTACTCTACCAGGTCCACCACTAAACCATGTCTCTAAGCACCATATCTACACATCTAGGGATGGTGACTCAACCACCTCCCTGGGCAGCCTGTTCCAATGTTTGATAACTCTTTCAGTGTAAAAATTTTTCCTAATGTCCAGCCTAAATCTCCCCTGGCACAATTTGGAACCCATTTCCTCTTGTCCTATTGCTAGCTACTGGAGAGAAGAGACCAGCACCCATCTCACTACAACCTCCTTTCAAGTAGTTGTAGAGAGCAATAAGGTCTCCCCTCAACCTTCTCTTCTCCAGTTGGAAGGTCCCTTCCAACTCTAACCATTCTGTGATTATATGATTCATACCTTTCCTTTGTCCAGCTCAGTGTTTTCCTGATGCAAGACTAGGGCTCTTCAAAGTTTCTCAGGATGAACCTGACAAATAGGGCTATGCCAACGTAACCGCCAGCTACAACCAGGAAAGGCCAGTCCAAGTCCTTCAGCTCTCACCGTGTATAAATAATGTAATTAAGCAAGCACCAGGAAAGCATCAGTGTTTCATAATAGAAATAAGTAAGAAGACAACTGAACTTAGAAAAACACCCAAAACAGGCTTTGGCAGCAGCCAGTTCAGGAGCAGAAGATTTGAGCCTCCTGATGGCATTTAGGGCAAACAAGTTTATCTCGGAAACACTCCAGTCACAGAGGACAGATTTTAGGACTTTTGGCTGGATTTCCTTTTTCTCATTTAGAAGGATAAAAAGAGATTTGTTAGGGTTTCCAAAATATCTAGGATATACACTATTATGTAGTAAATCTGATATTCTCTGCAGAAATGCTAAAAGCCTGCAGCCTGTCTACAAAAAGAAGAGCTCCAGGTGCTCTGCTCGTTGAGATAAGACAGTGGACACCCCAGTGCAATACAGCTTGGACACAGTGCATGCAAAAACGCAACCAAATGCCCTGAGTGTATTTTCCACTGCTCCAAGTCCCAGGACACAGGTGAAATGACCATGTCCTGCAGATGGTAGCCCTAAGCTTTTAGATCTGACTGGCCCCACCCTGGAGATAATCCTCCTCATCTGGCTTGGTGATGGTGGAAGGAGCTCAAGGGCACCCCCTTCCCTACCACAGGTTAACCAGCTCCTCCAGCACAAACAGGGATTGTTTCACCTGCACGAAGGGAACTGTCAGCCAAAGGTGAGCTGGCATCTGCCTGGGCATGCACTCCCTCCAAGGAGGGATTACAGGCTGCCAAGATACTGCCTAATAAGAGACATCTCAGAGGTTTCTGCTGCCACATGCCATAGAGTAGCCAGGCAAGATATAACAAGAGTGGAGTGGGGAGGATTCATAAAAAATTAAGCCCTGCATAGTCTGCAGTATGTCCTGAAGTACAAAGCTCAATGATAAAGACCACCATTGCTTCAAAAGATACATGAACCAGGCAGAGACAAGGCAAGACTTTTGGGCATTCATCCTAAACTTGTAGAGGACTACAAGGACGAAAGAATCTATTCTCTAGATTATCTACTCCTCAGTAACCAATAAACAGAAAAAAGTGTTTCATCTGAGAAGGGATGCCCTAACTGCTACCACCTTTGTTCCACAGAGTCCAGCAGGGAAGCCGTTGTTTCTCATTGGCCTAGGAACTCCTTTGAGACACACTTGAACAGAGATGTGAAGGACAGCACTGTGGCAGTTATCAGCTAAGACAACAGCACCTTGTCACTATTCTGATCTTGTGTATCAGTGAAAAGGTTGAGCTTTTTAAGAACACAAATCAATTGCTGGTCTCCACTTCCCTATTATGATAGAAAACATGGCCTGCAAAACACTCCACCCAAGAACCCTCCAGCACCAACAACTGCCATGAAAAGCACATGGCACTATAGGCAAATTATCAAAACATCTGTGTTCCAGCAGTCCTTCCCCAGAACATCTTAAAGAAATTATCTTGGTACAAAAAGAAAGTCACCTCATAGAATAGTAACTGGTTTAAACGATAAGAGATCAAGGATAAGAAAAATGCTTCCAGGAAACACAGAGATGAGGTAAAGACATCATATTACAGGCTCAGAACAAATACCTGTGACCTGAAAAGGAGACTCAGGAAAGCCAAGGAAAAGAAGGGGGGACAGAAAGGGTGAGGGTGGAAAGACCAACATGATTAAGCAGTGACAATAGAGAGAACTCCTCCCACCAATCACAATCTGGGCTGTACTAGTATGAACGCAGCCAGTGGGTCAACGGAAGGGACCTGCTCCCCTCTGTTCAGCACCCATGAGTATCGTATACAGTTTGGGGCTCTCCAGCACAAGGCAGAGTTACAAACTGGAGTTAGTGCAGCAGAGGCCACCAGGACACTCAGGGGGCTCAAGCCATATGACGGATAAGGAGAGGCTGAGGGAAATGTGTTTGTTCAGTCTTAAGAACAGAAGGCAAAGAGGGGATCAAAGTTGTAACAAAGAAAACGCCAATTAGGTATTACTAAAAAGATTTTAACTTTAAGCGTGATGGAACACTGGAAGAAGGGCTGAGAAAAGTTACTGAATCTCCACCCTTAGAGACAGTCAAAAACTTGACTGCACATTGTCCTGAGGAACCACATCTAACTTCTGAAGTTGGCCCTGCTTTGAGTGGGGAGCTGAACTGAGTGGCCCACAGAGACCCTTTCCAACCAAAATTATTCAACAGTATCTTGACTCAGGACAGTTTTGCTGACAGGCAGCAAACGCTTTGCTAGAAGAGCATAAAGCAGCATACCTACTAAGAGACTTTAAGAGAAAGCACCATGTGATTTCATTCCTTTGGATCCCCTTAAAAAACAAAAACCACAAACCAAAAACACATGCACACATTAACTCTCTTCTCCTCTGTAATCACGGCTTTTTAAACATCACTCCACAGTTAATGGCTCAGCTATTTCGTTCTTTAGACCTCTTGAATAAAAACCAGATGACACCTAATGATTTGCTCCTGTGTTTTTAAATAACACTATTGTTGTATTAACCCTTCAACAGGAGCCAGATAATCATTTAAAAACAAAGATTTGCATGTGTTTTATTGACATATGCCACTGTTGTATTAACTCTTCAACTTGAGCCAGATGATGCTTTAACAGCAAACAGTGGTATTTGGGAGCTTCTAAACATTCCTACTTTTTCAGAGCCCTCCATAAAAAGTTCTCCTCAATCACTTCTTGGTTTTACAGACTCTCCAGCTTGCTTCCCATCCCTGATGTTTTGGGAGGGAAAAATACTCCTTTAACATTTCAGACCTTGAGTCAGATGTCCCTCAAGTCATTTGGTCAATCTTACTGGGTTTTTTTTAAACTTAAAGTATGTTCTTTCCTTTTTTTCTCATCTAATAAAGTTTCAACTTTCAGAAGGTGTATCCCTATCCTCTCTCACTCTAGTATCTAATTATGACAACTGTCAGGTCATTTTGAATCTCTCCAATAGTTCACATACTTTTACTCTGATCCTCCAATATGCTGTCTCCTTAAACAGTCTCCACACCATCTGAAAGTATTTTACCTATCTGATTGCATCTTTTTATTAACTTTTCTTAAACAAGCTTCTTCAATTTATGTAGGTTAGTTTTCTGGCTTTTTTTGTTGTTGGGTGGTGGAGGTTTTTTTGATGAACACTGAAGTGGTAGGGTTTGGGGGTCTTTTTATAGTGCTTTTTAGAGGATGCTACATGTTAGTACTTACACTCAGTGCTGCAGAGCAACTTATAAACAAACATTTTTTGGAAACATTTTCTGCACTCCTCAGAGCATGAGTCAGAAGTTACATCCTTTCTCATGAGTTCCCTGAGTAGCCTCTCCAAAGCAGTCATTTATAGTATCTAAAAATTTAGTCTCACACAGTCATGCGACATATACACATCTAGAAATAAACTGAATTTTAAGGATATGTTTACAACCTTCCAGGCACAACATGGAAGATTTCTCCCTGTATCTGCAGGGAGCGCCCTAGCTCTTCCTTGCCACCTTCTTAGTGCATTGGCAGATAAGACAGCGTGCTTCTTAGCATTTCAATTTTCTTATTCCTACTGAGCCAGGAACCCTCTGCTGCTACAGAGTTTTCCTTGCTACATGGTGGGGTTTGCTGCTTTGATCTTTTTTTCAGCTGTGTGTGCCAGCAGTCGGAACCACAGCCCACAGCTAGAATTACATTCCAGGTCTATATTGCTTCAGAGAGCAGTGAGAAGTGCCACCTCTGCCAATTGTTCAAGCCTCCGGGGAGCTGTGATCCAAGGTCCCAAACTGTTTGCACACGCAATAAAGGTACTATCTAAAACTGGTGCAGTAACACCAGAGTGCTTGGTCCTGAGTCTGGCAGGCCCGAAAACACTTAGCAAAAATCTGTCGAGGAGCAGACTGTTCAATTACTCGGGCAGAACACTCCCCACCACCTTCACCTGCTCACATGAGCAAGCCCAAGACCTCCTGGATTTGCCGGCAGCTACCACATTTTGTTCAGTAAGCAGGATGTCCCTCTCGGCATAGGGAACATTTCTTATGTCCTGATCTATCTGGCTGAGCTGAAAGTGAAACATGGTAGAACTGTGGCCACTTTGTCTCCTCTAGCATAGCTTCTTCATGTGGCAGTGTCGGCTTCCAGAGTTTCAGTAACACACACCACAGCTCCACTGGCACAGGGCCACTGGCCAACTCCGTCCCTCCCTACCGCCCGAGGGTCCTTGCCTGTTCCTCTGGCTCTACTTCTGCTGCTGTTGACATTAGCACACCCCTGGAATTTAACAGAGAGAGTGGACACCACAGCTGCATGCATCCTTGGTGCACAGCTTCATCTGAATCATGGCTGCAGCATCTTGATGGCTTCCCTTCTGTTCCCATCCCTTATTGGGTCATTGCACTGCATTGCCACCATAAGGGTAGCAAGACTCAGCAAACTGTTGCAAATTACAAGAAATAACACAATTCTTGAACTCGGATAAAATAGGTCATCTCCCACTTCAGCTTATCCTGCTTAACTTTATTATTTTCTACGCAGATTCATCCTCCCTCTTTTGTGTACTGCAGCAAATCCCATGTGCATAACCTAGGGCAAAAATGCCTACAATAGTATCTTTCCATTTTCAGACAACACAGCATTAAATTTGGGCTAGAAGCCTGTATTTTTTTATAAAAGGCAAGTACTAAAAATACAGAAAGCCTAAATTTATGTTTACACGTTAATCTAGATACACAACACCCTGGAAATACGCCACTGAAAAAAAAAAAAAAAAATTAACATAACCACAACCCTTCCCGGTTCACAAAACTTTGCTCTTCAACTTAGGCTCTCATTTGAAGCTTAAGACAAACTTTAAAAATAAGACCATAATGACTGTAGAACTGTACACAGAATTTGCAGGCAACCTAAAATAAAATACGACTCTCCCACCATGCTGGATTTCAACTCCACAGCTTACAGCTTATATCCAGAACTTCTAGTTGTCACATACTTGATTGCTGGTTCTTGTTTTAGAAGACACTAGCTACTTTGCTTTTCCCATTTACTATCAATTAACATATCAGACGGGATGGATGAAAAGAGCTTTGAGACCCACAAAGACTCAGATTAAAAATCGCTCTATTCTCTTGAAAATTGAGAGAAAAAAAAATTTCATCTTCAACTCCTCCACCACCAAAAGCATCAGCTGCTTTCTGAACTGCTTGGTGCAGAACAGCTGCTCACTTCCTCGATTCCAAATGCTCCAAACCAGTTTTGCGTATACAACAAATTCAAAACTAGTTAAACGGTATTTGTGGGCATTATCAAGCACAGCCTACTGCTTGGGTTTTTTAAATGAATAAGTTATAACATTCAATAACATTCAACATAAATCCCTGCAGAGTCTGCCTGCCTGCACCATCACTGGTTTTGGAGATTTCAAGTGTGGACAGACTCCATATGGGGTATCCATTAACTGGAGCCCCTTTTTGAGGGATTCAAAGAGCCTCTTCGAAGAGGCTTAGCACCCACTTTCAAACAGAAAAAAAAAAAAAAATCTATTTTTTTAGGGTTCTGGGTAATGATTCATTTAAATCCATTATCCGTCATACGTAAGATATATACCTTAACTAAAGCCATCTTCTCAGCAGTGAACACTGAATACTTAGAACTGCCCCCCCACCCGATCAGAAGCTTCAAAAATGCTGCATCAGTAGATCAATTCCAAATAGAGCAGACAGACAAAAATAAATGCAGACACATGCTAGTGATTCAATCAGAAGTCTTGTTTCCACTTACCAGCAGCCTCAGCAGTTACCATAGCACCAAATTTTTCCACACTTCTACTGCACCTCAGCCCTGCCCAGTCAATACTGGTTGCTTTTTAAAATGTGAACGGACTGAATCAGCCACACTTACCACCAGCCACATCATCAGCTCTGCCTCTTTTATCCATGCACTGGCTCTCCTTGGCCACAGCACATGACGGCAGGACCCTCATGCCAAAAGATGCTGGCTCCACACATGCCTCTGCACAGCACACGGCCAGCTGGACTGCCAACATTTTTCCCTCTAGATCTCACAGCACCGTGACCGTGGTAAGATTAAGTTCAAAGAGACAAAGCTCTTTGGTACCTTGCCCCAGTTCCCGAGTACTTCAGCAGTAAACATTGGCACGCACGCTACTTCAGCACAGTGACATTTAAATAGGACAGCATTCACTTTTGGCTCCTAAGAGAACTTGTGTGGTGGATTGTGCAGCGCAGGTATTTTAAATGTTGCAATTTAAATTTGTATATTTAAAAAAAAAAAAAAGGGGGGTTTTTTTGTTTCTGCCAATAAAAGACTTTCCCTGGAAAAGAGACTGAAAGAGTCAAAATGATGATTGCACTTCTAAATTAAAATTTAACTCTTAAAGCTACAAAAGATTTCAGATGCAGTGACTCAGCCAGGAAGCATTATATATTGTCACTGGGCAGAAGTGACCCAAAAAGCTACACGAAAAGTTATTTCACAGGATTGACAGTATCAGACTAACCTAAGTTCAAACAAAGCAATCTCTTAAAGAGGCTGTTTAGGTGTTACACAGTCATACAAGCAGAGGAGTACACTGATGGCTGCATTTGGTTCGTCCCCAGAAGGGGAATCCACCCATGTAACAAGCAATTCTTCGAGTCAAAAGATGTTTCTTCAGAACAAACATGATACCCAGAGAGCCTGCCAAAAACTCAATGTAAGAAGTTTTTTAGCTATCTAAAGCTACTTTGTGTGAGCAATCCACAAAAATCCTCATGAACCCAGCAGAAAAACTTAAGAACAGACCTGCCCTTTGACAGCAAGTAGCTAATGCTGAAATTCCAGCACTTGCATCTATCTGGCTTTTCAAGTGAAGGAATGAAGAACTCTGTGGGCAGAACAGAGGAGAATACAGCAGCAGAACAAACATATACCTGTACTTGATATTCTTCACTTCGAAGAATACCAGGAGCAAAAGAACATCTCCCTTTGAATGCCTGGAAAGCACCCAGCACTTGGGAAGCATTGCAATATGCAAAATAAATAAAGGTGGGGCAGAAGGAGGGAGAAAGCAATTAGTCCATGGTCATAACTGGACCAGGGCAGTACACTTTAAACAAAGCAGGCATTTCTTTACCCAAAAAGCTGCAAGACTTCCACCAAGAAAAAACAGCACTCATCAAAAATGCTAGTTCTGACAATTAGCAGAGCAGATTTATCAAGGCTCTCCCATGTTTATCAAGGCTCTCCCATGAAAAGATATTACCCTTTCCCTTTATTTAGTTCTTAACCTGTTGAAAGGTACCAAGTCAGGATGGTGAAGCAACCCATGCTGCTCCTCCTCCAAGTGCCCGTGAAGTCCACCTAGAAGGCAGATAGAATTCACCTCATCTGAAAGCTGCGGAAAGAAGGTGGAATAACCCATCAGTTTAGCATTGGTTGGCTATCTAATGTCACAGGCCTAGAACTCTTCTATACTTTGCCGGTAACACTCTGACATAGTAGTCTCTCCCTAGAGCATGCTTTATTATGTATGCCGAGGACCAAACTTAAAGAGTTAAAACCAGAGACCAAGGCCACATAGGCCATGACTTGCAGTAAAGCAGTCATTTCCTGCTCAGTTAGTGACCTATCAATATCACCAACACACGGCAAAAATTCCTGGGATGTGCATTGTATTACGTGGCTCAGCCATGACCAAGCAACCCAGCGGAGGCACAAGCTAAACAAGGGATGTTCCTCTCTTCCAGAGGCAAGTGTGTGATTCAAAGGCTTACTGCATCCTGCAATTGCTTTTAATAACCACTCCTATCTGGTAGGAATCCTGGTCCTCCCAGCTATCGTGCACCCCACTCTTTCAACACACACAGTTAAGTCTAAAATAATCAAGCTAAATTAGTTAGTTAGAGATTAACACTACACCCCATTACAGTGGTGGTATTTCAGAGACTTTCAGAGTCTCTTGTGCAAAGCTCTGAACTATCATTCCTGTTGTCTGAGGTGGGCCCTGACTTCATGCCAGGCTGAGAGTGGTGAGAAATGGTAATCCACATCAATATACCACCTGAAACCACATCGTTGCAATTATGGTGGGGGAAGGGCCATGTTATTTTAAGGCAGTGAAAAAAAAAGTTACATCTGTTTAAAAAAAATTACCTATAAAATACTGGATTCCAGCTGCTTCTGACTCCTCGCTCTAACAATAAATATTTTGGAACTGCTTCGTAATAGAATATAATGAATCTCTAAAGTGGAAGCATTTCTGGTTTTATTCATGGATATTGTGCTGTTCTGAAACAATGCTTCAGAAATAGCACTGACAGGCTCCAGAAAGAATCCCAGTTCCCCAAGCAGAGGTCAGTAAAGACAAATAATGCAAGGCTGAAAAGAAGGAGATAAAAGCAAGAAGATAGAATTCTTAAGAGCTCATTAAAAACAACTACAAGCATCCTGAGGCACGGATGAGTCCACTGCACATCAGCCCTTAGGAAGGCAGAGAAGCTTTAAAAGCCAGAGAGCATGGAAGAGAAGGTGAGTGAGCGGAACAAAATTAAGAGGCAGCAATCTGGTAATATAACACATCTTCTAAGTCTGTTTATGAGTAAATACTGACAAAACTACAGAGGAAGAATAAAAACTATTTTTGCTAGACCAAGGTATCAGATTCCCAGCTCCCTTCCAATTTCAGGATCATGTTCAATTGAACTCTGACAGCTGTAGGAAGGGTCAAATTGGTCCCTTTTCTGCGTTACCTTCAGGAAGGGAAAAGACTGATGATGTAGATTAGCAATCTATGTAGGAATACTGAAAGACAGAAAATACAGATCAGGGATGAAAACTTGACCTGAGCACCATTCAAGAAATAAAAGGCATAATGTAAGCCTCTGCTGGCCTCTGACCAGAGTAACCAGCTTCTCCATCTGCCACTCCAAGCACCATCACATCCAACAGGACCCCAAACCCTGCAATATACTGTGGTCGAAACCAACTGTACCTGTAACTAAGATGTCCCACCAATTTAATGTTCCAGCTTTAGATTTTTCACTCTTGACAGCTGACTTGCTCTAAGTCAGCTGGTATTCAACAAAGTTCACATAAACCATGTCAGTGGCAAATGGCATGACAGTCCAGGAAAAGCGTAAAGCATTACTGGTATTAATTCTCTGATTAGTCTGGTTATACCCAACTGAATAAGCAGAATTTTTGTTCAGTTTGTCCTGCTCAAACCTCACTTCCAAATGCACCGTTCAGAGTTGCTGCAATTTTTTTTTCAATATATTAGGGAAGTTAAACAGGTTTCCATGACAGAAAGGACTTAAGATTGTTTGACTGCCAGCCTAAGCAACAGGCCATTTTTCCTGGCATGAACAAAGCCTAGAAAACGGTAAAGAAAGACATAAAGACACTAGAGGTACCGCAAATATCTAACAAAAAGACATCCAAAAGAGGGCAAATCATATAAAGACTACAAGTTTCACACTGAAAACTAATCTTGTATTTCAGGCCATCATAACAGTCAGCTTCCAACTGCAGCTCAAGTGCCTGTTTTCTCCACTAAAACACAGGAGGAACAATGTAAACATAATACCCAAATCTGAAGAAAACACTCTGCTGCCAGGTAGCTAGTTCTCTTAAGAGGTATTCTCCCATCCTTATGGCTAATTTGCTCTGGTTTAGGCTTCAATCAGGAAATCGATAGTAACAATTCTTACGCAAGGAGGATTTACCTGCTAACAGAAGTTTTCATGAAACTACAGGAAAAAAAAACCCTGCAATATTTACGTAAGAACCATTTTCTTTATGTGGAAAACACATTACAGAAAAAGTAACACACAGAGAGTTATGACAGATGTATTTATGAAATAAGAATACTTTTTCTTTAAAACAGTAACTAATAGCCAGAGAGTTGGGGAGAGCAATGGGAAAGCAGTACACACTGAATTCACAGATCTTTAGGTCCGGACATCTCCACAACAAGGAGCAAAGGCTGGATGTGGATAGCATCTGTACAAAGAGCTTGTAAACAAGATGGAAGATTGTATCTCTAGGACTGAAACTGTACTGTGGAAACAGAGATCCAGTCTTATACCACAGGTACAATGTAAACCCCACTGCTAGAAAAGCAGTTAAGAAAATCAATCTGGCAGTGCAGCTGGTGTAACGCAGTTAATACAATTACAGGGCCAGTGGCAGACCTGAAGAAAAAGTCAGGCTTCACACTAGATGATAAATTCTCTAGCAGTTCATCATCCCAGAGCTTCATAAGTGAAGGAAAAAAGTCTCCCCTCTATAAAAGTTACGCAACTTGCACAATTTAATTATTAAACAGAGAACTGCTTAGACCCCAGAACATTTAAACAATTAGTTCCCATTATTCTATGATTTGATTTATTAACTGTAAACATTCTGAAGAACTGAAGCATAATGTTTTACACATCTTCTAAAGCTGTTCAGTTGATCTTGCTATAGTTTACTTTTGCCATATTCTTACCTTTTCTATAACAGATATTCAGAAACAGCAGGGGGAGGGGCAAGGAGCAAGCAAAAAACCTTTCCCTGAAATTTTTCATCTTTACTGTGCAAAATCTTACAAGTCTAACTGGACACACACACACAAAAAAAAATCAACAGAAAGAAAAAAAAGTCACAGCATTAAATCTAGAAGATACCTCAGACATACCTACACATCACAAGTGATAAAGTCACACATCACCATCACTACTTCCGTTTTGTTTCCTAATTTTGCAAATTATTTTAATGAAAAATTGATATTCTACCATTACAATGGATGGGTCCACAATACTGCTATAAAGCGCTGAATTCCACTTTCCACTTCATTGACTTAAAAAAAAAAAAAAGGCAATTAAAAAAGTTATCAACTGCAAATCAGATATTCCAACCTCACAACTTGTTTTACATTGAAAATGCTGCCCCAAATATTACCTCCTTTTGCACGAGTTTAGCAGAACAACAACAAAAAATAACAACTCATATGAGATGTCAGCAATTGAGGTGAAACCTCCACAGAAAATGAGTGTCTCTACCCTTCACAGCACCAAAGCTCAGCCAGTCAGTAGCTGACCAAGCGAGACTTGCTTGGGCAAGACTGTTTGCAAATGGGAACAAGGTGAGAACTGTTTACTGAACCTGCTTGGGGGGATTTATGTATGTGCTGGTTTGTTTAAATGAATGTCTGTGGAACAGCATAAATTCAAGTAGGCAGACATTCCTGCAAACAGAAGAACAACCCCCTCTCTGTGCTGGTTTTGGATTACTGGAAACCAGGATGGAACAAAATAAAAACGGGGAGGAAATCAATTATTTACAGGCTTATCAGATACAAATAAGGCACCACATAGCACGTGCAGACGCTAGAAATCCTCAGTTGCCCCAGAATATTCCTTAGCCTTTCCTACAGCCACATCCAGGCACACATGACGTTACAAGGTGTCTGCAGTATAACTAGCCAACGGATGCACACAGACAACTGTGCCATTAAAGCCACCGACGTCAGAGCACTTCATGGACAGGCCTTCTGTCAGCATCTGGAAACCGTTAGAGCACATGAGTGAAAAGCTTCTCAAAGAGCAATCACACTCACCAGGTGCTGAAGAGAAATGGAAAGTTGGCAAGAAGAAATGTAAGCAAGGAAGAGAGGGGTAGATTACTTGTTACTAATGTAAAGTCTGCTAAACAGCCAATACATCTGACCTTTATTTTTCTTTTTTCAGTTCGAGAGAAACTAAGCTATTTTTAAGTCTAGGACATGGTGCACTTGTGTAAAAAACCTAAAGGAAGATTTTAAGCAAACTATGGTTTGGACTAAGCTAGATTAGCTCTTCAGCCACTCTCCTCAAAGTACTCTCTCCTCAATCTCTCAGAAAAATGCCTGCAACCTAAGCTAGCACTGCCTGACATCTCTGAACATCTCAAAGCAACTGTTCAAGCCAGTGCTGGAAGAAGGATACCAACACTCCCTGTTGCCCATGTCTTCCCACCCTCCATCTTCCGCCATTCTGGGTCTCCCATTCCCCATTTCACGCACAGAAAGCACTGTATCAAGGACTGATCCAGCAAAAAGACAGTTAACATGATCCAGCTTATTATACAGTCACTAGTGCTGGCACAAAGGAAAGGGTTTGGAAAAAAAAAAAAAATCATGGCAAGAAGAAAAGCTAGACAGGCTCTTTTAGCAGCCTTCCTGAGACAGCTCAAAGTCCTCGTGAAGCCACCCAGCTCCCCTGGCACAGAGGGCTGTGCCACTTGGCACCTCCTCTGCCCGCAGACCACACTTGCTCTGTTTGCACTGAACACGCAGAGCCATTGTGGACAGACAGCAGCTCTGCTGCTGCCAGAGAGGTCAGACTTGCTGCAGAATGCTAGCACGCCAGAGTATCCAGGAGTAAGCCACTGTCAAAACCCAAACAATTACCAGAAAAGACAGCTGTCAGCAGCAGACTGCCACTGCAAAGGCAATCCACAGGCTGCTGGACTGTCTTTCCCAGGAGCAGCTCAGAAATGGAGAGGAGGCTGCCGGACAGGTGACTTTTGGTAGAAACAGGAATCCGTGCACAATCAGGGTCAGCCTCCGGGATGTCCTCCCTAGTCACACTCCATCACAATCTACCGTGTGGCTGGGGGAGGTAAAAACAGGTCAAGAAACCAAAACCAGGAGCAAGCACTGGCACCCATGAGACGATTCACCTTGCCCCAGCATAAAGAGGACAACAAAGATGAATTGTCCTCCTGAGTCACAGCAGCCTGTGAGTTGTGGGTTGACTGCCCTGCCCTGATGAGTCTTAGGCTGTTCCTGTTTATCAAGCAGAGATCATCTAATGGGGAAACAGAAGCTGTGAGATGTGCTGACAAATCAACAGCAAACAGAAACACGTATTTGAGAGAGAGAGGACAAGAGTCCAGTGCTTCAATATAGTTAAGGCTGAACTGTTACAAACACCACCATGATAAAAGCATGAGTTATTTGTGGCAGCTCAGGAACATAAGAGTCATGTATACTTCTGCCAGTCTGTTCATCTGAGGAATGCTGGAAGCAAGCCATCCACAGAACCACAAAGAGGTTGGGACTCGAAGGGACCTTGGGACCTTCCTTCTTCATCCTTCTGCCCAAAGCATAAGTAACTCTGAAAGTTGTATCAGGCAGTCTGGGGCCTTGCCTGGGCAAATTTGAAGATAGAGATGCCACAGCCTATCCGGGCATCCTGTTTGGGTACTTAACCACTTTCATAAGGAAAATTCCTTCTGATGTCCAGCTGGCATTCCCCATGTCACAACTTGTGACCCATTGCCTCTTGCCCTTTTGTTCCAGTTGACAACACTCAGGAGACACGCACACAATGGCTCAGGAATGAAATACTCAGTAAGTCTTAAGACAAAACTGTTCAACAACACTTTGAATGGAACTAGTGAGGGTTGCTGCAATCCTACCCTTCCTCTCCTAGCTCAGCCCATCCATTTATTGACTTGCCTTCAACTCACGTCAGGGAGCAGAACCCTGAAATCCTCAATTTTTTTTAAAAAAAAAAAGAAGAGCAGCAATTTCTGACAGTGACACCAATAGATTAAATCATAATTATTTTGATGTGGCCACCTTTCAGCCAGCTATCTCCTTGAAGCAGCTCACCACAGGACCGGGTAGCAGATTGTCAGCATGAGGGAAGGCACAGAAACATACGGCAAATGGAAGGGCGGAATCCCAGCGTCTTGTCTTGTATCATCTTAAAGTGTCATGGAACCACTCCCTGTGTGTTCAGTGCAGACAAGGAGGTGAAAAGAGCACTGGAACTGAGACTGTAAACTAAATTCTCTTCTACTCTCTGAGGACAAGAACCACCTCCCCAAAGAGTACCACAAACAACAGATTAATCTACTGACAGATCTGATTTGTTATGTGTTACCTAGCCTCCTTGTCCAGACAAGTTTTCAATAGCCTGGCAGCCTCCCCTCTCCCAGGAAAAAACAAAACAACAACTAAAAAAGAGTAAATAAACATGACCTCTTATCAACAAAGACTAAAACCACCAGGATGGGAAATGACCACCATTCAGCTAAAAGTAAGTCTCAATCATCTAAAGATTGTGTTTATATCTCAGTCCATGAGCAGTGGAAGTTCCAAAGCTAAGAAAAGCTGGTAAATGTTAAAAGTTTAAGTGCACCAAATGGACTTTTTTGCATGCTGTACTTGCTTTGAAATATCCAGCAGTAAACTAAGCTAGATTTTACCCATGCCGAGGCAAGAAAAGTCTAGTGATAGTAAAGGAAGAGTTTTCATGAATCATATCATTTGCTGCTTTAACAAAAGCACCTTTACGGAGTAGATGCATTAAAGGGCAGAGGAGAAAGGCAATGTGAAAGAGGAAGCTTTTCTGCCAGCTACAGGTGCAGTGCCTTGGCAGTCTAAAGCAACTTGTGTCTGTGCTGCTGCAGTTGCTCCCTCTTCCCTTGTGCTGGCACTGGGGTTTGCAAAACTGAGCAGAGAAGTAATCTGCCTGAAAAATGGGGGGGAGGTGAGGGGGTGTGTTTTTACTGCTAGGATACAACATCGTGCGTGGGAGGAAACAAAAGAGGGAAACACAGCACACTGGATTTAAATCACCTTAGCTCCCTGAAAGTAACAGAAGGGAGAAGTTGAAAAGGTGGCACTGATACCTCAGTTGTCTCTATAACTCAGGCTCCTCTACCACAGTGACACCACCGATCTAGAACTGGCACTGTCTGATGCCAATTCAAGAACCCTCTTACCACAGTATATCATGTACAGGCAACATCTCTTGTCAGGCTGCAAAAAGTCATCATGTGAGCTTCAGGATTCTTACATCTCCAGTAAAAGCCACTGCGACCTTCTATTCCACTTCTTACCTGCAACTTCAGTTTCTGTTGTTTATTAGTGACTGTCAGCAGCTAACTAGAGTGTAGAGCTAGACAAACAATTTATTAGCACAGAAAGACGACAGCTTTGAGTTATTGAGCAGAAAGCAATCAGAGCTCAAAGCACACTTCCTGAAATCCATTCCACCAAAGTATTTTTTGAGTAAGTCTTGTTTTGAAACCCAACTGCTCACATTTTAAACCTGGATGTGAAAAGCTATCAAAAACTCCCGCGAGAGAGAGACAGTGAATAACATAACATGATCCTTACCTCCCTTCTCTGTACAGCATATGTAAAATAACAAGCTACAGAGTAGATACATTACACCTGAAGTACCCATTCTGGAAATGAGATCAAAAAGATTCTTCTTGCTCTCCCCTTGCTAAGGGGCTTCCAGTTGAGTTCATAGGAACACGCTTTGCCACTTACGCCATTCTCTCCAATCCCTTCTGTAGATTTCTGGACTTTTTATTCCTTTAAACTGAAGCCACTATGGTGTCATAAACACTGGAGAGCTTCCTAAGAAGAGATGTCTCTGCCGCAGTTCAGTATTACAACATATTGAGCCTCCAATGGGCAGACTTCGAACTATTAAAGATGAGGCACACAAGAGTACCTTCTGAAGTGACAGACAGGCAGCAGCTACAATACAAATTCACAATCACAAATCCCCAGCACCACAGTGTGCAAGATAAAAACTGGAGGTGTCTCTGCCAGCAAAAGAAAAACAAGGCACAGGAATGGCTGATACATCAGACAAGCTCTCAAAGGCTCACTGCTGCCCTGACTTCAGATCACAGCTATCAACACCTCATGTTTGCATTGCTATAATGTTAATACACATGGTTCTGTACCTTTGAAAGTATTCCTGGAAAGCAACTGTAATTACAGAATACAGTAAAAACAACAATGGACTATAAATATAGAAAACTGATCTTGGGAAACAAGCAGCAAATTCCATTATCTCCCTGTAAGACTGATGTAGAATGCAGTAAGGATTAAGTGCTGTTCAGTGACCTTTCGTAATGTCTTGAAGTTCACTGTAAATTATTTTGATTTTCACAATTATACAAACTAACCAAGTGCAGGGTTTCAAAACAGACAAGCAGGTAATCGCCAAGTCAGCAAACTGAAAGAATAAAGATCGTCTTTTCACTGCATTTGTAAAGCATTCAGCCCAGCATCCACCTCTGCACAGATAACCTAATAATTATGACAGGCCTAAATGCAGCACAATTCAAGATCCTTTGCAAGTCTCTTTACAAATAGGCCACTTCTCAATTCAACAATGACAGCAAAAAATTTCAACAGTAACAAGTTATGACTTTAATTTGGTTTCTAGTAGGAACGTTTGCTGCCCTTCCCTAGGACCTCTAAACTAGTCAGAGTTCAAATGTTATTCTGGAAGGAATGGACTAATTAATTACACTCAGTACCGTCTCTTGTGCAGCTTTCCCTTCTGGATAGTTATATCTGCCATATTCATGCTTTAGCAAAGAAAAATGCCAAATACATATACACACAGCAGGCTGATACATTTATCATCATTAAAATTAAATCTACACTAGCAGTAGAAACCCAGACTTTGTTAGAAATGACGTTTTATTGCTTTCCCACATTTCCCAACATCCTGAATATGGCTTTAAAGGAACTCCACTTACATCCTGGTTCAGTTACATTTTGGATCAAAACAATGCCCAATAGAGTGACTGCAAGACTGGATGAGATCCAAACCCCACTGCCAGTTCAGTTCACTGAGGTGCCACCTAGTAAAGTACGGCTGCAGCTAATGCTACTGACAGGATCTGACAGTTCTTCCGCCTGCTACTGTTCAAAGGAGTACAGACTGATAGGGCAAACGCAGTCTCAACAACAGCCTACAGTATTAAATATTACCACAAAAAAAACATGATTTGGTCGGGAAAGACCTTCTCATATTTAGTATTCTGGTTTCAGCACAGTTTCCCAAGCTTCCACAGCTGTTGCCTGTCATGACACTCTGGTGCAACCTATCCTGAGATAATGACTTGAGTTCAAATTCAAGTCCTAGACTAGAGATGACAGAAGTAGCACAGATTCCAGCTTATATTCACAATCGTCTCATTTCCCTCTCTTTGAACATGCATATGGGGTTTCTAAAAAATGGTCTCAGAAGTTCTCCTTTCAGTGCTCAAGTTGCTATGACTGCTGTTCTCCGTGCAAACATCTCTCTAACAGTCCAAAAATAAGTCCTAGGTTCCTCCCTTCTATTTCACTCCACTTCCAAGGCAGCATAATTCCAGAAATCTGCGTGCCCAGACCTAGCCAGCAAGAAGAAAAACTATTTTAATTCAAATTACACTGGAGACCCAGAATTTCCTAAATTTTCTAAACTGCCTATATGAAAGAGCACAGAAAGCAGCTGTGTAAGTGCCTCTACTTCCAGCGCATTCTACCACATTTACATCTGTTAACCAAGAGAATATAACCTCCCCATGATGTACCTGCCTGTTACACCTGACAGCCGTGGGACCTCTAACCCTTCCGGAAAGGAGATCAGAGTACAGCAAAACTACTAAACACACATCACCAACCATCAGATTCAAATAAGGCACTTACCCATCTCTACCCTTACTGACGATCTTCACTTCGAAGTAATAAATGCCACAGGCTGCAGGTATAGGGTGCGTAGCCCTGACGGAGGCAGCATCTTTGTGATTTTTACCATGACCTGGGAAAGAACAGAAATGTAAGTCCTGATGGGATTTGAACTCTCTCACGTTTTGATCTAAAACACTACTCTCTAAACACAGTGGGGATCTGTTTCTACATATGTCCAACAATTTAAAGCATACTTTTCAGAGAACTAGAGTATACAATCCTGCACTGCCACCACGAACAATCCTTACGCTACGAGCACTGTAGTTTTTCCTGTTGTTTTCACTGTGAACTTACTGAGAAAGACTCACAGAAATACTCTCCCCCTCCCCACATACATAGTTTGAAGACCAATGTACACAAACAGAAGACAAAAATGATTACACAAGAGGGGAATGACATCAGCGTTTACTAACCAGGCATGAAAAGGAATGATCAGTTCTCCGCTGGGTAGGTAGGGAGAACAGCCTCCAATAGCGAGCAAGAAAAACATCACTGTGATTCCCCAAGTCTTAGAAGTCTGCAAGCATCTATCTTGTGTAAACTCGAGGAGCCAAAGCCCTAGTTAGGCGGCGTGTCGATGCCATCCAACCCCCTGGCCAGGTCTTAAGCAGGATGACAGAGTAAACAGACGATCTGGCTACACAGAGGGGCTCGGGCCCGGGCTGGTGACACTGCAAAGCGTTGTATAAGGCAGCACACTCCGCCGGGGGGAAGGGCCCTCGGCTCCAGAACCCCTCTGCTTCCCGAGCCCAGGAAAACCCCGCGTCGGGCTGCAGGCCGGCCACAGCACTCACGACGAGCAGCCCGGCCCGCGGCCGGAGCTCAGCGGCCCCCCCTCCCCGCCCTGCTCCCCGGCCCAGGCGTCCCTTTCCCCCGGGCCTGCCAGACCCGTCGCCGCCGCCCCCTCAGCGGAGGCCCGGGCTGCCGGCCCGGCCCGCTGCCCGGCTGGTCCCGCGGAGCGGCCGGGCCAAAGGCCGCCTCGCTCTAAGCCGAGGCTGAGGCCGAAGCCGAAGCCGAACCCGGCGCCGCCGCCCCAGCCCGGCACCTTTGTAGTGGACGCGCAGGTTGCCCTGTGAGAGGCCGATGTAGTTGTATTTGTCCTTGGGGCTCCAAGACCGCGGCAGCGGCGTCTCCTCCTGGTTGACGGCGGGGTAGAGGCGGCGGAGGCGCTGGCTCAGCTCCTGCTCCTCGGGCAGGCACGGCAGCGCCGCGTCCCCCCCGTGCAAGCTCCCCGCGCCCGCATCCGCCATCTTGGATTCGCTTTGTGTCACCGGGCGGGGAGAGAGGCCCAGCTCCGGCCGCCAGCCAATGGGGTGCGAGCGTGGCCACAATGGGGCCGCTCTGCCCGACGGGAAGCAGAGTCCGCGCCGCTGCCGCCCGCCCGTCCCCAGCGCGGGCTGGGACTGCAGATCCCGGCAGACCCCGCGCTCCAAGTCCCGCCCCTCCTTTCGGCGCGCTGCACGCTGGGAGACGTGTCCCCCCTCCGCCCGCCCCCGGTGCGCGCCACTGCCCGCGGGACTCCCGTTCCCAGAGTGCTCCGCGGCAGAGCGGCGCCCGGCGGTCGTCTCGCGCCTGCCGGCGTCCAGCCGGCTGCCTCCGCGCAGGTGCCGGTTTCGGACGGCCCCGCCGAGGGGGCAGGCGGCGCCGTTCCGGCAGCCTCGCCCCCGGGCTCGGCCTCTCCGCAGAGCCCGCCTCCTGCCGGGGGCGGGGCTGGGCCGCGCTGGGGCTGGCGAGCGGCACCAGGGCGGTCAGGCGTTGTCGGGGCAGCTATGGCAGTATGCGAGGGGGTCCGGGGGGAGGGGGGGAAGCGTCTCCATGGCGACGGGTGTAAACAGCGCGGGCCGTGCTGGCCATGGCGGCGTGCCACGGTCCGGCCGGCGGGTAAGGGCCGGGCCGGAGGAAGAGAGGGATGGAGGGAGGGAGGGAGAAAGGAAGGAAGGAACGAAGGAAGGAAGGGAGGAAGGGAGGGCAGGGGATATCGGCGTCCGGTATCGGGGATAGCGGCCGCCCTTCCCGCGGGGCTGCGGTGCCTCCCCGGTCGTGTCACCCGTACGTGTCACCGCCACGGCAGGCCGCAGGCGCCGTCAGCCCGCCCCGCCCGCCGAGAGCCGGCGTCGCGCCCGAGCGGGGGCGGCGGGACAGAGTTCACCACCCCAGCCTGTCCGGAGGGTCAATGACCAGCGGGGAAGGCTCTCAAGGACTCCTCTCGGGGCGTCAGGGCGCAGCGTTCCTGCAGCAAGGGCCACAGTGGCTCACAGCAGAACACGGGACTTGCTGAGTGATTCCTGTGGTATTTACTTTGCCATTGATACTGTTTATAGTTAGTTTATAGTTTGGAAAGCAGTGCCTCTGCTTACTAGTTGTTTTCCATACCATTCCTTTATCAAAGCACTTGCCTCTGCCACCCATACCTTGTTCTAGTTAGTCCAAATAGTTTGGCTATAAAAGCACAGAGGTCTCCTTTCTTTGCCTTTCCTCGAAGGGGACAGTTTTTTCTAGCACATGGGTCTTTATCTGCCTTCTTGGGAGCGCAGGGCTGCTCCCCAAGGGAGGGCGAGATGGCTGCCAGAGGTGGCTGCTGCAGCACACACAAGGGCCCCCCTCTAGCCTTAGACGAGGGCCAAGTGATGGGTTGGGTCCAGAGCAAGCAGTGTAGAGACAGGACTGGAGACAAGGCTCTAAGGCACATCCAAGAGAGAGGGATGAAGATGGGTACAACTACAAAGTAGCTCAGGCAGGGTGTGAAGGCTCAGGCCTGGGCTTAAACAGAGCTCCTGGACCAACTGGCAGAGGGTGTGTGGGTGAGAGTCCCCACTGAGGCTGGTCAGGGTAATCAAGGCCTGTTGGAGGTGCTGACATCTGGCTGGACTGCCTCAAAAGGAAAATTCTGGAGTGTTTGTGGCCAAGCCTACTTTTCTCTGTATGTCTTGAGCCTCCACCGGCACAGTGAAGGTCTAATTTATACCCACGGATAGGTTTTTATCTTCAGACCTCAGAGTTGTATGATTGCTGCCTTTTCTGCTTGAGAGCGCCAATATGGACAGCAATGGCTACATCTATTTGAGAAAATTTACATACAGTAAAAGCAACTTTGATTATATTGAAGTTGTGTGTTTTGCACTCCTGGGAAGTCCCTTTCATCAGACCAGCAAGTTTTACCTGCTTCAATTTCGCTAGCTTTCACAGTGCTGAAAAAGCCATTGGTTCCAAATCCAGGCTGTCTGTACCACAGTCCAAGCAGCAATCGGTTTTGCTCATGGGAAAAGTTGCAGCCACTTCTTTTTCACTTAATGTGGTTACCTGGGAACAGTTTCCAAACATGGGATCCTGTAGTCGGATTCCCTGGTCTTGTCAGGTGAGTGAAAAGCTGTCATGGCTGGTAGCATACTGACTACCTAGCTGACTGATGTGGCTGTAAAGATTGCAATTATCTTAAGATTGTATCCTGCAAGAAATAAAAGAGAAATGCTCTTGGGTGGTAAGTGCACTCAGCTTTTATGAAAGCAAATAGAAGCAGAGAGTGCTCAGTACTTTGAGTATCAAACTGGTCGCAAGTTTAGCTGCAGATAAGATGATGCATTTCTGGATAGCTAGGAACCTTATTTTGTTTAAATGCATGAAAAGTGCCTTTCAGATTCTAAAACATGAGTTACTATATGTTTAGTGGACTGTTATATATTGGAGACTTTCAAAACACTGCAATTCTGACCATAGGCCACTTCATATTCATCCTGATGCCTGGTCCTGGAGTGTCCCTGGCCAGTGGAGTCTGAGCTTCTCAGGCATGGTTCCCAGTTGCTGCTGGTTTTCCATCCCTCCCTGTAGTCAGGCACACAGCACAGGCTTCCACGGCTTCCTTCCTCATGCCAGTGGAGCTGTGCCATGAAAGCATGTTGCGCCAGGTACAATCTTCTCTTGTCTATGTCATTGTGCTGATTGCTTAGCGAAATTAAAAGATGACGCTGGGTTAGTTTTCTGCTGAGGTGATGCCTTAAAGCAGCTTATAAAGAGGTCTGATGAGCAGTAGCAGCAGCATGAGGTAAACAGCGGGAGGATGGGAGGGTTTGGCTTTTCAAGAGCAGTGAGCTGCTAGATCGGCTCACGGTGTCCCAGGGAATCTCACCCAAAGGTGTGGTTCCTGGGCAAGCTGACCCAACTGTTTGGGGTGTCTGTCTCCATCCTCACTGCCATCACTCCCCCACTGAGGGGTGAATCAGACTGGTGGGGGTTGGAAGGGACCTCTGGAGATCATCCAGCCCACACCCTCTGCTAAAGCAGGTTCACCTACAGCAGCTTGGACAGGAACGCATCCAGGCGGGTTTTGATTCTCTCTAGAGAAGGAGACTCCACAACCTCTCTGGACATGTTAACTTGCATGTTATGGTTTTAATCAGTCTAAACTGGGTAAGTGCAGTTTTTCCCTTGGATTAGCAGACTAAAACAGCTCAGAGAGTTGTCCAACATACAGTAGAGCTAACACTACCTAGGTGTCAGGTGCCTGTTGTGGTGGGAGAGAAAGAGGACTCCCCCTTTCAGCAGTGCTGAGCTGTGACTACGTTTCATCGAGCTGCAGCTTGAGGTTGCCATTTTATATGCCAGGGTGGGAGATCCAACAACCCACCAGGCACGATCTCCTGCCCCAAGCCTGTGCTGGCCCTTGGTGGACTCCTCTGAAAGCTAGTCCAGCTGAGCCTGCGCACACCTCCCCCAGAAAGCGGATGGCTGGGGAGTGAGATCTGCTGAAGGTGGAAGAGCCGCCTGCCACCCACGTGTGAAACTGTGCTGGTGGTTGAAGCCATTGCGCAGATATCAAGCTGACTGTGTGGTCACCTTGTGCCAGTGCAGTGCCTGCAAATTCACTGGATTGCTTTACTGCACCACAGCCAGCCTAATTTTCCCTAAAAATACACATGCAACTGTATGTTTACTTCTTAAAAGGCCTTTCACCTCTATGTGCCAGTTTCTAGTCTAGGAAAGGGAGTTCTGAGTTGTATTTGTTCCATGGTTTGCTGGTTCTATGGGCTGCCAGGCCATCTGTGCCATGGCACTACTGCCACCCCAGGGACCTAGCTTTGCAGGCACTTCAGGGACCTCGGATGCCAGTTCTTGACCTGTGGGTGACAGGTTTTCTAGCGCTGTTTCAAATCTCTCCTCTTATTTGTTCAGGGTCGCCCAGCTGCGGGGTCCAGCCTGGTTGCTCTCATTGGGACAGTAGGGAAAGTACCAAATGTTGCTCCGGTTATCAAATAGCAAATCCTGGAGTTCAGCTCTACCACAAACGTTTCCATCAGAGCCTCCCTGTAAATTATCCTATGGGGTATTATTGTCCATTGGGCGCTTCATAACTGACTGTTTACCTTAGATATACATGAGCCAGACTCTCAATCTCTGCTGTATATTTAGTTAATTCTGTATATTTTGAGAAGTTTCTTCCTTGTCATTGCACAGGACCGCTCCTGAATCTTCCTCTGAGTCTCTGGGTTGCCAAACACGTATCAAGTCTGAAGCACATCCTGTCCAATAAACAGAAGACCCCAGTGAGCTGAAGAATTCCAGTGCGACATCCAAACTTTAGCTAACTTGGTCAACTTTGAATCTTGCTGGAAGCCCAGGGACCATCCCGAACTATTAGGAAGTCAAGCAAGTTCTAATAATTTTAACATTTCTTTAATATATACAGAGAGAAAATCTATATGTTGCTGCTAACTCTTGAATTTCAGATTCAGATGTCATCTTTGTGAATTAATTACTGCATTTTTAAGGGTGGAGGAAAGAGGAGAGGAATATAAATGTTGTTCTTGGCTGCAACTTTTTGAGTGAACATACATGCCAGATACTGAAGCCAGAATTTGACCCATATAGTTTAAAAAAAAATAAAAAAGAAACCACGCAACTGCATGCTGTTTAATCATAGGATAAGAGCATCCTACATGAACATCTGCTCCCTAGTATTTATCAGTCTTAGTAAATAAAGTAAACAAGTATGGGAAAAATCTATATCCAAATTATGAGAAAATAAATTTCAGGAACCCGTACACCAACAGACTAATGGGAGGTTAAGGTCTATAAAAGTCATATGTTATTTATTTTGGGGTGTTTTTTCATTAGCGTTTTGGTTATATTTCAGGAATGTGCCACTTCTATGACAAGCTGTGTGCTACATTATAGCACAAGAACTTAAAGTATTATTTTGTCCCCAGAGCTGGGATATTCTGTAAGCTCTTTCCTCATTGTACAAAAGATTTTCAACTTTCAATAAATTCAAATCTTACTATTTCTCCAATGTAATTTTCCTGCTTCTTGCACTGAAATTAGGGCATTTAAACTGCTGAGGCTTTACATTTAACTGTTTCAAGGCTTGGTCAGTCTGAAGTTTGGGTTTTGAAAGTCAAACCCTCCTGTTTGCCCATGATTAATTTTTTGTAAATTTTATGGACAGAATAGGGAGGGATTTGTATTGGACAATCGTATACTAATTATTTGGTTGTAATAATGAATATAAAGTAGAGCAATCCAGCACAGATTGCTTTTTTCCCCCCCTAAGAAATACTGAGAAAGTTCCAAGATAGAAATGAGCAGAGTCTTAAAATTAACAAGGTTTTGATTTCAGAAGAGCTTGCCATTTCTAAAGGAAAATTCCTTTATCACATTCTTTTTTACTGGTCCTCAGACCTTATCTTCATTATATTCTGCACTGATGCAAACTCAGCTGTTTGGTGTGGGGTCACCAGCCTGCATTTAAAACTCATCATCTCTCTGAGTTAACCTAGCTCAATGTGCCCTTACTGTGGGACATAACCCCAGTGCAAAGATCCCTGGTAGAAACAAGACCCAAGTCAAAGCTGTCATTTTGTATTTCATTTGGATTAATGCAAAATTCTGATTTGTTTGTGTGACGCTTTATTTTCCAGTGCTCCCAGTGCAGACCAAGAAACCATTTTTCACCCAAAGATGTGAATGCTTTCCCACAATCATGTAATCTAGGCAGCATGAACAATAGCTACCAGGAGATTGTTCAGAGGTGTTTAACAAATAGTACAAGTCTGATTTCTTCGAGGAACAAAAGAAGTTTACTTGGTGTTTAGGTGTGGTCAGTCCTGGCTGAGCAGAGTTTCAGGGTACGGCCCTTGTCTTTCACTGTATTGATTCTGGATTTTGGCTCTTTGTTGTGAGTTTGTAGTGCTCAGATACAGCAAAAGGATTTTTTTTCTTTCAGTCTTTTCAGCTTGCTGCTCGAGGCCACTGGTCCACATGGCCGGCATTTGCATCTGGGCAGACCATCCTGAGGAACCACAAACCCTGCTGCTCCCCAGAGGAGAGACAGTCTAGGTAAGCTCAGCCTGTGCTACTGGTTAAGTCACCAGGCTTGCTGGAAGCAGGTTTTGAAAACTAAGACCTTACAGAGCCAAACGTCTTCCAGTGTTAGTGAGAACAACCATGTTGGGTTACCCCACAAGAGCTCAGCACAACAGAGAAGACATTGTTGGTTCTGACTAGTAGCTCTATAGGAGATGTCAAGTATTTACATAATAAGGAGTCATGCTTAGTATAAACATTACCATAAAGTGCTGTCATCTAATGATTCACTGACCTACATTGTATAGGATCCTGTTGGGGCTCTGAGGGCACCAATAGGCTCTGCAAGTTCTTCTCCAGTCCTAGGCATTTGGGTGCCTGGGCTCAAGGCTGGTTCTGATACAGCACAGCTGGATAACCTGGGATCAGGTGCTGTAAAGAGCTGTGTGAGAAAGAGATGTGAGAAGTCTTCACTCAGGCTCACCTACCTTTGGTTTTTGCTGGAGCTATGGTGTAGCCATGTCTATCTTGTACCTCACTGCCCCCAGCCTGCTGACTTGACATCAGACCTTCCTCATCACTGTGGACTTGTGTGACCATCACTGAACTACAGATGACCCTGGCTACCACGAAGGGACCTGCTCTGCTATTCTCGTCCAAGTCCTGTGGTATTGTGCCCTGCTGGGCAGGTCTCTGTCCCTGGCTGCCTTGCTGTCACCTTGTGAGGTCCCAGCTCCCCTTGAGCCACAGGCACCCAAACCCCCAGGGGTAGGGGAAGAGGTTGCAGAGCCTGTTGGTGTAACTCAGGGCTCTAACAGACTGCAGGACACCATTTTAGATGATATAATAAGGATAGTTGCACTTTTTGGTTTTAATTCTAGCTGGTCTTAATATGAAATATGCATGATAATATCCAGCAAAGGGAAATTTGGCCTAGAACCTCCTGAGGAACCTAGAACCTCAAGAGATGTAGTATGTTATTGGTTCTCTTTTCAAATGGCTGTTTTCCTTGATCCGTTTCAAATAACATAATTAGCATGTGTTCTTTTCTGCCACAGAGAACCCATTTGCCTGCCTTTTTATACCAAAAAGCATTATGAAGTTCTTAAACTGAAGAGTAGGAATAGCGTGATGTCTCAAGTAGATTCCTGCTCCATCAAGGAATTTTAAATCATCCATTGTATGCTTTGCTACAGAGTATATGTGTACTACAGTTAAAAAAAAAAAAAAAAAAGCCCTGCTGTGAAGCAATGGGCAGTAGGAAGAAAACCCAGATCCTTGAGCTGATTTGTTATGAGTTCATTCTTATGTATGAGACACACATAAGTCCATGCATCCATTCTTTTCCTGTGTCTCTGCAGCAATAAACAGGCTCTTCTCACCATTCCAAAGCCACAAGACTTGGAGCAACTGGAGTCCTACTTAAGGAAAGAGCTGCAGTCTCTTGATCTGACTAAAAAGAACTCTCAAGAACTGAAGTTACAGGTCTGATACAAAGTTCTCTTGACTTGAAACTACCTGCTGAGATGGATTACTTAAACTGTTCATCCAAAGGAAAAAATAGATGAGTAGGCATCTATGGGTAGTGCTGAATAAGTGGGTTTGCAGCTCACGTTGGAGAATTGCACAGAAACCAATTTATTTGTATGTTGGGTTGTTGTTTGCGTGTTGGGTTCACATGGTGTTGAGTTGTTTACATCTTGTGTATTCTGCATCTTCTGTAACAGTTTCTATTTTCAAATCAAAGCCCGAGTCTTCAAAAAAAAAAGTGGTAATCTAAAATGGATGTGAAACAGAATTTAGTCACTAAACTCCTGAAGATTCCTGTGTAAACCCATAAAGCAGAAAGTGTGTAGGTTCCCAAATTTTCACTGCAAAACCTCTCATTTCTGAAGTTAGGTTTCTGCATGTGACAAGAAGGGGCTTTATCATCTAGCTCTTGTCTGAGCCTAATCAGGATCCCCAAAATTCTTAGTTTCTAATGGGTCTGATCCCGGGGAGTTTGTTGTGAATGTTTGAGGACACACCTCCTGGAGACACTGAGAACCACCACTTTAATCTAAAACGCAGATAGAGTAGGAGTGGGTACTCCTGTTTTTGTAATATCCTGCAATTAGAGCAGACTGTGAGAAGTTTGGATTTGATTATTTCTGCACAAATTAATTCAAATTCTCATTCCCAAAGGAATTGTGTAATGATGGAGAAAGAAAGTGGTAGATGGAAGAGACTAGAGGGAAACAGAGTGAATAATGGCAAGAGAAAACAGAGGTATCATAAATGTGTTTCTGCTTTGGAAATATTTTTACTGTCTTACGTGATGTGTTTAATTGCATTTAATAGCGAGGTACACTCAGCGAGAACGTTCCTTATTGCTAGTGAAGTCTTCCCATGGCCCAGATGCACCTTGGGAGTTTGACTGTCCTCTGAACAAGTTTTGTTCTGCTGAGAAGGACATCTGCAGAGAGGCTCTCTCTGCTCTGCAGAGCTTGCCATTTAACTGAACAAAATAAGCAACAAGAGCAGCAATATGATCTTGTTACACATCTTTAGCATCCATATTGTTATGTCCTTGAGTTCTAGTCAGCTCCATCTGAACAGTTTCATATTTTGGAGCTGTGCCCTGACAGATTTGATCAAAGCTTCTCTTTGGCTGCTAAAATCTTTGTTTGCTGTCCATCATGCTGTGGTGCCTATCAACAGGGGAGAGAACTCCGCCTTCATACGAGGTATTTGGGATGGCGAACCAAAGGTGGAGAGACAAAATAAAATGTGGTAGCAGTATTTTTATACTTATTCTCACTGTCATTACATGCCCTCTGCCTTGGACAAAACAGCTATCTCTGAATTCTGAAAAATGTGCCATGGGATGTTTTCTCAAGCTCTCTTTCTTCTCTCAGCCCTACAGAGAGATCTTTGAGTTCTTCATAGACAACTTCAAGACCTACAAGCCCTTGCTGTCATCTATAAAGAATGAATATGAAGTTACCTTGGGTAAGCTTTTGGACTTTGACCTGTGGGGAAAAAACACTAATAAATGTATGTCCTTACAGAGCTCAGTTCTGTTGGATACATATATAGGATGAACAGCCTAAATAGATGTCAACTGATAGAACCATCTTTCTGGTCCATTAGCTCTATTTCCTTCATACATAATATGAAGTTGTTGGAGGCCTTTTTTCCTATAATGTTTTAGATTTCTAGATTTAGATCTAAGATTTTTAGATTTTTTTAAATCTTCATCACATAGACAGTTCAGGCAACAGCAGCGTGTCAAGGTTTTTCTGAGACAATTACATTTATAGTGGAGCATATCGTACTAATATATTTGGATGCACTCGCACTGGTAACTTGAAGCTTGAATTACTCCTGAAGCAAGGCAGGGCAGAGAACTGAACTAGCCATTCCCTGGCCAGTCTTAGTGTGTTTTAAACTTTGTTTGACATTCAGATACCACAGTGATACCAGTACTTTGTAAACAATCACAGAGGGCTAGAAATAGATTGTAACCAGGAGCTCATTTCACACTAGGGCCTGAGCAGCTATCAAATATCAACAGCCTTCTACTAAAAGAGTCTCTTAGAGGATATATATTATTTATCCCAGTACCTGTTACCTGGACTACCTAATCACAGTCCCTCATTATAGACAAAAATCTCTTTTTGCACAGTATCCTTCAACTAGGTAAGTCAATTTTAATCACTATCTAAAACTTTTTTTTTAAATCAGTTTCCTTCCAGAATGCTTTAGTAGACATTTCTTTGCTTCAGCTCCCAGAGAGATTACTGGTGTCCATGCTGTAGCTGATATTGTACTGCTTTCTGAAGCTTTTTTTTGAATTTTTAAAGCATTATTTACTGTCTTCTCCATATTCCTTGGATGTGATCTTTCCCTTTTTTTCTTTGAAGCCTCTGGAGACCCAGCAAAACATATCTTCTATGATAGCTTTATTTTTGGAAATCAGCTGAATGCCAGTGAACCAATATGTCATGGCAGCAAATGTACTTGAAGCTCTAAGAATAAAACAAATGGATTTTTTTTTTTTAAGTTGGGATTGGGATCCTCCCACCATTCCATATATTGAGGACTCCTTTTCCTCTTTACAGATTTTACCTTGCTCAAGAGACTTGCATGACTTCCATCCCCTTTTAGCTAAGGGTATTAGATGGGGTTATCAGTAAGGGATTTCCAGGCCTCCTCCTCCCTGCCCAGCACAGCCATCAGCTCACCTGCCTGGCCAGGGAAGCAGTCGTCTAATCCAGCCACTCCTGGCCACAGAACCAAGAAGGTCCCACATCCCCAGTCCTGCTGGTGCTCTCCCACTGCTTAGACTGCACAAGCTCTGCCACTCGCTGGACACCTCTATGGGCTGAATCAACTCACCCAGCAGGAAAAACAGAGTCCAGGAGCTGCCAAGAGCTGTTTCCTGGTGGTTTAGTGAGTTGAATTGCTCAAGAAAGCATCTGCGCTAGGGAAGAGACAAAAGCAAGTGTCTGAGAGCAGAAAGAGTACAAAAGAAAGAGAAAAGGAAGGAAATTTACTGATTTGTAGAACCGCACTCCTAAATCTTTATCCTTAAATTATGTCTGACTTGCTTAACAAAAACAACTTCTTTAAAATCTGTGAGAGGTGGCCATTCTGAGGTCTCCTAACATCAGAATTTTATCATGCCTTGCTACAGTGCTTGGAGTCTTAAGGTGCAGCTTTGAAGCTGATAAACGGAACAGTTTGCTTCAAGAGATGTCTCATGCCTCCACCTAATGCGCGTACTCTAGCAGTAGCATTTCAGCTCCTTTTGAAACTGAAACTAAACCGCCTTTACCCCACAGCATTGTCTTCTCAGCCAACTGGCTATTATCTCTGTAGTCTGATTTAGCAGCTTTGTCTTACTCTGTTTTTTCTGCCCTAGTCATATATTCTGTACTAGCTTAGCCTATATGATGTTTAAGGTGCTCACCACTGCATCCACTGCCGGGGTGGGTTCTCCCCTTACATCTGCTAGCATTTCAACATATTCTCACTTCAGTTAGAATAACCTGGTTTAAAAAAAAAAAAAAAAAAAGGAGTATTATGTCCAAGAACTGTACTGCTTACACTGTATATTTAGCTGCATCACTTTGGCAGCACGGCATTTGAAGTAGCTAGCACACGCATAGCTGAGCACGCAGACCAGAGAAAGCAGCAGCCTCTGATGGGAACAGGGATGTGCAGCCTGTACTGGCTGCTTGCAACCATTTGTCTTCTGCCAGAACCGGACACACAGCTGCAGCTCCGTTGGGTGTTAAGGTTGCGCTGAGCCAGCACTGGGGCTTTACAGCATTGTTTCTGGAGTAAATCCACGTGAATGCAAAGGTACTAAGCAGAATTTGAAAAACAGCACCGTGGAAGAGAGAGTCATCAAAACCCTACAGCTGTTACCTTGATCCGAGATAAAGGTTACATTGCTGGGAGCATCTTCAAGACAAAGCTGAATGGCAGAGGCGGTCTTCCTGGTGATGTTATCCACAGCTGAATCCACTTCTTCATTAATGGCAGGGTGGTTGGAACTAGATGATCTTTAAGGTCCCTTCCAACCTAAACCATTCTATGATTAAAATAATACTCAGGTTGCTATGTCCACAGGGCCTTCACATTCACTCCTTTGTGGTGCTAAGGCTTCTGGGTCCATCCAGCAATTCTGTACATGCAGTGAGCTGCACCCCAGCCTGAATGCTTGCCAAGTGGGAGAATGGCTGTCCTTTCTTGGCACGGGGAGGGTTTTGAGACGTCATCAGAGAGCCAGTGTTCTCAGATGGCACTAGCCAGGGTCCACACTACAAAATAATCATTTTGGCAGCCAGCGAGTTGCGAGTTGTGCTCTAACTTCTGACATACTAGGCAGCTACAATTAAAAATACTGTTGCGCTTAATTTAAAGGCGTTTGCTTCTGGTCAGAAGTCACTTGTGAAACACTGAAACTATGCCTCAAAACGAGTTTGCTGAAGTTTTAACATGGTCACACTGAACAACCAAAGAGCACAGTGGCAGAATCCCTGTGCTAATGCTCTAATTTTTGCCATCTCTTGTCCTGATACAAGTATCATAGTGAAAGAATTCTGCAAAACCTTTGGTACAATTATAGCATGGGAAGGAAACTCACACCCAAGTATAATAAGAAAAGTAGTTCCTGTTCTTAGATTTAGGTATGCGTTTTAACTTTTAAAATGCAAAATCTGTTGCATAGTATTTGTACATAAATACTAATACCAGGCTTTATTGATGAGGAAAAAACCTCCAAGTCAGATTATTCACAATCCACCAGCATTTCTATCCTTCTGTTCAGGAGAGGAAGTGAACAGTTTTGATCACTGAATAATGCAGTTACTCACAAACAAAATGAGGTTTGCTCACAGCCTCATTTGAATCACACCATATCCTGTCTTTGATCATTTTATTTTCCTGGTGGAATTCCATCTAGCCATAAAAACAAGCCTCCACACCAAGGGGGTGACATCAGACCAAATTCTACCCTGTAACTAGGATGTGGGACCCAAGTCAAGTACTGTCACTAGGTTCCTCAGGTAAATACCTTTAAAAAATTTTTTCAAGTCAAAGGGGAAATAGCTGAGAGTGAAAAGCACACACTACAGTAGAGGAAGCCAAGAAGAGCATGAGTTCTTTACTAGATGTACTGAAGAGAAAGGCAAAAGAAGAGAGGCATACCTAAAAAGAGGGGAGAGTGGGTAGACAACGAATTTGTATACAAAAGGTTGCATGAGACTATGAATTTGGACACAAGAAAGCAGATTGAAGTTCATGAAGAACGTGCCTTCACAAAAGAGGCTATATTGCAAATTACCAGCTGTCTTTAGCCCCATATGCTGCCTGTGCTCAACTAGTGACACCTTCCCACCTAGTGAAACACGACGAAGCCATCAGTGCTCATTATATCTTATCAAAACCTTAAGTACTCAAGAAAACAAAATAAAATCATGGAATCACAGGGGTTGGAAGGGACCTCTGGAGATCATCTAATCCAACCCTCCTGCCAGAGCAGGTTCACCTACAGCAGGTTGCACAGGATGGTGTCCAGGCAGGGTTTGAATGTCTCCAGAGTCGGAGACTCCACCACCTCTCTGGGCAGCCTGTTCCAGTGCTCTGCCACCCTCCAAGGAAAGAAGTTCCTCCTCATGTTTAGATGCAACTTCCTATGTTCAAGGTTGTGCCCGTTACTTCTTGTCCCATCACTGGGCACCACTGAAAAAAGACTGGTGCCATCCTCCTGGCACCCTCCTTTTAAGTATTTGTAAGCATTGATGAGATCCCCTCTGAGTCTTCTCTTCTCCAGACTAAAAAAGACCGAAGTCCCTCAGCCTTTCCTCATAACAAAGATGTTCCAGTCCCCTAATCATCTTCGTAGCCCTTTGCTGTACTCTCTCCAGCAGTTCCCTGTCCTTCTTGAACTGGGGAGCCCAGAACTGGACACAGTACTCCAGATGAGGCCTCACCATGGCAGAATAGAGGGGGAGGATAACCTCCCTCGACCTGCTGGCCATGCTCTTCTTGATGCATCCCAAGATGCCATTGGCCTTCTTGGCCACAAGGGCACATTGCTGGTTCATGGTCATCCTGTTGTCCACCAGGACTCCCAGGTCCCTTTCCACAGAGCTGCATCCAAGGGACAGATGGGGCAGTTACTGACCTGTGAACCTTCCCTGTTTCACAGGTAGGTGAAGAACAGTACCATGGCCAGAATCTGCTGATTTCCAACCTGCAAAAGGTGCTGGCTGCCTGCGACAGCTCAAACAGCGCATCCCTGACCAGCAAGCAGTTCAGGCAAAAGGCCAACTGTTGCCCACCGGGCTCTGTCCACATCTGGCACATAGAATCATAGAATCACCTAGGTTGGAAGAGACCTTTAAGATCATTAAGTCCAACCATTAACCTAACACTGCCAAGTCCACCACTAAACTGTGTCCCTCAGCACCATGTCTACCCGTCTTTTAAATAACTCCAGGGATGGCGATTCCACCACTTCCCTGGGCAGCCTGCTGGATGTTGTGATATGCCACTTTGCTTATCTGCTAGCAGAGCCAGGGGAGGAGGCTTTTCTCTCTTTTAAATTCCTCTGCGGACAGCAAGTCTATACTTCTTAACCTCTGCATTAGGTTTAGAATAATGTCAATGCTGCCAGTTTTGAGCAGTGCAAGAGGCCCGAGAGCAGACCTGGGGTGCTTCACCCATGCAGTGGGACGAGCTGGCAGCCCCCACACCCTGCCCCGCTCCCTGAGGGGACAGGGGACCCGACACAGTACTCCCATGAGCTCCTGTGATAGGTCGCAAAGCATTTCTGTCAATTTTGCTAGGGGTGCAAGATTTGTCAATCTTCTCCCAGTCAATCAACCAGCTGTGCCTTTGTAAGTGATGCTCTAAATACAGCATTTCTTTGGGCCATGGCACAGAAGAGAAGCGCCAGCCACTTCCAGCACTTTGCTGGGAACATGGCTCTGGCACAGACGTGCTAACCAGTTCAGTCTGGGCTACCAGATATGGTTGCAGTCAGAGTTTCCCACGTGGCTCAGCATCCAATGCTCACCTGAGTCCTAAGCTCTGCCGAAAGCTTTGTGCTTGTTTTGGTGTCTGAAGGTGCGTGTGCTTCTCGAAACATGTTTCCTGTGAAACCAGTGAATTTTTTAAGATCTGGCCCATGGAATACATGTACACTCTGGTACCCTAAAAACCAGCCAGCCACACCAGCAGTCGTTAGGTGCTCATGCTGTAACAGCACACACACTTGTGCCCGTATTGCCTGTCTCCATACAGCACAGCTGTGAGAGAAGCTTTTCCCCTGAAGAGGAAAGAGTCAATCCAAGAACTAGTCGGTGCAATCAGGTACAAGTTGGACAGCACCGAAGACCTCATCAACCACATATCCTTATTCAAAGAAGTAAGCTGTTTTCCTTTTGATTCAGATTAATCCTAATTTAGAGCTTAAATTAGTTTTATCAGGCTGAGAAGGTTTACCAGACTAACAAAGTTGCAGTGTCCACCACAAGCTCTAACACCTGAAGGCCATCTGCCAACAATGGTGATGCAAGCTCCTATCTTTTCTGTGATCAGAGTTTTCCCACGTTCTTTCTCTTTATTTCCACTTTTCACCGGGAAATTCCATTTCTAGGGGAGCTGAGTTATTTCAATACACATTGGGGGGCAGCTCCTACCAAGACTGGAACACACGTTCAGTGCTAACGCACCTGTAATTTCTTTCAGGATGAGGAGGGGAACACTGCACCTTTTGTTGCAAAGCTCAGGAGCCAGTACGTTGGGGAGAAGCAGGAGTACCTGAGACAGCTGAAGAACAAGCTGGGAGATTTAATGTAAGTCTGGCGGGAAGGGGCTGATGGGGACAGTAGATGAGGGCAGCGCCTGCAGAGGGAACCCGGCTGTGGACAGAGGAGTGCATGGCCAGTGCAGGGGTCCCCGGCGCTACAGAGGGCCCTTGGCTGTGAATATTGCAGTAAAACCAAAACCAGGCTGAGCCCTGCTCTATGAAACAATGCACAGCCTCAGCTCCTGACCCAAAGGACCTGGATATGGCAGGCAGTGAGTAGAGAAGATTAGTTGTACCAGTAATCTCCTTCAGTGCCTGAAGTCTCATGTCTCACCACTCCTGAGATCTCCAAAACCAGCAGTAAAATCCTGTATATCCTCAGAGGCTGGTTCTGAGGAGTGGGAAGAGTGAACAGGACTGACAACTGCTGGTTTAAGAAATAATTCCACCTCAAAACAAGATAAACAAGAGGCAGTTAGTGCGTAGGAAAAAAAAAGTCTAGTGCCATGCACCGAGCACTGAGAAGAACACCAAAGGTGGGTAGATGCTCATGAAGTTCTGTCCAATGTGGGCACAGAATTCGCAAGGGAGAATGTAGTTCTCTAACAAAGGATATCACAGTGCACAACAGAGCGCAGTTAAGGTCTTCCCAGGTTATCACAAATCTAACAGTTCCTAACTTCTGTTTAGCTTGAAATTTAGTACTTAGTCTTTATTACATGTTTACTAAACAAAAGGTTACTGGTGAGGCAGAGATAATAACATTGAAAGACATCTCTGCTCTGCATTTCAAGCAGCATGGATTCTCACTGTGACACAAAGAAGTAAATGTTCCTTTCACACACCACAATGCAGCAGTGACTGAGTTGTTTTTGAACAGAGAGGTGAAGGCCGATGACCTGAAGATCACCTTCTGCACGATCGATCCTGACATTGATGATCAGACACTAGATACCTATTTTGGCCTGGCTTATCAGGTCTGAAGAGAACAACCAGACCAAGGAGTCATGCCTGTGGAAATGGCACTCAAGAGACTGCTTGCCGGAGACGTGAGATGAGTAGGGCCCCCGCCCAGGGAGGGAAGCATGACAGGCTTTGAAGGAGAGTAAGCAGACTTCCAATATTAAGAATAAATGGACTGTTTGATCTACAGGTTTTGATACTAGGCTGGGAGTCAGAGTTACTGCACTAAATACTTCTTCCCGTGCGTACAGAGATACAGCTAGTAACCAACAGCTGAGAGGACAGGCTAGATTCAACTATCAGAAACACTTTCAGCTTAAGCAGCGAAGCACTCCACTCCAGTTTTGCAGCCTGTGCAGAGTATTTCAGCTCAGTGAGACTTGCCCCTGTACTCAGCACTGGTGAGGCCGCAGCTTGAGTACTGTGTTCAGTTTTGGGCGCCACAGTATAGGAGGGACATTGAGGTGCTCGAGTGTGTCCAGAGAAGGGCAGCAAAGCTGGTGAGGGGTCTAGAGGGCATGTCTTATGAGGAGCGGCTGAAGTAATTAGGATTGTTTAGTCAAGAGGAGAGGAGGGCAGGAGAGGAGAGGAGAGGAGAGGAGAGGAGAGGAGAGGAGAGGAGCTTGAGGGGAGACCTTATAGCTCTCTACAACTACCTGAAAGGAGGTTGTAGTGAGATGGGAGCTGATCTCTTCTCCCAAGTAACTAGCAATAGGACAAGAGGAAACAGGTTCAAGTTGCGCCAGGGGAGGTTTAGGCTGGACATTAGGAAAAAATTTTTCACTGAAAGAGTTATCAAACATTGGAACAGGCTGCCCAGGGAGGTGGTTGAGTCACCATCCCTAGATGCGTTTAAAAGTCGTGTAGATGTGGTGCTTAAGAGACATGGTTTACTGGCAGACCTGGTAGAGTAGGGTCAATGGTTGGACTAGATGATCTTAAAGGTCTTTTCCAACCTAAATGATTCTATGACTCTAGGTTTCCTGATCCCCAGAGGCTTCACACCCCAACGGCACTGGGGCACCATGGGGTGTCGGGCTTTCTGCTTGGGGACAAAACAATGCTGCAGCAGCCATTGGTAGAACCTGAGAAGCCACCATCCAACTCCAGGCTGCAACATGGCTGCTTTAGTCCTTTTGCCTCGTGGTTCCTTGGCTCAAAGAGGGTTTCAAAGATACATTTGCAAAATAAGGTGCTATCAGCACAGTCAGGGTGCACGAGAAAGGTGAGTTCAACTCACACCAGGTTTGCGATCGTGTCTGTCCCCAAGGAGGCTTTTATCTTGGTGTAGATGCTGTTGTCCGGTGTGATGTCACTTTGAAAGAAATTAAAGTGCTGCCCCACGAGTAGGTTTAAGCAAACTCTGAGGTGCAAATGCAATCTAAGCACAGAAACACCAAAATCTGTCCCTTGCTTCAAGGAAGGCACCACAGGCATAGTGGTAACTGCCTTTCCAACCATTGGCATCAATTAATCTTTCCTATTCACTAGTGTCCTCTCTACCCAGCACATTGCCCTCTCCAGGGAGGGGAATAAGGGTTCTTGAAACAAAAAACCTGTGGGAAAACAGCTCTGCTACAGTTGTGCCTCATTTGCGAGTAAGTGGAGCAAACCCCAGAAGCAAAATCCATTCTTTTTCTCATAACACAGTTAGAAAAGTAGGAAGAGGAAAGCTAAAATCAGAAGTTGTCTTTCTTAAAAAACAAAACAAAACAAAACCAAACCACCACTATTTTTCTGAGCATTTGCAAAAACTGATTGCATTTGTGAACTGGAAAGGCATCACAGCCTGCGTGACAGAGTGAGTACCACCCAGAGGTACGAGGCCCTGGGGATTTCTGCCTTGAATACTGAACTTGGTGCCAGGCACTTCCAACACAAATCACAAAATACCGGGAAAGGAACGGTAAAAGGATTGAAAAGGGAGACGCATTGTCTAGCTGGAAACCAGATCTCCTAACTGCAGGTATCTCTACGAGTATTCTGAAAGGAGGAGTTGTAATATACAAAATTCAGTGTATCTAAAAAGGACAGGGAACTTAAACACCAAGAAAGCGTTTGGTAGATGAACATCAAATTTGTAAAGCTTTTTTAAAAAGCCCCTAAAGGGGAGGTAGAGAAAGCACTGGGCTACAGAGACAGCAGGAATTACTCATTTTGCTTCACCCTGAGGTCTTCAGAGCCCCAAAAGTTAACAGCTGTTTACAGTGCCTTTTGCCCTTCCAACGACCTTGTTAGGACTTGAACAATGTGTCCCTAAAAGTCTTGAATTTAGTTAACCCTGACTTGACTGCAACTAGATGCTGACTGCATCTCAGCAGAAGAGAATGGGGAATCTTACCTCTCCCTCTCACAATATTCCCAACCATCCAAGCCCCAACATCTCCTGCCTACAGCTGGAAGCTGTTCGGGTCAGGACGCAGCAACAGTCCAGCAGAGGAAGCTGGTTGCAGATGTGCGTCCCAGCGGCGTGGCTGCACGGGGAGGCAACACCATGGAATGACGGAGGAACCAGCAGCTTCTTCCCAAGAGGTTCTCTCCATCCTCTCCTTAGGAAAAGAGGGTTGTCAGGGTGCATCAGCAACATAGAGAAGTTGCAAACTTCATTACTACTCCATATCAAAATTTTCAAACTCTGGCATGCAAAGCCTTGAGGACACACTCGAAAAGTCCCATAATAGCAGAAAATGTATTTTTAAAAGTACAAGTTTTGCAATATGTTTGTTCAAAGAATAAAGCTGTTTCCTTTTGAATATTGCAAAAAATCCCCTTTGTCGTATTAATGGAATTACTTTTAAAAAAATACTTGAAAAATTACTGACCTTTGTATTGGTATTGCCTGCCAAAGAGATTTTAACTATATTTGTCATTTTTTCCTTTAGTGTTGTGCAAAACCTGTTTAACTTGCAAGTGGTGCTGCCAAGAGCTGGGTTGGATTTCCCGGAGTCCTTATTAACTGTGCCCTTTGGCTATAGCTTTGGGAAACTACATGGCACACATAGCTTAATCTAGAAAGTGGGATCCATGCTTCCAGTGGGATTTAGGACAGGCTTAGGGTCAGGAGAAACAGCTAAAGGGTGGCAGGCATGCTGTGTGACCATCAGCCAGCTGCACCAGTGCAGGCAGAGGCTGCGCAGACTGTCCCAGCCTGGGAGCATCAGGAGAGCCACCAGCGAGATGATGTTCACGCTGAGCTTTGACTTACCCCGACTGGACCATGCTCAGCCCCGCTCTGTCCTGTTGAAGCAGCAGCTTGAGCCATCCCTCCTTCACAGCCCTCAGGAAATTAATTAATCCATTTAAAGACTCCAGTCGAAGTCAAATAAATCAGTTTAAAGGCTCAAGATTTTCAAGTTCAAGACGGAGATGCTAAGAATTAGGGGGAAAAAATAAAATTATTAATTTTTATCCAAAATTAAACAAGCACCTTGTCTTATCTTGGGAATTACAGGCTCGCTAAATAAAAGGAAACCACATTAGGGTGCCAGACTGACCCCCTGACAAGACACTGAAGAAGAACACCCAAGAGAAAGTCAGATATTCATATTCATCCCTCCGAAGCTTGTATGTGTGATGGGCCTCATTCTTTCCCAGCTTGTCAATCATTTTACGAAGTCACAGTCCTTTGCACCTGAAATCCTCCTGCTGTGGCTGACCGCATTCCTGGTGCGGTTTAGGTTCACTGTAAGCAGTGAAATCGTACACGAAGATTTTGCTTTTATTGTTTTCCAACCTGAGGAACGCAAGGGAGCACAGTGCGGACCAGCAACCGCCTGTACAAAATGGCAGCTGGGAGGTCACACAGCACCCTAGCTCTCCCTGGGAGCCAAGCAGCAGAAACCCCATGGGTGTGTTGGACACGCGGAGAATTTATTCACCTTTGTCACTTACAGAGTTGCTGCTTGGATCTCACAGCTTTGGATCATGAGCAGGCTGACCTCTGCAGAGCAGCTTCTGGCACTGCCTGCCTCCTCGGTGACACTGCCAGGCCAGATACATTTCTGTAGGTAGACAGTGAGGGGACAGCAGCAGGGCTGGCAGAAAACTTCTGGGGAAGCGCAGCCTTCAGCTGCAGTGGGGTGGTTTAATGACAGCTGGCTGCCAGCCACCCCCCCAGCCCCTCTCGCTCCCCCTCCTCAACAGGACAGGGGGAAGAAATTGGATGGAAAGAGCCCATGGGTCAAGATAAAGGCAGGGAGATCACTCAGCAATTACCATCACAGTCAAAACAGACTTGACTTGGGGAAGGTTAATTTAATTTTATTAATTTTATTGCTGTTACGGTTTGAGGAACCCACAACAATTTATTGTCATTTAGATAATTATTTTCTCACCCAATGACCCCTCCCCACCTCAGAAGGCGAATCAGAAAAAACAAGGAAACCCAAGGGTTGAAATATAAACAGATTTAATAGAGTAAGACTAGATAATTGACATTAATAACACTAAAGAACCAACAGTGATCCCCATACCAATACAGAATATACAACGATTATACTCGGCCCATTCTATCCGTAGGAAGCTGTGCACTCCCAGCAGGAGACAGCAAATGTGGGACGCTGCAAGCACTGCAGCTTCGAGAGGAAGGGAAGGGCTCAGGGGTCCGGCACCGGGGCAAGGAGTTCTCTGGATCACAACCATCAAGGGAGAGAGAGAACTCCTCAGCAAACTTTCTAATTTCTGTTGAATGTGCCACTCATGGTATGAAATAATCCTGTTGGCCAGCCTGGGTCAAGTGCCCAGGTCTTGCTCCTCCTCATCCCTGCACCTGGCGAGCTCAAAAACAGAGACCTTGAAACCCGCACACTGTAGCTGGCTATAAAGTAAGTATTTTCACAAATTCAGATACTCGAGTCTTCTAAAAGGGCAGTTTCCCCAGGCAGTAGAAGAGACCTTACTGAAAAGTGAAATTACTGAAAGAGAAATTAATCCTCTGTCACTCAAACCAGGACAATTGCTAATTAAAAATACAGGACAGTGAAAAACAAAGACAAAACTAAAGAGATCTTCCCTCCACCCCTCCTTCTTCCCAGGTTCAACTATCTCCTCCCTGCCAAGCGGTGCAGAGGGATGTGGAACTGGGGGGTTCAGTCAATCTGTAACACTTTGCCTCATGTTCTTTCCTCACTCTTCTCCTGCTTCCCACTCTCTAGCATGGGGTCCCTCCCATGGGGTCCAGTCCTTCAAGAACTGCTCCAGAGTGGGTCCCTGCCAGCAAACCTGCTCCTACCTGGGCTCCTCTCCATGGGCTGCAGCTTCCCGCAGGGCATGTCCACCTGCCATGGTGTGGGGTCCTCCATGGGCTGCAGGGGGACAGCCTGCCTCACCATGGTCCTCCAAAGGCTGCAGGTGGCTATCTGCTCCACCACGGTCCTCCATGGGCTGCAGGGGGACAGCCTGCCTCACCATGGTCCTCCAAAGGCTGCAGGTGGCTATCTGCTCCACCACGGTCCTCCATGGGCTGCAGGAGGACAGCCTGCCTCACCACGGTCTTCTCCACAGACTGCAGGGGAGTCTTAACTCCAGCGCCTCTTTCTTCACTGACCTCGGTGTCTGCAGGGTTGTTTTTCTCTCGCATTTTTCTCCTTCCTCCTCCCTGCCACAGCTGCTGTGCAGTGTTTTAACCCTTTCTTAAACACATTGTCACAGAGGTGCCACCAGCGTCGCTGATGGGCTCAGCTTTGACCAGTGGTGGGTCCGTTCTTGAGCTGGCTGGAACTGGCTCTGCCCAGCCTGGGGGCCAAAGGCCACTCCTGCAGCCACCCTGCATCCCACTACCAAAACCTTGCCATGGAAACCCAATACACACAATTAAGTCCATCTGAATCAATCTCTCCCAGTCCACCTACCATGTGTGCACCAGAAAATTTCATCTCTCAAATCATCTTAAAGCATTGCTTGCTAGTTCCCTGTGAGATTTAGTTATATATAAAGTATATATTCCCATTTCAATTTACATTGGTAAACAGCTGTAGTCAGAGATGGATTGTGATCCACTCTTGACCCAGCAGACTAGACTTGCAAAGCGGGACAAGACCCCCAGTCTGAAAGCCTCTGCTCTAGAAAAATACACATCTTAAAGATCTGCTTCTTTTTGGAAGGCAGTACATAACTTTTCTCCTTCGACCAAACAGCTAGTCAGTATGAAGAGGATCAACAGAGCTAAATGTCTATTAGGAACATTTTGAACAACACATTCCAGGAACCTTTCAGCTCACTGGAATAAGCAGCATTTGTATCACGCAGAATACACATAATATTTTATTTATCAAAGCTGTACACATATTCAAAAGGTAACAAAAAATTCAGGATAGTCAAATTACTTGTAATAATAGTTGGCGAGATCCAGCAGGCTGGTGTGATAGCCACAGCACAACCTGCATCAGTTCAAGAGAACATTGACTGTTTATTGCCCTGCTCATTACTGGTGGAAAACCATCAGAGGGAGCAGTTACATGGGACAACCTAGAGCCAGCTCTGCGAGCAGGCCATCCTCCCACCCACAGAGGTGCTTTCATTTGCAGGGGATCACTTTATTTCCACTCACAGCAACTGGAATCAGGAGCTTCCTGTACTCCAGAGGCAGGTGACGCTCTATCAGCACACGCAGCGGCATCTTGTCTGTCACCAGCCCTTGTCTTTGTTCAAAAAGAGGAGAGCAGACAAGAAACAGCTATCAGTGAAAAGTGTTTCTGCTCAATGTCAGAGTAAAGTTTTTATAAAGTTTTCTTGCAGTGACGTTTTTGCATTTAACAGCTGAAATGCTGTGGCTGCTTGTGATAGAGAAGCTACGGACTTCTATTTGCAGACAACTTTATCAGGTCAGCAGGAGAACACCTGGAGTGCAGCTGAAAGGAAAGATAGCCACTGCAGCCAGGGAGCTAGATTCATCGAGGGTCCAACTTAAATGCCTGTATGTGAATGCATGTAGCATGGGGAAAAAGCAAGAGGAGTTAGAGATGTGTGCATGTCTGCAAGAGTACAATCTAATTGGCATCACAGACATGGTGGGATAGCTCCTATGACTGGAGTGTTGAAATGGATGGATACCGACTCTTCAGGAAGGACAGGCAGGGGAGACGAGGAGGGGGTGTCACCCTCTATGTCAAGGACCAGCTGCAGTGCATGGAGCTCTGCCTGGGGACTAATGAAGAGCCAACCAAGAGCTTATGGGTCAAGGTCAAAGGGAGCGCAGTGACAGGTGACGTTACAGTGGGAGTCTGCTACAGGCCACCTGACCAGGAAGACTGAGTGGATGGGGCCCCCTATAGGCAGACAGGAGCAGCCTCACGTTCACAAGCCCTGGTCCTCATAGGAGACTTTAACCACCCTGGTATCTGTTGGAAGGACAACACAGCAGGCCATAAGCAATCCGGGAGGTTCCTGGAATGCATTGATAACTTCCTTCTCCAAGTGACAGAGGAGCCAATGAAGAGAGGTGCCATGCTGGACCTTGTTCTCACCAACACGGAGGGGCTGGTGGGGAATGTGAAGCTCAAGGGCAGCCTTGGCTGCGGTGATCATGAGATGGTGGCGTTTGAGATCCTTAGGGCGGCGAGGAGGAGGCACAGTAAGCTTGCTACCCTGGACTTCAGGAGAGCAGACTTTGGCCTCTTCAGGGATCTGCTTGATAGAATACAGTGGGATAAAGTCCTGGAAGGAAGAGGGGCCTAAGAAAGCTGGCTAATATTCAAGGACCACCTCCACCAAGCTCAGGAGCAATGCATCCCAACAAAGAGGAAGTCAGGCAAAAATGCCAGGAGGCCTGTGTGGATGAACAAGGAGATCCTGGACAATCTCAAACACAAAAAGGAAGTCTACAGAGGATGGAATCAAGGACAGGTAGCCTGGGAGTACAGAGAAATTGTCCAGACAGTCAGGGATCAGGTTAGGAAAGCTAAAGCCCAGATAAGAGTTAAATCTGGCCAGGGGCGTCAGAGGCAACAAGAAAGCATTCTATAGGTATATCCTTCCAAAAGGAAGGCTAGGGAAGATGTGGGCCCACTCAGGAAGGAAATGGGAGACCTGGTCACCCAGGACATGGAGAACGCTGAGGTACTCAACAACTTTTTCCCCTCAGTCTTCACTGGTAAAGGCTCTGACCACACTGTCCAAGTTGCAGAAGGTAAAGGCAGGGACTGGGAGAATGAGGTACTGCCCGCTGTAGGAGAAGACCAGGTCCAAGACCAGCTGAGGAACCTGAATGCGCACAAGTCCATGGGACGTGATGAGATTCATCCATGGGTCCTGAGAGAACTGGCAGATGTAGTTGCCAAACCACTATCCATCATATCTGAGAAGTCGTGGTGGTCTGGTGAAGTTCCCACTGACTGGAAAAGGGGGAACATAACCCCCATTTTCAAAAAGGGTAGAAAACATAACCCGGGGAACTACAGGCTGGTCAGTCTCACCTCTGTGCCCAGCAAGATCATGGAGCAGATCCTTCTGGAAACTCTGCTAAGGTACGTGGAAAATAAGGAAGTGATTGGTGGCAGCCAACATGGCTTCACTAAGGGCAAATCACGCCTGACAAACTTGGTGGCCTTCTACAACAAGGTTACAGCATTGGTGGATAAGGGAAGAGCAATAGATGTCATCTATCTGGACTTGTGCAAGGCATTTGACGCTGTCCCGCATGATATCCTGGTCTCTAAATTGGAGAGACATGGATTTGATGGATGGACCACTCGGTGGATAAGGAATTCGCTGGATGGCCACACTCAAAGAGTTACAGTCAATGGGTTGATGTCCAAGTGGCATGCAGTGACAACTGGTGTTCCTCAGGGGTTGGTACTGGGACTGGTACTATTTAACATCTTTGTTGGTGACATGGATGTAAGGACTAAGTGCACCTTCAGCAAGTTTGCCGATGACACCAAGCTGTGTGGAGCAGTTGACACACTGGAGGGAAGGGATGCCATCCAGAGGGAACTGGACAGGCTGGAGAGGTGGGCCCATGCCAACCTCATGAAGTTCAACAAGGCCAAGTGCAAGGTCCTGCACTGGGTCAAGGCAATCCCATGCACAAATCCAGGCTGGGCAGAGAGTGGATGGAGAGCAGCCCTGAGGACAGGGACTTGGGGGTGTTGGTAGATGAGAAGCTCAACACGAGCCGATAATGTGCACTCGCAGCCCAGGTGGCCAACTACATCCTGGGCTGTATCAAAAGAAGCATGGCCAGCAGGGTGAGGGAGGCGATTCTGCCCCTCTACTCTGCTCTCGTGAGACCCCACCTGGAGTACTGCATCCAGCTCTGGAGCCCCCAACAGAAGAAGGACATGGTCCTGTTGGAGTGGGTCCAGAGGAGGCCACGAAGATGATCCAAGGGTTAGAGCACCTCTGCTATGTGGACAGGCTGAGAGAGTTGGGGTTGTTCAGCCTGGAGAAGAGAAGGCTCAAGGGAGACCTTATAGCAGCCTTCCAGGGGGCCTACAAGAAAGCTGGAGAGGGACTTTTTAAAAGGACATGTAGTGATAGGACGAGGGGTAATGGCTTCACACTGGAAGAGGGGAGATTTAGATTAGATCTCAGGAAGAAATTCTTTCCTGTGAGGGTGGTGAGACACTGGAACAGGTTGCCCAGAGAAGCTGTGGAGGCCCCATCCCTGGAGGTGTTCAAGGCCAGGCTGTATGAGGCTTTGAACAACCAGGTCTAGTGGGAGGTGTCCCTGCCCATGGCAGGGGGATTGGAACTGGATGATCTTTAAGGTCCCTTCCAACCTAAACCATTCTGTGATTCTATGAAAAAGGTAAGATAACAAAAGTACAGAATCCTCAAACCTGGCCAAGTAAACCACCTCACCTCTCAGCCTGTTCACACTAGTTTCAGCACACCCCTGTCAGGTGGGAAAATTACAATCTCTAGACCAGGACAGCAACAGATTATTCTTTTTAAGCACCAGCTCCATCTACAGAGGCCCACACAAAGCCAATGCCTTTCATCAGATGTGCCCACAAAATCCCTCAGATGACTTCAGCATCACATCTGAAACTCTTCCAGTGGAGATGAGGAATAACAACTTGGAGTAATGACTTTAAACAAGGAGTGATAAATTTGTTTCAGGCACCACACTTTTACAGAGGGCTCCCAAGCCAAGAACAAATCCCTTGTGTTTTGGTCAGAGGACAAAGTAAATTCAAGGCATGAGATGGGGGAGCTGAGGGAGCCCACAGGAAGAGCAGCAGTGGAGAGGCTCTGAAAATAGTTCACCCAGGCTGCTGGCCAGCCTGCCCCTCTGTGGGGTCCTGAAGCTGCAGCACGAAGGGAACACAGTTGTTACGACAGACCAGCCCTGGGCTGCCAGGCTGGAGGCTCATTTTCCTGCTCTGGAGAGGAGCTGTCAGTTTGAACCCTATGTATCAGCTTTTGCTGAGGCAGGAACTACCTGGTTGTAGTAAGAGGGGGGTGGGGGTTGGTCTCTTCTCCCAAGTAACAAGCAATAGGACAAGAGGAAACCACCTCAAGTTGTGCCAGGGGAGGTTTAGGATGGATATTAGGAAAAATTTCTTCACCAAAAGGGTTGTCAAGCATTGGAAGAAGCCGCCCAGGGAAGTGGGGGAGTCACCATCCCTGTAGGTATTTAAAAGATGGGTAGACATGGTGCTGAGGGACGTGGTTTAGTGGTGGACTTGGCAGTGTTGGATTAATGGTTGAACTCAATGATGTTAAAGGTCTTTTCCAACCTAAATGGTTCTATGATTTTGTTTGTTATCAAAACAGATAGCAGGGCATGTGAAAATGCTCTTGCCATTTCAGTTGCAAGTGCTTTTAGCAAAGAGATGGCTCAGGGATGCAAACAGTGCAGCCCAGCCTTGCACTTACTGTTACTTCGCTTTTTCTACTGACACCATTCATTTCCCTGCCATAACTGCTTCACCCTTGCACACATCCACCTCCTCTTCCTACTTGTTCCTCAGATGGCTCCTGCACTCCCAACCCCTCACCACTTCCTCTTGTCCCTCCACCACCACCACCACCGTGGAATATAAAAACCCACGTCCACGAATGTCCTCCTGGGACAGAAGGCCAAGCAGCATCACACAGAGTAAATCACAAGATACCACACTTACTGTGGAAATGCTGCTAGTGCACACCCTGGCAAGGAAAGTCTTACCAGACTATCAAAGCACCACCAAATACTACTACATGTTAATAATAACCCTCCCTTTACCGTCTCATAAGGACTTCCAGGTCAGCCATCTCCACTGTCTTCCTCCCTGCATGGTTAGTGTAAGCTTCCAGATCGCTGCTTAGCTGCTTGAAGTATCTCTCAGAGCTGCAGGAGAATTGAGGAGGGAAGTAAAGTCAGGCTGTGGAGCATGTGAACACCAGCTACTCACCCACTTCTGTAGGGCAAGTTGCACTAGAGCTGCTCGCTGTGCAGGTCACAGCCTGCCAGGGAAAACTGCAGGAGAAGAAACATTCCAGAGCGACCCCACTCACGGAGGGGTGACACACTTAGCACACTAAGGATGTTACTGTGCTATTAGCCAGAGCAGATTGTGAATGGTGCAGTTTTTACTGGTTGGGACAACACCCAGAAGCTCCTGCAAGGCAGCGTTAGTCACAAATACCCTCACAGTGGCCTAAAGCACCTAGAACATTTCTGTCCTCATTTTAATTAGACCTCTTGTGAGTCTCCCCAGCTGTCAGCTTGCCAGCAGCACTCCTGACAGGTTAGTTATTTCAGGAGAGAAAAGAAAGAAAAAAAAAAAGACTAAAAAGAATGGGAGGAGGAGCAGTTTGCTGTCGCTCACCATTTTTCAACAATTTTGAACGCATCTCTGGCCACTGGCATTTTCACATAATGGCTAAATATCTTCTTTATCAAACTACTTGCTACTTCAGGCTCACACGTTTTCCTCTGTGATGCTCCCGAGCTCTTTGGAACTGGTTTAGCCCGCACCAGCTGCAGTGGTGACCTTTGGAGGAAATTGAAAATTCACACATCAAATGAACAAACAAAGGGGAGAGGCAGAGAACACCAGGCTGAGTTTGGGCAAAGCTTACACTGAACTGGAAGGGGAAAGAACTACCTCAAGCTCTTAATTCTTTCTCCCTCCCAATTCTTCAAAACCCTTGTGCCCACAAGCTGTTTGCAAACAGTTCACATGGCATTATGACCTTGGGAGAAACAATCCAAGTTCAAGCTTCCCCAAGATAAGCACGGCAGCATAACAAGTAGTCAGCAAACTATAGTTCCCTCCAATGCATAAATGCAGTTTTCACTGCATCCCTATAGTACTCACTCTCCAAGAGCGCACGAAGTTTGAGGCATCCACAGGTCACCTCTGTATCTGCACACAGCATAGTCCGGTCTGCAGGGTATACTTTTACACTATTACGAACATTTTATTTAGGGGTGGTTTTTTTTGGGGGTGGGGTGGGGTTTTTTTTTGGTTGGTTAAGGTTTTTTTTCCTTAAACAAGACTGTGACTGTAAGTCCCAAAGGAAACTACTACTCTTTTCCATTCTAAAAAGGAAAAATAGTAACATGAAAAAGGGAAGTGAAATCTCCCAATTCACTCTGTAGCCAAGGGGAAAACAACAGAAAGGACCTGGAATCTCAGGCCAACGCATATAAAACCCACAGAGGGAGTGCACGTAGCGTTTGATTTTCTCTCCACCCACCTGCATGTTTCTCTGTCAGAACCTCAGGGGCAGCTGGAAGAGCTCAGCCCCAGAGATGAAGTATGTGTAGCAGTGAGAGAAAAACAAGACAGAACAGCCCTTATTTAAGTCATCTTAGTTACTGTGTCTCAGTTTACCCATTTTGAATGACTATATATGAAAGTTTGGTTCACAGGATCAGGGCAAATTGAAGTTTAGTGACTGTATGAGACCTTGGTGTTTCTAAATGAAACGTTCTATGGCCCTAATCTGGTATAGTTGATCACAGTAGAATTGTACCAGTATAAAGAGATTATTTTATACCAGAATGCTTTAACCGTGGCTCTCACATGGTTATTGCTCCACTACATAGAATTCACAGAATGGTTTAGGTTGGAAGGGACATTAAAGAGTATCTAGTTCCAACCCCTCTGCCATGGGCAGGGACACCTCCCATATAACCTCAGGCTCTTAACCTGAGCTTTGCTATCTCAGGAAGCAAGCAAGACAAGTCAGAGTCAGATGGTATTCCATGAAGTGCAAACAAACCATGCACTTTTTGTGCAACACCTTCCTGGAATTGAGGCTCTGAACCTATAATTATAATCATCTGTTATGTCAGCACATCTTGAAAGCCTGAAAAATCTGTCAGTCTATTAATGTCCAGAAATTCCTATAAAGAACGTGCATCCAAATACACGGACTTCTTTTGCCAATGAGGACTAGCACTCTCTACAGAAGAATTTGTATTCAGACATTCCATATATAAAAATAAATAAAAAGCATGTCCCAGTGCAAAAGCCCAAAGCAAATCTGCATTCATTCAGTTCCATGTCAGCAGAGTATCAAAGAATACTTTTTTAATTTTAAAAATATATTTTACTATTCATGATTAGAGCAATCATCTGGCACATCCTGTAAGCATCATTCATATCTGTTCACAGCAGTAAAGGTTTTATTGTTTATTGCTTCAATAAACAAAAATCTAGAGTCATGGGCTAGAAAACTCCTCCTGTTCCCCAGGACCCACTGTTAGTGGTTCTAATGAAGCATATGGCTTCACCAAATTTCTAGTTAAGAGGGTGACATATGTTAATTAATTTGCAGTACTGCAGAGGACAGGTTCACTTCCTGCCTCTAGGTGAGCTTCATTTTACACTCAGCACATGGCAACCGCATACAGCTTTAGGTTTCTAACCTCAATACAAATATGTCATGTGATCCATGTAACATAATCTGTAATTCCTCCTCTTCTGCAAGGGCCTCTGTATCCCATACTGGAGTCTATGGCTCCAAGGTAGCTTTACCAGTTGAAAAACTCCTAGAAAAGGTTTTGGCCTTCAGCACAAGAAAATGTTAAATGAACATTCAATGGAAGGACTTGAGGCATCAGATCTGCTCTGGGAGAGCACTGACATTCACTCGCAGTGAATGAACTTCAGGACTGCTTACTCCCTGCTACAGCTGATAAAGCACAAAACTGACAGCTGGGCTCAGCTCTCTCTTGCCCTAGTACTTACACTCCCCAGATACACTTCTACCAGGCCACTGCTGAAGGTGGCTTATACTTACTTGGGAGCAGCAGATTTTGCAGGACGTGGAGTTGGTAACTTGGGAGCAGCAGGTTTTGCAAGACGTGGAGTTGACAGCAGTGGCTTGCAGGCTGCAGCACGGACAAACGTGGGTGTCTTCATGGAAACCTCTAGGGAAAAAGAGTATTTGAAGAACTGAACTCTATTTTCAGAGTTCCTGCGGCAAGCAGTGCTGCTGCAGCAGCAGACAGAAGCCCAACCAGCTTTCCACACATCTGGTCCAGTGCCACACTGCCTGCGCTCAAGCTGTGGCTCCACGGCCCCCTGAACCAGAGCGACTGCTGGCTGCTGCAGTTCCACCCATGCTACCTCCTGCCACACAGACCAGTGGCTTCCCTCGTACCAGGTCCAGCCCATCAGCCCCCATGCCGGACCAGCAGTCTGGGCAGGGTGTAGGAACACACGCTCAGGGCCAGGCTGCAGGGACTGATGGCTGGGTCAACTTAGGCTGCCAAGAAGCTGCAGCCTCTTTTCCCAGGGAGAACTTCAAAGTCTGCAAGCTACCGCATTGCCATCCTGCTAAATCAATGGCAAATTCTCCTGAACAGAGACAAGCAGACCAAGAAAATCACATTACAAGGGTCAGTCTATGAGCATCTCCCATATTCACAGATTTTCATAAATTCCCTCCAGCTCAGGGTCAGGTTATAGTCAGTATATCTCTTCTTTGCTGTGAACTACCCACAACAGTTCCCTCCAAGTCTAATCTGCATCCTCTAACTTCACTCTTGAACTTCCTCACTTCTTAACAAGTAAGTGCAGGAAAGAAAACAATGGTAACAAAACTGAAATACTGAGCAGCTTTCTGGCTAGAAGAGGAGTGGTCGTGGAGGGCTTCTTGCCTGCCAGTTTCCCTTGCAAGCTGAGTGCAGCCCAAGAATCCAGCATATCTGGTAATGGTGTCAATTTTGCAACCCTCCCTAAGAGCTAGAACACCTGCCCCGTTATAGAAGACTAGAGGCTTCAAGTACTACTGAGAGTTAAACTCCAAAACTCAAAGGGTCAGGAGTCTCTCGGAGAAAGCAGGGCTAGGTGAACTACCGTGGTTCCTCGCGTTAGCTTTTTCTGAAGAAATATTCGTGTGCTGAAGAGACAGGGAGCAGGGTGCATGGGAAGAGACTAGTTATGCTGAGGTTTCCAAGGTAAGTTTTATTACAAAAGTGCATAATTTTTCATCTTTTCTTCCTGCTCTTCTTCCTCTCCTTATCCAAAGAGACCTGCAAGATACTACTATCAGCAGGCATCTTTTCATCTGGATCTTTCCATCTCTTCATACAGCTGTGTTAAAGACAAGCAAGTTGACATGCTATTGTAGATGCTCAAAGAACAGCTACAGTTTTCTTGCAGCAAAAGTGTACTAGTTCACCTGTTATCTTTGTGCCTTCCACACTGCACAAATACAGACAGGCATTGATGCTGTGTTTTCCCACAATGCCTCAAACCTTGGCAATGGGATCCTTTTAGGACATCCTTAGTTCATTTTTTTATTTCAGGTTGTATTGTACTTTGAAAGACTTTAAAACCAGCCAAGGACACTGCTAAAACACACGCTGGGCATTCTCAAACACGGCCTTGATTGAAGAGAACTCAGTCTGATGTATATGTTCTTCCAAAACGCGTAAGCACTCTTGGGGCAACAGAACAGACTGATGCAGTATCTGAAGAAGTGTTTAGAAACAGATGCTTCCTCTCAAGCTTTCTGGAAAGCCAGTCTACTCTTTTGGTTAACTGCAAAGGGTATCTGTAACTAGACGTAAAAAACATGGGGTTCTAAATTAGAATTCTAGTCTGGAGTCATGTAAATGGGTGTGAAACCAGCAGTTCAGTACTAAGACATTAAAAAGTCAGCATGAAGTTAAGAGTCAAGAAGGAAGGAAGAACAAAATGGAGGGTATCCTCATATCACTGTATAAAACCACTTTGCATTCAGATTTGTCTATTTGTGCACTTCCATTACCTTCACCTCAAAACGTACAAGATGATCTAGGTCCCTGAAGCACCTGATGACCCAGTAACAATCTGGTCCTAGGAATAGCAGCCAATGGCTTCCCCTGGACTATCTGATGGACTAAACAGTTAATCATGTTATGAACTTTGTTGTCCCTCAATTTATCAAGAGATAAAAGGGAAAAAGTTCTCCAACTGCCTTCTGCTACTGCTGCAATATTTTTCTTACCTTCACTCTCAGGGTCTTCAGCTTCATCCTCAGTAGGCTCTTCTTCCAGACCATCCAATTCTACTGTGATAGCCTGGTCCTCTAGTTCATCTGCTTGTTCAACAGCTTCCTCTAACAGCTTCATCCCAGATTTTTCAGAGGAGGAAAAAGCATGAGAATGCCTGCCCAGACTTCCAGCTTCAACACCTTTGGCAATCTCACGTTCTAGAGTTCCAAAATAGGAAAAATACATCACTGAAACAAGTATCATAGGCAAAATTTCAGAGCACTCAGAATGAGTGAATGAAATGCAACTTTCCATTCCTGACAACGTTGCCACCTATTATATTCCTGTCTTCAAGGATTAGGGTGTCAATACACTAAGCTAGGTAAGCTAAAGCACTGATGAATCCTCAGCTTTTGTCTCTGCTACATCTAGGTGTGCAGAGGTCACATGAAAAAACAAGCACTTGATAATGCGGAGAAGCCCATGACATTTGGGTGAAATTTTTATTTGCGCTCCTTTTAAATGAACTTCCTTTAATAAGAACTTTTACCTCAAAAGAAGTCTTACCAAAGCCTTATTGCAGCATGTTGAACATAGAAGACCCAGCAATTCAGGAAAATTAACTCGGGAGATCCTGATTTGCCAACACACTCAGGTGGTCTCCAAGTTTTATCAATCTTTGCCTAATTCTAGAATGCCCACTAGTAAGTTTTAATTAAGCTTTCCACAATTCTTTATGTCTAAGCAGTATTACCAACATAATTTTGTTTTCCATTTGAGCAGAATGCAGTCTTTCAGCTTATCATGCCAAAATTAGTTCACTGTTTTCCCAGAATTTAGCCCAGATTCCAGAATGCAAAGAGAGTTAGCAAGTCTCTCTCTCCCAGCACTAATGCCAACAATGTGGCTTGAGCAGTCTTTGGCATTAGAGATAAGTCTTCAGTATTAGAGGTTGTCCTCACCAGTTTCAGGAGAGCCTTGGTTTTCAACACTGCCTTCTGCTATTCCCTCTTCTTCTGAAGGGGCCACTTCTGTTTCGACTCTGGCATCCTGTGCCGCAATTATCTGCGATTCTGATATTTTGGTCAGTTTCTTCTCCAAAAGTTCAGAATATTCAGCATTTGCACGGTGCTCTGCAGCCAAAATAGGAAATTCTACCATCAATCCTACTTACAAAAAAAAAAATCCCAATCAACCACCAGCATACAGTTTAACAACCGCTAAAATTTACACGTAAGTAAGCTCAGCAATAGCCATAAGCTATAAATAAGGGAAGCAGATGCAGTTCCCTTCCAAAAGTTTACAGCTGAAAAATGCACAACTTTTCCTGTGTTCGCTCTACAGCCATCTAATTAGGGTGCACATCAGAACCCAATGAAGGAATTTTAGTCATCAGCAAGCAGAGGTCCTTGACATCTGTCATCTCTACATCTAGTCTCAATTTTTGGTGATTGTGCAAAAGATCAATTTGTTTTCCCTTAAGTCTAACAATACATGGAGTTGGTGCTCAGATTCTCCTCCCCATTTCCTCAGTTTTTCTGAATATACAATTTTGGAAGAGATACACTGCACTACAAAGAGGAGAGTGCCTAGCAGCAGTTTTAACCACCCCAGACGAGCCTCTAGCAGGCAGGTTAAGGAGAAATACATGGACACATGATTTGCATGTCTTTAAAAACTTCAGCTACTGAAGTAGCTACTGAAGCACTGAAGAGTACTTAAGTACTCCTTTTCCCTACGTACTAAATCTATAGTCTACATGTCTGTTACCACGTAGCTCAAAAATCCACACAGGTGGAGAAATCTTACTGGGAACTGTCATAGTACTGTCACTTGCTGAAGTGTTTGGAAATCTTGGCTGAGCCCAGAACCAGAACCTGTAAAAGTGGATTTTTACCATCCTCTCTAGTGACTAGGAGTTTTCACACTCACAAGTACAAGCGTCAAGGTCTTGGGAGCCCCAAGCCCCAGTGAAGGGGACAAGGAAATTTGGCCAAAGGTGGTGCAGAAATCAGTAATACCAATCTCACTAACCAGAACATTGGGCTCCATACACCAACAAAGGACAAAATCTTGCCTAAAGTTAAGTGAAATATTAACTAGCTTTGTGGGGAGAAGACAAAAGCTCAACTCGACACTGCCTAAGGCAGACAGGCACCAGTGATTCTCTCACTCTACTGGATCCCTGCTGGGATACAATACTTAAACAGTGGAGTACCAAATGCAATTGACACATTAAAGTCTTAATTTTTACTGATTTCTTCAAGTGTTGCTAGTAGCAATACCTCCTGTAGTTTGGTATAACCTGCCAGCTGTCAGTGTCGGTTGCTCCTCGCTAGTTTGTGCGCTGACAGATCAGGAAGCCCTTTGTTTCAATTTGTTTGCTGAATCATCCCCTCCATGCCACTCAAGGCTTTTCTTTTTAAACTTCTTATATTTCACTCCAATTGCCTTTTTTTCCACACTGAGCAGTCTTTATCTTTAGTCATTCAGTGTACAGAAACTGCTCCATATATTTGATTATCATTAATGGTAAAACTGTTCTTCTCTGCACCTTCTCTAGTTCTGTTAGAGATGGAGAGTATTCAAAAGATGAGCATGACAATCATTTCTGTAGCGGCACAGTGAGGTTTTGTCATCTCTTCCTTTCATAATAATTTTTACATGTTACTTGCTTTTCTGACCACCACCCAAGCTTTGAGCCGGCGTTCACAGAACCGTAACAATTCTGAGGTGACTTTTATCAGCCTGAAGAGTCACATCCCATTTTAACTTCATGCTCTAGAGGTGCAACCAACTATAACAGGACAAAAGACTCAGGAAAGACTACCGGATGCCAATCTTACATAATTGTAAATTTAGAGGTGCAGAGTTATCTGCTACCTTAATGAACTACTCTAAAACAACTGTTTAAAACAAAAGGCTGTATTATGATGATAAAAAGGCAACATAATTAATTTTGCTGATATACCTGGTATATGCAAAAAAATACTTATGGGCACTGCAAGTATTCAGTTTAAAATTCTAATAACAAAACTGTTGGTTCTATAGACTGTGCAGTTTCCATACTGCCATAAGGTCATTCACATGAAACTTCAGACCTAATTACACCTAGAGGAAGCTAAACTCGCATAGCAATGGTCTTCTCTCATTTCCAGACACTGTCAAAGGAACAATGGGAAGGACTTAAAAGGATCCTAAACTGGAGTCTGAAAAATGAAATTCAACAAAACACAGGAATTTGTGTCCGCACACACTCAAAGCTTTATGTAATGACAGGATAATACCTACCACCCTCAGAACTTGTGCAGAGTTTTTACTGTCTTATTCTAAGGCAAAAGGATTTCAGAGGGAACTGAGAATGTGCTTGTGAAAGCAGGCAACTCACATGACTTGCTCTATTCCACGAATAAGGAGGTATTAAGGCCCAACAATCTTTATTAGTTAAGGAAGGGCAACCTTCAAGCCCTTGTCATAAGGGAAACAAATGCTGGTTAGTACTGGAGAAAGGTAATGGCCAGCATGGCTTAAATAAATATAGTAAAGCATTAAATGCATACATACAAAAAGAGTGATTATCCAGATGTATTCCTTGCCAAGAGGGAGCTATTTATCTCTCCTACGGGAAGATGAGCAGTACTATGGACCTACCAAAAAAATACGAACCTTTATTCCATTTGCAGTCATTGTGAACAAAGCACATGCACAAGTCACAGACTACTTTTAGAAAGCTTGTCTGGAAATGTTCGCAGTGTCTCCGATATGACTTAAATGATCTCCAGCATTTACTGCGCAATAAAATCCTATTTTACTCTGCAAGTCACCTGGAAAACTCTTGGTTTTAATCAACATACTCCATTGCCTTGCAACACTGAAAGCACTTCTTACCCTCTCCGCAAATCTCTTCCTGTTCCACTTTGTTCACTGTATTAGCCATCTCTTCTTCTGTATCGCTTACATCTAGGTCTTCAATTATATGGGACACAACTTCTCTCAAAGACACACTGAAAGATCTCTTAGGCTTTAGGGTGACTGGGGATCCCAAACATTTAGTTGAACTTCTGGATGGCAAAGAGGAGCTCCATCTATTAACAGCTAGAAATTGAGAGCATTAACGTGCCCCCAGTATCTTTTTAAACTTCCTTTTAGCTCTCCTGATAAGTAAAAAACCCACCAAGCAGAGAGAGGAATACACACAAGAAAATGCTCTTCCTTTACTTGAAACTGTTTAGGGAGTTCACATGGTATCTTAGGAACCAGTGGAAAAGTTGTTGCAACTATTTCTCAGTTCACACTGAGGAGCAACACTGACATCACCTACCTTTAGTAAAACAGCAGAACTATGTAACCATTAAGTTTTGACATTAATGCCTTACAAACTCAAGCATCTTTAAGATACGCTTTCACTTTCTCTCCTCTTCCTCTCACCTAGTCCAGTCCCCTATTCCATGTCCTCCATACTTTTCTCCACATTACCTATCCATTTGCCATTGGCAACCTTCTTCCGTTGATCTCTTCCCTTGTCCTTTCAAAACAACTTTTCCCACCAAGCTTGCCACAGACAACCCTCCAGAAGCACAGTATGGTGCAGCAGTCCACCAGGACACCAGGCATTAGTTAATTTCTAAGCTTTCCATGGCAAGAACTCCTCTTCTGGCTAGAGCAGTATTAAATACACCAACCATTCTTTAAATACCATTTCTGTGGCCCTTTTGACAAAGGATCATAAAAAAACCTAAATGAAAAAGAAACATCAGCTGTCTATACTTCGTGGAAAGCACCGGGAGTTTGATTGAAGCTATTTACCACAGCAGTTCCTGTCCTGCCTGGCTGCCCCAGGGTCACTAAGCAGAAAATTTTAGTGTTACAACCATGCCCTGGGGCCTGGTCCATGCAATATGAGGAAAATGTGCTCCCATTTACACAGCCAGGACAATGAATTTACAGGGAAATGAATGCAGAAGAGAGATACTAGACACCAGGGAGAAACTGGCAACTGATAGCACGTGAAAGCATTGGTACAGCGTGACCAGGGAGGTGACTCCCTCTGCCCAAGGGATATTTAAGGCCCTGGAGACAGCGAAGCGGTTAGCTGCGACATATAAACAACCTTACCAGGGTAAAGATCTAGACTAGTAACCTCGTGAGACTCCTAACTCTGTATACAATCCCTACATATTATCTCCTTATCTAACCATATTTGTGACCAATTTATGGTGTCCACTTCTGGGCTCTCCAGTACAAGAGAAAGACGGGCATACTGGAGAGATGCCAGCAAAGGGCCACCAGGATAATTAAGGGACTGGAGCATCTCTCCAAGCAGGAAAGGCTGAAAGAAGTGGGACTCTTCAGCCTGGAGAAGAGAAAGCTCAGGGGAGATCTCATAAATATATGCAAGTATCTGAAGGGAGGGTGTAAAGCAGATGGAGCCAGGCTCTTTTTAGTGGTGCCCAGTGCCAGGACAAGAAGCAATGGGCACAGACTGGAACACAGGAAGCTCTGCCTGAAAATAAGGAAACACTTTTTCACTGTGAAGGTGATTGAGCACTGGAAGAGGTTGCCCAGAGTTTGCAGTCTCCATCCTTCAAGACGTAAAAGCAGCCTGGACACAGGCCTGGGCAACCTGCTCTAAGTGGTCCCTTCCTACCTCAACCATTCTGTCATTTCAGACAATACCTGCTAAGCCCCAAGTCCTAACCCATCATACTCACTGCCAACCACCACCTCTTCTGAAACAGAAAGCCGTTCCATTGGGTTACTCTGCTGGGAATGATCTTGTTTATCTTCTCGCTGGTTTGCAGGCATTTTTGGAGATGCCGGACTCGTTCTGTCAATGTGCTCATGATCAAGGATCAAGTCTTCAGAGTATCTTTGGGTCCTTCCCTCAGTTGTGCCCACACTGGATACCAAGCCCACCAGCCTTGCTTCCTCTTGAGCTGCAGCAGAAATCTTGCTTCTCTGCGCTGAAGTTTTTGAATCTGATAGCTGTGGTTCAAGAGCAGAAAGCTTATTTTGGCTCTGCTTATCAAACTGAGGCTGCACAAAGAGCTCCGTGTTACTCAGCATGATTTCTGCATCACTTGTCAGCGTGGCTGTTTGAATCCCAGATGCTGTTTGTGAGTCCACAAGATAATCCTGTGCTGCTTAGATAAAGTTTTAAAACAAGTTTTATGTGAAAAACTGTTCAAAGTCACAGGGACACACACTTATTATCAGGACTCACACAATGCAAAATTTAAGTCATTCAACCAAATTTTATTCATCCTTCACAGATCTAACACTGAAACTGTATCACCACACTTCAGTGCCCCTAACTTTCTCTACCAAACCATCTCTCCAGCACCCACAGTTATGAATATGATCCCAAACAATTCCTGCAGTATATATCACTAAACTAGGTGGAGCACATACTTAAGTGCAGAATCAAAGCAACTACAGATGCAGAGCCTCATTATAATCTTGCCTCCCAAATTACACTGATTTCTGTTAATGTGCTAGTAGCCTTGAAATTGTAAAATACAGATTACACTTCAGTAACTGCTTCTAAAAGCCACCTTATATAAGGCCCTCCCTCCCAAAAGAGAAGGAACAACACAAAAGAAACCTTTTCTCTTCAGCATGTTCTGTTCCACTCCACCTTCAAAAGCTTCCATGTCAATAGCTTTGCGATGTTTTGGCCTCCGGAGTAAGCCTCTCTTTTCAACGGTGTCTGGTGGGATCAAGGAACCAAGAGACACATGAAGAGACCTGTAAAAAGAGGAGGGAAGAAATAACTCCAAACTTACGCACTCCCCTTTTACCCTCAGATTACAGACATGGTGCCACTAACAGTGAGACATTTCACAAATCCCTTAGCTAGTACGAATTTCCCCCAAAAAACCTTGAAGATTACATGCCAGTCTACTGTAAACAAATTGTTTAATTTCATTATATCACCTGACATCGGGATACTTATCACAGAGATCAGGAAACAGACTGATTTACAGCCTCCTACCTCGAGAAGGCTGCCAACAATATACCTGACAAAAGGTTCATGAATTTTACAAATTTTAAATAACAAAAAAAAAAGGAAAACAAGTGTTTGAAAGTAAAGGTGTCCCCTAGACGACAGCAGGTGGTAGGAAGACTTCAGAACAAGTCTAAGAAGCTACTTAGTATCAGTAGTCACCGCAAAGTACAGCTACCAACACACTAACTTTGAGATAGGAGCCAAGATAGCAACATGCAAAGCGTGGGAGAAGATGTATCTCAATGTACATATTTTGCATGCTAAAGAGACTGGCCATGCTCAGCTACCTCCTGTCCCTCTCTCTAGGCAGTCCAATCAAAAAGGGGATTCAGAGGATTCAAAGATACGGAGTACAGAATGCAGCCCCTATGAATCCCCTTGCATGGGACCACAGGCAAGGGCTACAGCAAGAAAGGTGAAACAAATTGCTAACCATGGCTAGGATCATTAGCAAAGTACATGGGCAACACAGGAAAAGAAGTTCCTTGACTTGCTAAAAAGCCTTGCTAAGAGTCCAGGAAAGTTTGACTAAAGACTGCATAGATGCAACTGATGTGATGTGTCAATTAACAGGCAGAGATAATATTCTAAGATACATTGTGTACTGATTTACTGCTGGAAACATGAGAATGAAAGGAAAAAAAGAAACAATCCTAATAAGTAAAAAGAGAAGCAATAGTAGCAATACAAGCTAGACCAACCTGAGCATACAGCGCAGAGCCACAATTTCTGAAAAATCACAAGGTATTTAGCTTAACACCTTCAAATTCCATCACCAGAGTGGGAGATAACTGTGTTACTTCTAACATAGGTCTTTACCATGAACCCAGGTATCTATACTGTTCTTCACAACTACAGAGGGGATGAACCAAGGCAGCTATAGTTAGGACAGCCAGAAATTAAGACATTTTAGTTCAAACTCACCGAGCCAAAGTAGTGCTGTCCAACACTGACTGAGCTAGAAAAAAAAAATTGAGACACATTAGTTGAGAAAGTAGGGTAGCTGAGAAATTACCCTCTACACAACAGGCTACAGGAACACTCCAATGGATATTCCTCTTTCTAGAGCCAGTTGTGCTAATCCTCAGAAGTTACATTTTGGTGAGAACAGAATTAGATGACAGGTTCACTTTACAATTTCTCGTCTGCATTTCAGAACTGCAGATTAGAATTCTAATAAGCAATTTCTGAAAGGGTAATAAAACAGTTATTTAATAGATTATTCAATACAGCACATGCTCTCACACTCAATAATACCAATCTTGCCATGTCAACAGCAAGATGCTAGGCTTGAGCCTCAGTCACAACCACCCTTCAGCAACCCAAACCAAACATTAAAGCATCCGGAAGCTTTAGAGTACAGATAACCACTCCACAGATTGTTGGTGAAACCGTAACTCAGTCCTGTTCTACTCACAGAGTCCCCAAAATCCAAAAGCAGGTCTGGAGAGTAGTGACATCATCATGCTCATACTAGAAAATACTACAGCACACCCCCTTTGCTTTTGCAGAGCTGCCCGCATCTTAGTGGGACATGTTCAGACCAGGAAACAGGCTGAAGACAGACAAGTTGATTTTTTGACCACAGGCGAATCAGGGTGGGATTCAGCTCCAGATTAAAATATCCAAATGCAGGTGTCTATGTTCCCATTACAGTCAAGTACAATTAATCAAATATAGATGTCTACTTTAGAGTGAGTTGAATCACTCTCTAGACTCCAGTGACTAGATCTCCCCTAAACTTTAGGAGGACTTCAGTTACCTAGTGTACGCACAGGCACAGAGTGTGTGTAATTCTGAGCTGAGGTACAGGTGTCTGTAATTTGAAGCTGAATCCCACCCTTGAATTCTACTCCAGTTGCTACTGCCAATAGGGTATTTAAACCAAGGTGAGGTGTTTTACCTTTCTGTCTCTGTTAAACTGCAACTAAAATGAAAGTTGTATTTACCAAATTTGCAAGTTTATGCTTAAATGGGAGACTTACTCCAAAATAAAACATTATTTCTTTTATAAAACTACAAGACCCTTTCTTCTCAAACAAGAACTTTATAACTTATTTGACACAGGTGTGACAAAAAGTATGCAGCTTGCTCTATTTTTAAGTTTCTGGAATTGAGGGGAAGACAGTGATTGCTTCCTTTGGAGATGCTTCAAAACTCAAAGAGCACCAAGTTGCAAAAATAGTCAAGAAGTTATATACAGTCAGGGCAGAGCCTGTAATTTGGCTCAAAAAGGCTTATTTTAAATTTGATAGGAGGGGCTTTTACCTTCTTCACTATCCCCTTTGCACAAGATGCTGCAGTCTTGCTTCCAAACATACAACTGCCCAGCTGACAAATTACTAAGAACTAAACTGCAGCAGATGAACATCAATTGACAGCAAATGCAGTGCTGAACAAGGTAATTTTTGACTGTGGCCTTACCTTGGTTTTGAGGAAGTCGTTTGTCCGCCGCTCTCTCAAATTCAGAAATGCTGAGTTTCTTTCTCTTCTTAGTCATACGGAATGTGGCGACCGACGTATCCTCAGGAACAAGGTCTGGCAGTTGCATTTCCCCCCTACCAATACAAACTAAGCCTTTAATAAAGGACAACATTATCACTTCGCTACCCTAGAAAGGTCCATGTAACATCGCTGAAAAGCAAATTAAAATTATTTGTCCTTGCTGCAGCAGAAGTAAGGAACTAATTGGTGATTACCTCAGCAAATACAGGAATGTGTCATTCTCTCCTACTAAATCCAAGTAAATTTCACAAATGGAATCAAAACTTGAGTGCATATTCCAAACAACAGGGTTGAGAAAGGTCAAACTAGAGTAAAAGCTTGGACTTCCAACAAGATCTGTAGCTGTCTTCTCCTAATAGCACACAACAGCAATCACTACAGTGTAACTGAAAAAGCTATCATCATGAAACGTTAGGTATCACAAAGCACACTGGTACACAGCATAGACACGTCATATCCCAGTCAGGCACTGGATCAGGATCAAAAAGTAAGTTTCTCAGTTGTCTTCCTCCTTTACTGAGAGGTTCCAAGAATCTCCTCTGACAAAGGTCGCGCTCAGGCAGCAAGCTGCTGCCAGCACTCCACTGCGTCCTGCAGAACTAGAGCAGAGCATCCCTCCTGCAGCCAAGAGGCCACATCTCAGCAGATGTAGCATTCTGTACCCTTTGCTGCAACAAACATGGCTTCATAACAGCAAGAATGCTAAGGTGATCATGTTTACGGGTCTTCTCCCCTTACAAAATACATCCTTTACCAGTCAGAAAGGTGGCTAAACTTCATTACTGTATTATGTAAGCCTAAGCATTAAAATTAACTGGCTCGTAATGGGGACCAAATGTAAAGCAGCAGGGAAAAAAAAGATTGCTCATTTTTTGCATCTATCCTGGAAGATGCTATTACAGGCAGTGCCTTCCCAAATCCAAGGAACTTCACGTCAACTAAAGGAAGGCTGTGAGGGAACTTTAAAAAAAAAAAAAGCCTTAAATTTTTTTTTAATTTAAAAATATTTTTTAAAAGTCTTTATCTGTTTAACTTGAACCACTAGCTATAACATATGGAATATAAAACCCTGCAAAGATCCAACTGTCTCGTCTTTTCATTTAAGAAAGGCTGATAAGAAGCACGTTCAAAGACATTCAAGAACTACAATGAGCAAAATCAAGAAAGAACTAAAATAATATTGCTTTTCTTTTTTGAATTTAAAAAAAAACCAAACAAAAAAACAAACTAAAAAACAAGCTATCACACTTGCAGAAAACTCAGATGTTTCTTTCTCTATTAAAAAAAACCAGAAAGATAGGAGTTTGCTTAGTATTTTACATGACCTGTTTAAGGTTGCTTATGGTCAGTGAAAAAAGTTTAGCTGTAAAGACAAAACAAAATAAATCACATTATTTAGAACAGTCTATTTTGCAGTAAGCAAAAACACATGAGTGTTGTGACAAAACTGGCTAAAGCAAATTAAGACCTACCACCACTACTGGTTTTCTTCTATTTCACAACAAAGCAGAAGGAAACAAACCACACTTCAGCCTCTCAGGCCTATTAACTTAAATATTAATGGAAGCTAAACATGAATAAAAGCAGCTGAGCCTCAGGCAAACCTCACCCCCAAACCACTCTACTGGAAGACCCATAGCAGCCCAAAACAAGGACAACCAAGAAGCAGTAACACCATAAAAAGCTACAGTAGCCTGCGTTCTGAATACAAGACACAGCAGTCATTCGTTACACCTCAGCATTGTCAGCACAGGGCCTGTAGCCTTGGGGAGATACAAGACCTTCTATTTTAGTATTTCACAGATGACTAAGAAAAGTAGGCTTTCATCAGGAGACTTACTGTACCCAGCACTTCCACTGCCAAAAAGATATTAAAAGTCTGCGTTTAAGAAAGGGGACTAAGCACAAACCTGCAATATTTACTACTCAGTTCCCATGACTCCTATGCGACTTCTAAAGCCAAAGAAGCATTTCTGAAAATCCCACCTGACAGAACACAATACTAGTCTTTGAAACAAAAGTAAAGAAATCCTGCTCCCCAATCCCGTTACCGTCATAGGAACTGCAGCTATACCTGGCAGTTTGAAAAAAAACCACAAATATTACTTACATGCTGGAAACCCTCTTAGATGGGAGTTCTGATCGAGCTGCTTCCGTTTCTTTATGTCTTGATATCTGAGGTGCTAGAGGCGAAACTTGTGGTTCTGCCAACAAACGAAAACATTTCCTTTCCACAATTCAATCTGGCAAGAACGCCAAAACGCAGCAGTGTCAAATATATATCCTGTAAATTACCTTTACTAACAGGTTAAAATAAAGACCTGGTGAAAACTACAGGGGTTCTACTCCCAGGAAGGCTGGCATGTACAGTGACAAAGCCAATAGTGATAAATTGCAGCATCAAGGTTCCATGCACTGCAGCAGAAGAGCTGAAGTTTGCAACAATGCATGCCCTTACAACTTACACACGATCCTACAGCTAAAGGCAGCACGAAGACTATATGCTTGCTCACGAGGATAAGAAGACGGAGCAAAGGGGATTTTCAAGAATATGATTTCATCAATGCAAGACCTGGTCTTTGAGACAGACCTGTATCACGTCAGCTCATTCAGCTGCCACTGCAGCGATTCCTCTTTTACACAAATCACTCATACAACGATCTGGATTTCTGTTCTGCGTAACAGGGCAAGAATAACCAGCTACAAGAGAACATGACCTGTTCTCAACTCCACCAAAACACTGTTGTTCTACTCTCTGTTTTCCTGAAAAAAAGATACTTACGGGTCCGGATGATTCTCTTGAGCATAATCCGTGGTGTGTCATTGTCAAGATCAGGCAACACAGACAGTCTCTGCTTCAGCAAGGTGGTTTGGCCAGAATTCTTCTCCTTTCTTGAATCAGATATGGTCTAAAGAGAGAAATCAGAGGCATGCAATTCAAAAATCTTATTTTCATCACAAAGATGAATCTTAGCATCAAAAGCATTCATCTGTTTTCTAATAAAAATCTAAGCTAATATGAAGCCTTTTCCAAATCCTCCCAAAGAAACTGTGCATGTTTACTTTCTAACAATGCTGGCACTTCATTCTTGGGCAATTCACACTGGTCTATCATCCAGGTGGGTTTCAATGCACACCTCTCATCGCAAACAAAAGCCTGAAGGACTCAAAAACACAGCCCTTCGTCCCTCACAGCCCTGATCTAAAACAACCCAAAAGCTGTAACAACCCTGGCTATTCAGCAAGCACGAAATTCAGGGGTTTCGGCCCATTTTCCATGTCTACAGGCGAACGAGAGCAAGGGAGCGTCCTTTGCTCCCGGGTCTCCACTCCAAGAGCCTCGCTTCTCCCTCACACCGAGCGAGAACGGGCGGGGGGACCCCCGCAGGACGGGCGGTCCCGACAGTGGCTCCGGCTCCGGCTCCCCCTTCCCTTCCCCACACTCCGCAGCAGGGCCGCTGGACCCTCTCCGCCACCTTCGCTGGGTGTCGGCTGCCGCTGCGCCTGGCCCCTCGCCGGCCCCGCGGGCGGCTGTCGGCCATGGTGGTGTAACGGCCGCGCCACCTCCCGCCCAGCCGTCGTCTCGCGAGACAGTGAACCTCTTGCGAGATGACGCTCCCGCGCCGCACCAGCCCGAGAGCGGTAATGGGCGGGGGGGGGGGGGGAGGAGGTCCCGGTGGAGGGCGGCCCCCCGGACCACTCGTACTCGCTGTCGTCGGGCACCACGTCGGAGGAGCTGCTGAGGAAGCTGAACGAGCAGCGCGACATCATCGCGCTGCTGGAGGTGAAGATGAAGGAGATGAAGGGCAGCATCCGCCGCCTGCGCCTGGCCGAGGCCCAGCTCCGTGAGGAGATCCGCGAGAAGGACCGGCTGCTCCACGCCGCCAGCGCCGGTACCCGCAAGCGCCACGGCCTCTGAGGGCCGCCGAGGCCCGGCCCGGCCCGGGGCTCTCCACCCCGGAGCTTCTGCCGCCCTCGGTGAGGTGCCCAGACAGAGTGGGGACAGGATGGGCCCCAGCCCCGCAGCCCCTCGGCTCTCCCTGCCCGCTCCCTCTTGCCCCCGCCGAAGCAGCCCCCAGCCATCGGATCCCCCTGCCCAGACAGGGTGGGCACTGTCGGCTCAGTGCCGAGCCCCATTATCCATCCCACGTTACCCCCCCAGAGCTAGCACTGCAGGCGCCCACCAGCGTCCCGTCTATGCCGGGCCCATCTGGCAGTGGTGGAAAGCGCTTCTTTTAGTGTTGATGGGACCCGTGTGACTACGAAGTGGATGTAGGGTATCAGTTTTCAGCAAATAAACTCGCTGTGTGCTAAGTGAGGTAGCAGCAACACTACCCCCTGGAGAAGGTGTGTCTGAAAGTGTGGTTGGCACCGGACCCTTCACGGGAACAAACAACAATGTCGTGTTTGGCCTCGCTTAGCAGAGGCATGAGGAAAGCTTTAGAAACCCTCTCAGGGTGATGTGTTTCTTCAGTAAATTACTGATGCCATAAAAGACTGCTGTTTCTAGCGTGAAAGAATCCCCAGATTAAAGAGTGCTCTTGTATGACATAGTTTTTGCTTTCTCCGCAGTACATACGTATTCGTTACAGGTGTCTTGATGCTCTCAACACTAGTAAGGATTACGATCCAGTACTGAGAACCTGGTGGCATTTGACGGCTGTAGTTTATCTCGATGGCTTAAGAACTCCCTCTAATGAAACGGAGGCTTTGTAACACGTTGGAATTTAAATCCTCAGCTTTCATTCAGAGAACCAGGATGAAACAGAAGCAAAGCGAGTTTATCTGCAGTGGTTGCAAACCCTTGCTGTCTAATCCTAAACTATTGGGCTTGACTCATAATCTGTACATTAAGCAAGACCTTACTGAAACGTGCTTGCGTGTTCTAAACCAAGATTTAAGAGTATTGTAACAAATCTATGTGGAATGATTGTGTAGTTTCTGTTTCTAGCCAGCCATTAGTCCCCTTGCTTTTCAGCAACAGGAAACCAAATCGACCTTGGCTAGAAAGATGGTGGAGTGAGGGCAGCAAGGCTGCTAGTCTGGCCTGAATGTGTGCTTCCAGGGTGGCCGGGGCAACAGATACCTCAGCGCTAAGGAGGAAGAGGAGGGTATCTGGTGCACCTGTGTAGCTCTGTGGCGATGTGTACTTAGGGGGTGCGGCTTCAATAGCGATGGATGTTGAAAACAAAAGGCAGTTCACCACAGTGTGCCCATAGCGACATTCGAGGGAGGAAGGCCCAGGTGTCTTCTAGGTCTATGAGATCTTTCTCCTGCAATCAGAGTGCATTACATGCGGTAGATTGAGATGTCAGTTTTACTAAATTTTATAGAAGTATTTTCTAAATGTAAAAAGTATCATTAATTTGAAAATATTGTAATCGTTGTAACACTTGCTAATGTAGCTTTACAACTGTCCATTTCAATACTCTGTATGACCGAACAAAAGGGCAGAGTGGGATTTGGTAGCGGGAGGTTTGTCTATTGATCATGTAGCCCGTTCAGCTAAGGGCATTGGTTGTCACAGCCTGCTATGTGATGCATGGGTCATTTTTTCTATTAACGTGTGTACTGAGTTGGATGGTCGACTGTAAGGATACTACAGGTATCTATTCATGTACTAAGTATTTCCCATTATTTCATTTTAATTTATTTTCGCCAATCTGATACGTAGCTCTTAACTTCAGCTCTGTGGTATACTGATTTTCCTGCGAGTCAAGTAAGCAGAGATTTGTTTGTTTGCTTTGGGTTGTTTGTGGTTTTTTTGTAAGGAAAGCAGATACCTGCTACACCATCTGATTTAACATATATAATTGGTCCAGCAGATCTATATGCTCCCATCAAGACAATAGGCAGCACAACGTCTCTCCTTACAAACAAGACCGGTTGTGTGTCCTAGCTTCTTGAGAACATGTGTGTCGTAACAGTCGTGGTACTTTTTCTACCATTGGAATGCACTTCAGGACGTTCAGCCATTCAGCCTGCTGGACTGGTTAACTGCTGGACTCTTTGATTTCTTCAGGTTACACTGAGGTGCTAACATGCTTAATTTTAATAAAGTATATTTTGTTTTGTTATGTTTCCTGTTTCTGTATTGTATGTATATATTTCTGAAAGGTTGGTGGCTGGAGCTTGCCTTCTCTTTTGCAACATTTTTTTAGTCCTCTTGAACTCCACAGCTGCGACGGCATGAATATCTTTACATTCGTGTAGGGTGAGGAAGAGGAGTTTGAGGTCTGTTCGGTGTATGACATGCCTGCCTGCACAGGGTTAGAGCTGTGCTGATGAGGGAGCAGTCATTAAGACAGGGGTGCTCTCTAAATAGCCAGGAGCGATTTGAGCAGCCAGAGCCAGGCTTCCCGCACAGAGCTTCGGCTGGAGGGCAAGCACCAGTCTCCCATGTTACGCATGGAGGAGAAAGTATGGCTTCCCGTGAAGCAGCTTTGTGCAGGGAGGAGCTAGCCTGTAGTATCTTTGAATCGGTAATTCCACTTCCCAAAGTTCCTAATTTCAGACTGGTTCAAAGCTAGTAGTCTGGAACGATTGTAAGCGGCAAAAAATTTCAGCTATGCCTCCAACATCACATTTTTGGGTGGAACTGGGAATGTTACATGAAGCAAATACTTTTCCTCATGCGCACTTTCCCTCATTTGCTGCTAAATTAAGATAACTGAGCAATGGCACTGGCAGTGAATGAAGAGGCTAATTCTGTAGGAAGGCACCTCAATATGCTAACAAACTGTATTACTGCTCCATGCAAATGCTTTTTCTTCCATTTCAACTCCTCACCTTTCTGCATCCTCTATTCAAATCTAGCCTATACCCTCACGGTATTTTTCTTCTACCAGCTTCCACTATTTTTGGTTGCCACATTCCCACACCTGCATACTATCAAACATTAGCCCTGGAAGAGGACTTGAAGAATGTTTATTTAAAACGGCTTTTATTGTTCTAAGGGAAAACCTTAATTTCATCTTCGTAACAATCACCCCTGGAGATTAACAGTAACTCCCTTTCTGGGTTTTGTACCTAGTTTTAAGTTTTCCTGTAGTAGTAAGACAGCCTTTAAGCCAGTGGGTTAATAATTTTATTTTACCTTAGATGATGCACTCTTGCTCAACATCCTCAAGCTGCAGAGCTCAAGCACTGAACAAGGCATGTATTCCCTAAGTAGCCTATATCCAGTGTTGTGGTACAAGTTCACCTTCCAGTTCAGCTTTCCAGTTACAGAAGAAATCTAGAAATGTAACTCCATCTGTGGCACGTTTAGCCATGCAATCCTAAAATCCTGGCAATGTGGATGAGGGTAACAAAGCCTGCCTGTAATGGGGAGAGCTGCTAGTCAGGCTATCAGCTGGCTGATGGGGTTTTCGACATCTGTGGAAAGTTTCTGGTTGTTCCTTCCCCAGTTTCCCAAACTAGCTGACAAAATCACACCATGACTGGTTGAAGCTCAGGCTAGACTTGGTGAAAACACCGTTCTAACATACGTAGTCTTTACCTAATGGTCCTATGCATCTCTACAAGCCATGTGATCCACAACTCTGGATGCAACGAAACCCGTTTTTCTGAAGGTGGTACACCTAATCACTTGGCTCTACACAAAATGTTTGCATTTCCGAGGACTGTTTCTGAACTTTAATAAGGTAAAATCAGCCCTTCTGAGAAGGGAGTATAAAAAGCTTTGGCCACAGAGCCCCTGTGAGAGCAAAGTGGTGACCTGTAGCCTGAGCTCTAGGTTGAGTTTTTCATGATCACATATGGATGGGAAGGGACAGAGGGGCTCTTACGTGACAAGAAAAGTTAACAAGCAGAACCAAACAGGAGAAAGACACGGAGAAGCTCCTCTCCAATGCAAAACCCTCTCTCCTGTAGATGAAACCCTAACTGTCTCCTCTGCACGTGCACGAGGCTTCCTTGGTCCGTCTGTATTTTAGAGATCAGTATCACTCCCATTAAATTACTGGACAGATGACTGTTTTCGTGACCTCTGACACAGCATCTTTCGCAGGGTGGGTTCCGGCACAAGGAATATTCTCCAGCGTTCTGCCCAAACTCTTCATCTGCAGTTCTTCCATCATTGGAAGCCATTGTGCTGGAAGTCAGTGTGTTCCCATGCCAACTCCACCTCTGTTTCCCTGTCTCGTGTCCTGCCTCTAGCTTTGGAAACTGCCTCCTTTTGCAGGCCTTCCCACTGTTTCTACCTCTGTCCTGTGACCACGGTGCTGATGTGACAGGGCAGAAGTTACTGCACCAGTGAGCATCATGATGCAGAGGCTGGAGACTCCTCTGGGAACTGGTGTGTTAGAAGGCATAGGCCGACAGGCTGGATGGCGGATAGCTCTCTGATACAGCCTCAGACTTCCCTGCTCTCTATACAGAGAGCAGAAATGCTGAAATTCTGGGCTAAATCAGGGCTAAATTGAAAGAGATGGCACCAACAAACCCAACCTTCTCCTTGCCCTTCTTTTTCTTCTCTGCATCTCACCACATGCCCTTTTTTAACTCTCAGGGCGTGTCAAGGCCCATTCTTGGGGCTGGTTCCCCTTGTTATTCTTGATCAGAGGCCAGGTAGTCTGACAGGCTCCTCATATCATTCCCAGATCCAGAAAGCAGCAGCAGCCTCCCAGGACCAACAGTAAGAAGGAAGCATCCAAAGCTTTCACTTTCCTCCTGAGCAGAACACAAGAGGACTCTCAGGCTCCCAGCACCACAAGCTCATCATCACTTAAGGCCTGGGTCAGAAGCGGCCAAGGAAAATTTGCTCACCTCCGGTCAGGATGCATGCTACCAAGCCAAGTGTGCACTTTGTCACACACTTCATAGCACAGTCCCATCTTTATTGCCTTGATTATTCTTCATTTTTTAGATTGCACATTTTTTAGGGTAAAAATCATCCCTCTTGTCCAATTGCACATAGTGCCCAGCAAAGCAGGGCTTCGATGCTGCCTAGGCTCCTAGGTGACATCCTTCTTAACCTCTGCTAAAAAATAAAGAATCAGCATCATTCAGCTGCTGGCCGGCCAGTTCTCACTTCAAACGGTTGACTGTTTCCCCACAGAAATATTACAGTTCAGACAGGCATGCTGGGAAAGCCCAGAGACCAGCTGGGCAACTGCAAGGCACCAGCCACACCTGCACAGGTCCCACAACTCATCTAGGAATCACTACACACGAAAAGAACAAAAATGGTGGGCTCCTGTGGGTGGTGAGCTTACCATCTGCTGATGGACCTTCACTGCTTCCCTTCTCTCTGGGTATGTACTTTCTGACAGAATATGATTTAGGAACAGCTCTTACACAAGCAAAACATCCCTAAAATCCAGTTACCTCCTTCTCAGGATTCAGCCCTCACCATCTCATTTCTACTTTTCCTCCCAAATCACATAGCAATTCTCCCTCAAATTCTTACTGTGTCTCTCTGTCAAAAATTAACAACTACACCGCACGGAGCAGAAAGGGGCTATTATAGCTATAGCTATAATATAGCACTATAGCTGGGCAGTGACACCATAAAAGATACTTATCCACAGAAAGGAGTTAGTACAGCTGGGTCGTCGCATCCTAAAAGATACTTATGCCACTATAGTGGCTACTACAGGTACAGCAGAAGGAAAATCAACAGCATCTTATCCTAAAGCCTGCAAGTTCTAGGCTTGGGTCCTATCTTTGGAACTGATCCCACAACAGATCAGCTAGAACAAGTGACCCCAGGTGGTCCATATCATGCAAATCCTTCTCCTTTGTCTTTCCATATGAAGAGCAAATGAGAAGTAGCTTTTTCTGCATATTCACAGCTTTGCACTGGTGTGTAATCAACCCAGTTCCTAGATCTTCCTAGACAAATCTGAGAGTTGCTGCACACAAACTGTTTACCCGTACAAGTGTGTCACAGGCTCCACAATTTAAAAAATAGGTTTTGTTCATGATACAAATCCTTAAGTTGAGTCCACAGAGAACTGTGGTCACGGTACCAGTCGTTCCACTGACATCTTTACCCTCTGTGGGAGAGATAGCCACAAGGTGCAGAGCACATGAACATGTCTCAGGCTGGCAGCTGGAGATCTGAGAATGTCATGATAAAGGCAATGAAAAAGCTCATTGTTTTCTCCCAGGCATGAACCAGCACAACAGTCAGAAAACAACGGGAAGAGAGGAAAAAAAAAAAATCACCTCTTCATTGTTCAGCTACTCTTCACCTGGCCTCAGTCTCAGCTGCCTGCAGTCTCCATTTCCAGGCCACGTGGGGTAAGAAGCCACAAGATGGTGACCAATGCAGCATTGGCATGCAGGTTTGCCTCTTTGGAATAGGAGAAACCTGTTGGAAAATACTGTTAGTGTGACATTAGAGGAGTCTAGGAAAAGAGGTTCAACATCAACCACCTCTATCTCCTTTTCCTATTACTGCCTTCGGCAGCAAGCCCAGACGAACGCTTTGTGGACCCATCTGCTTCCAGGGTTGTGCAATGCTGTTTCTCTCAAAGAAGCAGACAGGTAACGCTCAGGTTTGCCAGCAGAGACCTGGGAACCTGCAGAGATGGGCTAAAACACCACGCTTGGTATGGGGCAACCCCTGAGCTGTCTTTCAGGCTCAGCCCGACAATCTAACTACCCGATAATGAACATTTGTGAACCTTTGTAAGCCCTCCCTGCTGCTACTGCATGAATGTGGCACAGGCCTCCAGCAAGACCAAATCCATGGGTTGACCACTTATCTCTTTGGAAGTATTTATTTGAAGGGGTTTTTCTACCACCCTATGCCTTCTGTGCTAACTTCTTTCACTGCAAGCAAGCTGAGCAGTTCCTTTTTTTTTTTATTTTTTAGAGAAGATTGTTCATTGAATAGCTCTTGTTAGGGGAGTTAAAAATGAATTTCAGGGTCTGCAAGTTCTGGCTGCAGCTCGTTGCCAACTTCCTCGCTCGGGCCCGTCAGCCCTCCGTAGGCGGAAACTCTTCTCACCCTCCTCTGAGACAAAATCCTGTCACCGTTACAACCCGGGGGCCAGTTGTAGCCCGAGTGCGCGACATCGGCCCAGGGCGGGCTGAGGGTCCCCTCAGCCACCATGGTCATGAGCCGCGGGGGGGACAGGGCCCGGAGAAGCCTCCCCCTTGAGACGAGGCTTCCCGCCCGGGGACGGCTCCGGTGGCTCCGGGACAGGCGGGGGCTTGTCAGTGAGGGACCCCGGGACCCTGACGAGGGACACCGGGCGGCGGGCTCGGGGCGGGAATGCTCCACGGAGGCGGGGGCAGGCACTGGCCTTCCCCTCCCCCGCCCCTCACACGCTCCGCCACTATCCCACAGTGCTCCGGGGCATTCAAATAAGCCACGGCTGGCGGCACCGCGGGGCACGTCGGGAGTTGTAGTCCTCTGCCCCCTTCCCGGTGCGCGCTCCAGCGGCCAGCGGGACTCGCTGTCCCGGCGTGCCGCGGGGTGGGGCCGGCGGGGCGGGGAGCGCGGGCGAGAGAGGCTGAGGGGGTTCGCGCCGCGTACGGGGCCGCTGCCGCCATAGTGGGAGCCGCGGGGTGAGTGCAGGGGGCGGGCGGAGCGGAGCGGTGGCGGGTCCCCGGCGGGAACGGGCCCGGGCCCCGGCCCCGGCCCCGGCTCCGGCTCCGGCTTGGCCGTCCGCCTGCTCGCCCGCGGGCCGGCACATGGCGCCGCCCCATCCTGCGTTTGCCGGCCGCGGCGCCGTGGTCCGGCCCCAGCCCTGCCGCGGGGCGCTGCCGGCAGCCGCGGGCCGGGCTGGGCGGCAACCGGCGGCCGGAGCCGCCCTGACCTTCCCCGTCTTTGAGGTGCCCCCGAGGGGCGACGGCCGGGGTCGGGCGCCCGCGCTTACCGGCTGAGGGAGGCGAACCGCCGTCTCTGCCCCGGGGCTGGGCGGGCGGCGGTGAGCTGAGGGGGGTGAAAGGCCCCCGGCCCGGCTCCTCCGGGCGGCTGCGGGGAGTAAGGGGCCTCCACTGGGGTGGGCCCGGGCCGCAGGCTGAGGGAGCGGGCCCCTCCGGCTGGTCGGTAACTGGGAGGTGAGGCAGAGCACCGGCGTACCTAGCCCGCGGTGGCAGCCCGCCCTTCCCGGGAGCGCCGGCCCTGGCTCGGACGTGATCGGGGCTTTGCCGCCGCGATGGCCTGAGGTACCGGGACTTCTCCGGGGCACCCAGCCGGGTGCTTCGGCCGGGCTTCGCCATGGGTCGGTGTCGCAGAGGGGGGAGAGGAGGAGGGTGAGCCCCCAGAGCTGCGAGGGGAGGGTTCGGGTGGTCTGACGGGAGATGTACTTTGGGTACGCTTTCTGCTGCGGGGGGTTTTGATGTTCTTACTGTATTACTGTCTTGCCAGAAGGTTGTGCGAGGACTGAAGTTGACCTGACGTGATCGAATGGCTTTTTCACGTAGAAAACGAAAGGTTCACCCTTCCTTGGAGTAAAGCGACCAAAAGTGCATGTGCTCAGTGACCTGCTGTAGCTGCGTCGTTTTTTCCTTTGAGTTGCTAGTTTCTGGTGTGATTCTACAAGAGATGATTTTTTATTTCTTTCACCGCTGTAGCTGTTGTCACTTTTTAGCTTTAAAAACAATCAAACCCTGCAAAAATTTACAATAGCAAGGAGCGTATGTTGTATTTTGTTAATATGAAAGAGCTTTCTGAAGGCATTAAGTCCCAAAGATGCTGTTCTTACAATTCACATTTAACTCCCTGTCTAAGGCAGGCTGTAATGCTTCAACTGTTCGTTGTCATTTGAAGTCCATCACTTCCAGTGTAAACATGTATTTTAGAGTTGGATTTGTGGCATATTGCAGTCGAACGGGAACAAAGCCCAGGTTGAAGAGGAATAGGGATCACTTGCAGAACCGTTGCTTGAAAGTTAAATCTGATTGCTGAATCAGCCATCTTCTCAAGTTGACTCTTTTTTGTTTTCTCTTTTTCTGGGAGGAGTTATATTCAAGCAATGTTTTCAGTGTTTGTGTGTGATGACTTTTACGTATTCTTTTAGCAGAGGCATTTCGCGTATCTCCGCGTAGAAGTAGAGAAATTACTGTATATAACGTCATTATTGGTGAGAAACATAATCTAATTTAAATTACAATGACACTTTGGCTTACTTCTGGACTATTTAACTGTTTTCCAACTGGGCTCCTAATTATTATTTCATGTTCCTTCCTAAAAGATTGCAAGTTATTTGGCAGATGATTTGGAATATATTTATCACCTGTGTCTGTTCAGTTCTTTAGAAAAATGGAAATGGTAACAACTTTCTGCAGTTCTCTGTTGGGGATTCTTTTGTCTCTGTCACTAATAATAGCATTGTCTAGTTAGTGGTAGTGTTGAGTATATATTGCAATCCTTACCCAAAACATACTAATAACTGGTAACACTTTCAAGCATGATTTCTTTCAGTTGTTTTAAAACAACTCCTAAATATTGTGGCACCATGGGCAGTTTTGAAGTTCATATTTGTACATGACCAATTTGTGTGCTTACGTACTGTGTTGCTGAAAGCAGGGCTATTGTGTGTTGCAGGGCAGGAAAAAAAATAAGCAAAGCAGGATGGGGATACGTGGTTTTGGAAGTGTAAGATGGTTAGGGAGATACCATACAAAAAGTTTTGGTGACTTTTTTTTTAGGTGTATTTTGGAAATTTGGAGCTCAACCAAAGATTGGAGACCAGTCATTTGGAGGTGAGATATAACAAGCCCTGCTTATACGCATGAAAAGCTTGTGGATCATAAAGCACGTTGGGGAAAATTTTCCATACTTTCAACACTACCAATCAATAACAGAGGTATGCGGTGGCTAAACCTAAAATTATGGGGTAATATAATGCAAAATAGCAAAGTTATCTTAGTCCTCTTGCATTTATCACTGTACCAGGGTACCTAGGGTTGTGTTTTTAGGGGTGACTACCTTTGTGCTGTCTAATTCAGGGCTGTAATTTATACATCTGGCTGCTTTTAACAAACATACATACGACAGTGATTGTTTTCAGATGTGCCAAACTTCAGTTGTGAACCACAAGAAAAGCTGCAAGGATTGAACTGCAGTTTTTGATAGAAGTTTTATTTAGAATAAACATTACTACTGAATATTATTTTGCTGAGTTCATGAACAAACCTGGTTAATTTTTAAGTAATGATTTGGTAGAGAAAAAAGGGTTATAACTCCAGTATGACATCTTTGCTTCTGTAACTTAAAAATCAGTTCCTAATTTTCTCTTAACCTGAAACAGCTGTCATGATAGAGATGGATAGATAGAAATATCTTAGATTCTGCTGATTCTTGGATATTAAATGTTATGTTACTGTGCCTATAAGGTAGAGAAAAATGTGGTGCAGCAGTTCCCCCCTCCCATCTCCCATTGCCTCTGTTACTTTACAACTGAGCAGTCTTGGGTTCATCCTGGGGAAGAAGGCTGTGACTTCAGCCTTGCAAATTTGCATTCAGTTTTTGGATTACGGCAAGAATACCATGGAAATAAATGCCAGATGTGTAGCATTGTGGCTATTGCTTAACAGCAACACATTATGTCATCTTGTCCAATTATATGTAATATAATATATGTTTATATACTTGAAAATCATCTTGACTGACTCTTTATGTCTGTTGGGTTGTCAGGTTGCAGACAGGATGAGCATCAAGCTGTAGGCACAGTGAAGGCTTTGCTGGAGTCCTCCCCATGTATTTTGTTTACTAGTGGCCTGGTACTTGCTGACATCTGTAACCAGAAAAATATACTTCAGGTTGCCATAATTCCTGCATTAATTTGTTTTAACGAAGTTGGAGTAGAGGAATAAAAAGACTGAGAAGGGGAAAGGCAATTTATTTTCCATATTTTTCAGAAGAAAACAGACTGCACCTTGTCACTCTTCCCCTTTCTCCCTTTCCATCCTTCCACTGTTCACATATCTAGACTTAATTATTTTTAGATCTGAAAGCATATTTAGAATAATGTAATTTCTTGCACAGCGTAGCCCATAGCAATTACTAGGTGAAGGTCTGTGTTGAAATCAATAATTTCTGGTTGGCCTGGAGCAGTAATTTTCAGATTGTTAACCTCCATGGATCAGTCAGCTACTGTGGCGATGATAACAAAGATACCTAAGAAAAGCACTTCTCTCAGTCTCTGAATGCATGAATTTGCTCCTCAACTGGAAATTTCATAGGTTTTCAAATGGAGAAAGATTGACCATGAAATTGGAATTTCTCAGAAAGAGGTACACAGTGTGTTTAAGATAAATGACTGATGATGTATGATGTCCCCAAGTAAGTTCCAGTATTTCATCACCCATGTGTTAACGTGCATTCTGCCTGGCCTGGGCTTGTTTAGCCTAGGGAAGGGAAGGCTTGAGCAAGGCTTGATCCTAGCCTCCAATATCTGTCAGGCCATTTTCAGGAGAATGGAGCCAGGCTGTTCACCAGGATATGTGGTGGGAGCACAGGAGACAAGGGGCATGAAGTGGAACAGAAGGGACTCTGTTCCGATACGGGAGAGCTGTCCTCTGAGTGAGGACGGTCAAGCATTGGGACAGGTTGCCCGCAGAGGTTATGTAGTCTCCATCGTCAGAGCTTTTGGGGATCAAAGTGGATAAAGGTGTGGGCAACCTGGTCTGATCTCCTTGCTGACCCTGCTTTGGGCTGGAGGAGGTCCCTTACAACCTGAATTATTCAGGTTGTGATATGTGATAATTTGCGTAGTTTCTTTTGTTGACAGTGTATGCCTTTGCTAACGGAAGATGATGTTATCAAGTGATTCTTGGTGTAGTTGAATAGATGATCTGTTTGAGAGAAGATAACTGGTCCTGTGATGCTGGTTCCATTGTGTTCCTAGAAAGCGTGTTAAGGAGACACTCCTATCTTTGTACACTTTAGTGGCAAAGGAAAAGAGATTGAAGGAAAAATAGCCTAAAATCTGTTTGCTGCTTTACTTTTTTTACTGCAGTCTAAAGAGTGCTCACTTTTCAATCTAAGTGATCAAAAATGCGTGGTAGAAATTGCGTGAATAACAGGAACTGAAACAACTAAGAGCTCTTTCGTTGTCCTTATTTACTCTTGTTAATCAGCAGCGAAGGGTGCAGCAACTGATGGTCTGAACCATGTTTGCCATGTACGCCTGGACCAATAGCACCAAATTAAAAGACAGCATTGGTGCTCTCTTGTTACACAGATTTCTCAAATCTTCCAGACAACAAGCTTGAATGCTATCTTAAGAGAGTTTAACTTCAGTGCAGCGGTGCAGAATACTAGCTTTAATATCCAGGGAGTGTGGTTTATTTATGGTCTGATTACTTACGGAATAAGTGTAGTTGTAACTGGATAATAGATGACAATTTTTTTCTCCACTAACATGTTAGAATGTATTCATTCGAGGTTTTTCCTCTTTAAATTGTGTTTTCTTTCGTGATGTTCTGCAGATCAGAAAGTCTTCGCTGAGCTTATTTGCCTGTGATGGTTGTTCATTGATACCTTGAATACAGCTTTTTAAATGTGGCAATCCCTGGGAGACAGCCTTCGTTTTCTTTAGCAATTTACTTTACTATTGCTCATAATAGTTTTTGCTAATGTTTTCAGAAAATGTTGGATTCTTATAGAACTGCAGGTCTGCCATGCTTGAATTCAAAGAGACTTAATTTTTTAAATTGATAGCAGTGAGCTTAGATATGTCCAGGTCTGATAATCAGTAAACACAGCTGCTGGTTGAAACAATTATTTGGTCTTTCTCCATACTGCAGAGATCCAATGATAGCCCACCTGTTCTAAATATCCACAGTGCTTACATGTTTCAGGAAAAGTGATCTCTTTATTTGTCTGTCAGCAGGACACTTTCTACTTTTGCCAAGTAAAAAGATGGCTTTTCCTCAAGTTACACCTCCGAGTAGCTCTGGTGATGCCTCTTGAATGGAAAGATGGACTTCGTGCTGCAGCATGCTGACAGGGAACTGTCTTCAGGCTGTTTTCTCATTTCTTGTTTGTTGAAGGAGGCAGTGGGAAGAGATTTCATCCAGTCCTTTTTCAGAAAAAGGTCTTCTGTGCTCCCCTTAGGAGTCATGGTCAGTCTTGGTGCGTTCATGCTGATCTCATGCCCAGAGTTAAGGCAGAGAAGGAAGAGGGGTGAGTGTAGGTAGGAACACCTAAGCTGTGACAGGCAGTGGGAAAGATTCTGTTTCTGGATTTTGTGGACAGAAAACCTGTTGCCTGAGGCCAGTGTAACCCTAGTCTAATTCAAGGTCACTCATGGCCCATGTGAAGGCTCCGTTCTCTTCCAGTCTTCCTCTGTCTCATACCTTGATGCATCTTCCGCCTTGGTGCTACTACTGTTGGGGTCATGCATCTTCACCTGATATTGGTGCCATCTGCCACATGCCAAGGCAGAGGATAGGGAGCTTAATTCAGGCAGTTGTCTCCCTCCTAGACCAGCATGGCTAGTGGCACAGGACACAACAAGCTGGAGGAACCTATGAAGAAGGGGGGAGAGAGGCTTCGGGATGTACCGTAGCCTTGGATGATTTGGTAAGGTCAAGCAGCAACAGAAGCACTGGTCAGTCTGGACTGTGCAGGCTGGGCTTCTGGGACTGAGGGCCCTGTGGAAGTCCTGTTGATGTTGGGGGTCTGTGAATGCATGTAGGAAAGCCTGGTGTCGTGGGAAACTGGGAAGTTCTGCAGGGTTTAAGGTATGAATTCCCTCTCCTATGCTGCTGCAGGAGCTTTGCTGTGTGTTCAGGGATGCTGTGTACCCCTGGGTGTTGTGCAGCAGTGGCAGTGCTAGGCCAAGGGATGAATGAGGGATGAAGATACTGGGGATCCCGTGGTACCTTGTAGGATGAGTGCTGTAGGAAGCGTGGTGAGAGATACACAGAGGACCAGAGTTTACACTTCAGGATGTGTCAGTGCGTGGCCTGGCAAAGGTATTGGAAAATTTGATTTAGACGTTGCTGTGAAAAGCCCCCTGTGGAGCAGCGATCCCAGTTCTGCAGTGTCAGCGTATATCTGTTGAAGACAAAGTTGCTGGCAGCTGCAGCTTTTGTGCACTGTATTGGGTTTCAGCTTGGGCACTGACTGCTGGGTGGTATTTGAGGTGGGGATAAATTCCCTAATATGAGCAGATTCCAAGAAACTGAGTGATGTGAGTTAGTGTTACACTCCGTGTTGGTAGGTCAGCTTTGTTGCTGTGCTTCTGTGAAGAAGCTGTTAATCAAATGGACTGTGATGTTCTTAAGTGGATGTGATGAGGTAGGTTTTGTTTGAAGTGACAAAGGAAAGAAAATTAATTATCTTAAGGAAACAGTCTCCTCTTCTATGGGGAATTAAGGTAGAGTATCCAATAATACACTTAGACAGTGGTAACTTTCAGCAGGTGCCTTTAAAAGTACAGGTGTGCCACATCATATGTGTTTTCCAGCTTGCTGAAACTTCTTTTGTCTGGTTTTAATATTAACTGAATATTCTTGCCTCTGTAGCCAAACTTTGAGTGAACCATGGATAGCTTTGGATGGCTCTGAGGCACATCTGTGTTGTCCTAGTGTTTGACAACATCAGAACATGTGCATTCTTCCTAGCTTTGGAATAGATCTTAAAAACCTTTTATATTACATTTATCTCATTAAAACAGCCTGATAAATATGTCAATACAATCTTACATGGATTGTATCTCATTAAAAGGGACTGGACTTGATGACACAGAAGATCACTCCTATCTTGTTCTTTCTTTAGGTGCGTCTCTAATGTGCTTGTATCTGTGATGACAGGCAGAAAAATAAAACAGCATGGAGGAAAAGATGAGAAATCAGAAAAGGAAACAAAAATCCTTTCCAGAGAGGGTGAGAGTGTTCAGCAAAACCATGTATGAATGGCACAGGAAAAAGAGCAAGGTTGTAACAAAACAAAAAAACCCAAAACAAAACCAAAAATAAGGATCATTAATCTCAGCAGCATTTTTTTTTTTAATTTGGTTCTCACTTCTGGCAAAATCAACATTATAACTGGTCTAATTTATACTGATATTTTTATTTAATGGCATTTTACCTGCCAAAATACAAATACATGTTTTTAGAAGGAGATAGCAAGCTAGCATACTAACTTTTAGTTTTAGAAACCATAATACTACTTTCTGTATTTGAAGTAAGAATTCCTTAATTTCTTGCAGTCTCAAAGGCTTTCTCGCAGTTTCAGGAGGGAACAGAAGGCATCTGGTGCCTGAGTGAGGTGTTGTGCCTTGCGGAGTTGAAAGCCTCTGAGGTCTAAACAAGGTGCAGTGGTAGTATACAGCTTGATCTTGGGTCCGTATGATGGTATAGTGAGCTGTTAAGGATGAATACACATTGTATGTGTGTGGGGAACAAATTAATTTAGCAATAGGTAACTTAATTCAGCTTCAGGAGAATACGCTGGTGTTTTTTTACTGTTCACTACTTCATCTCAGTGTTAGATGTGTGGCTATCAGCTAGATTTCCACTGGAATGTTTAGGCAGGATATCTGATAGTGATGCGAGTTCATGGATTGAAGCTATGACAATCCATAAAAAGTGAACAGAATTGATTTTCGTTGGACTGGTTGTTGACTCCACCACAGCTATCCCAAACTACACACCTCTAGGTACCTGCAGGTCTGGAACGGAAATGGCAGACTTCAAAACTAAATACTGGTAATTCTGGTTTTCCAAACAAGAGAGTCCTCCCTAACAGCTGGGTGGGTGGGCATCACTCAGTAAAGTTTCCAGGGAGTTAGTGAGATACTTTTAGGGTGGCTTTCTTTCAACATAAAATCCTTTAATACAGGCTGAAGTTGTTTGATTTATACATCTGTTCCAGGTTAGGCTGGTATGTGGCAATTGTAGATGCACAATCAATACAACTTTTCCTCTTGTAAAGGAGTAGGTTTAAGTTGTTTGGGGGGTGTGTGTGTTTTGTTTTTTAAACCTGTTGTACTTAGAGGGATTTTTAATTTATGATTTGTTTTCCCAGTGGAGCGACCACACTGGGTAAAACTCTTTCAGACTGAGACATGTATTGCAAGTATTAGTGGAGCACATGTGATGATGACTGATGCCAGATTGTAGATCTCTCTGGAGCAGTTAAGTATTAGTTATGCGGCAACAAGTCTTTGAATTTTCAGTCTATGTTAGTGTGCAGGGTTACTGAGTTTGATGTTGACCGTTTTGCCTAGGTGGTTGATATTGAAATCATAGAAATAAGGATGTTTAAAAATTGAATGGGTATGTTTCTATTGTAAGTTCGTTTTTGACCTCATCCTTGAATAAAACAAATTTCTAAGGTGCGCTTGAGAGCTAGCATGCAGCCAGCATCAGTGGGATGTCAAAAACTGCGGGGTGTGTGGCATGCTTTTGTGGTGCATTGTCACAACCAAAGGTCCTCCTGTTGAACCTTTCCTCTTTTCACAGGCTACAAAACATCCTTTTCTCAGCAGGGAGAGCCACCTTGCCAGCTGTCTCTCTCTGTGCTGTCATGTTCTCTGCTCCACAGATGCCAACCATTTTCTCCCTAGTAATCTGGGCGTCTAAGCTCTAGCAGTTGTTCTTGGTTTGTATTTTACTTTGGTAGTTGAATTTACCGCCCTGAAAACTTGTATGCTACCTCCTGTTATGCTATTGATCTAATAAAAGGTATTTGGTCATCTGTTAGTTTGGCCAAATTTGTGTAACCTTAAAACTTCTGGTCTAGGGTTTGAACCCATCTCAGTTCCCATTTGTATGAGTAAAGCTTAAACAGCCAAAGGCCTAAAATATGAGAAGAGCTTTCTTGTCTGACTGCATAGAAAGCTAGGCCTGGTAATACTTGCTGTGGAGATCTTAGGAATGTGTTTTTTGCTTCTCTTAGGAATTTGTCAAATCTTAAACAATTGTGTGAGTAATTTACATTTAAAGGAAGCCAAAATAACTGTCATGTCCTGTGTCCTAAAACAGAATTTCACACCTTTCCAGACTTGCAGTGCAATACAGACCTGTAGCTCAAGGGTTGCTGGTCAGGGATTGCAAAGAGGGACTAGAGGCTGACAGATCTTGACGTTTAGCAAGTATAATTTAGTTTGCTTGAAGTAAACTCAGATCTTAAAATGTAACGTAGTGGGTTTTGAGCACAGCATTGTTGTGTTTTGACTTTTAGCACAACTCTTCATTCTTTCAGGGAGATAAAAAGATAAAGAACAAATGAATTTGCTTTCTTGAAAAATTTAATGGCATGGTAGAGTGATCATCTGTACTGATAGTGCACGATAGTTTCTAGACTGGGTCTGTCTGAACTTCTGCATATGCTGTAAGTTTAATCCCTCTAAAACAGAGGGACTTGTGTTCAGAAGTGTGTGATGCCTGAGCTTCCAGTACCTTCAATGGGAACTGCAGATTCCCACCACTATGAAAAATCGTGGTTTGTGCCTTGAAATTACTACAGGTTCAAAGATAAATGTCGAGTATACTTCAGCCTTAGTGACAGAAGAGGAAAGTAAGCTTGTATTAAGCAAAGAACTAGTGAATTAACTCCTGTTGTGTACCATTGAAAGGATGCTCTTCCTTAGAATGGCCTGTGGATGGTGAAATACCTGAGAAGCTGAATAGATAAATCAGTTGGTGTAAGCTACTTGCAGACAATCCATATTAACACGTCAGTTGTTTACAGCAAATGAGATCAAGTTGAAATAGCAAGCACTTGTCAGCTTTTTCAGATGGTGTGGTTTTTGAAATATGTGAATATAAGGTGGTAACGCTCATTTTTGTTCTTGTTCTCCACTTTTGTAAGCAAGTTGGGATGGCCCACTGGAGTAGCTTTAGAAATCTCCAAATGCTATAATAAGAGGTTAAACCATTTGGTATCCAAGATTTTTATTTATAAAAGTTTAGGATACAGAGGTGAGATTTGTCCTACTTCTTCCAAAGAAAAATTCTGGCCAGCTAAGAGGATCTGTGTTCACCGATGCTTAATACTCAAGCCAAGCTTATTGTTCTTTCTGATGATTTTTTGTTTTTACAGTCACTGGCTTTAGGTGAGGATTCAGAATGGGAGACAAGCCTATCTGGGAGCAGATTGGGTCCAGCTTCGTACAACATTACTACCAGCTTTTTGATGCAGACAGGACTCAGTTAGGAGCAATATATGTAAGTATCCACAAAAAGGGGGCTGAGACCTTGTCCCATTATCTGCCTAGGTTTCTCTATTTTGATGTGTGGGAATATGCAGGGTGTGATAGTGGGTTTTATCCTGACTCCAGGGTGCCAGTCAGTGCAATCACACTGATTTAACTGTTATTTATTGCATTTCTTTTACATTTCACTTCTATTTTGAGCTTTGACTGCCTTATCTATAAGCAGAGTCATAAAACTTCCAGTTGGCTGTCGACAGTGGCTTGGAGTGGAGGGGGCTGGTGATGATCCTGAGATGTAATTCTCTGTAAAAACAAATATGCTAGCCTTAGTTTGCCATTGATTTACAGGTGTGGATTTGCTTGGATCCCTCTTGAAGTGGGATCCTACTCTGTGTTTAGCAGTTCTTGCAGGTATTTCTTGGATCTTATACTGTGTTAATCCTCAGAACATTAAAATAGATTTAAAATTCTGAATCCAGTTTAAATATTTAGATTTTGTTAAAGAAATTTAAATTCAGTTTAAATTTCTTCAAAAATTAGGTTTTTATTGTTGCTCCTTATTTGAGGCAAAGTAGATTTGGCTTCCAAAATTAAAGACTAACTAACAAACCAAAGGAACCTCAGCTTTTACTTTTGGGGAAGACTCCTCCAGAACATGCAAAATGCTTTGTGTGTGAAGGTGATTACTGGTGGTGAGGAATGCTGCTGAGTGCCGAGGCATTTCAGCGAGACACTCAAGTCTTACAAGTCTTCTAGCAGCATATCCTGTTTTTCTGACCTGTTTTTCATCTGCTGGATGAATTGTATGAAGCTTCACCAAGCTCTTGATGGAAACTGTTTCACGAACACCATCTGACACCCCTCCTTACACCTACCTCACCAGTGTCCACCAGCACTGAGAACGTTTGCTCTTTGGATTGTTGTGTATTTGCTATCAATCCCCATAAGACTGGTGATGAGTACAGGCTAATTTAAATTCCTGGAAACATGGCCTTCCACACAATGAACTCCTGAGCTTTTCCATCCTTAGGGTCTTTCTGTCTTTGATCATTCTTTGGAGATACCTATGCTAATGTAGTGAGGAGAACTGTTATGCAAGTCACCGATGTATATTGTTTTGTGGAGTTCCTAAACTCTGGGACCCTGGGACCCTGTTTTGTGTGGCTAAAATGCCCCATGGTCACAACTTGTCTAAATTAGAGGAGGTTCTGTAGAAACATGCTTTTGCTGATGAGCTTTTTTGCCTTCTGAGACCCTGTGGGAGCAAACAGATTTTATAGCATGCAGGAACACCACAGGGAGCTCTTGGATTTGTTTTGCATTCCTATATTGCTGCTTCCACTGCAAGGTTTAGTTTTTTGCTTTAGTGGTGTAATCGAAGTCAATTGAGCTTTTGTCATCTAATCCAGGTAAGGATCTGGGCCGGTCACTTTTCCTATGAGTTGCTTGAGTTACCTGAGTTGGAGTGCTAAGTCAAAGACTTGTTTTACAGTTACACCCCTGCAGTTGTTTTGCAGGAAAATGCTGTAGCTACTCCTTTCCTCTGTTTTGGGTGTGTGGCTACTTATAATGAAATATTTTCTTATTTTTATGCTGTTTTCTCATCTGTAGGGCTTTTGGGATAGAGGAGGGGTTGCTTTTTGTTCTTGAAGCAGTTGCTCCCAGATTGTTGATACAGCAAGTGGCTATGGAGGTAACCTATAGCAGATAGTCAGGTGGACACTAATTAGATATAATGTGAAGTTGTAGGGTGTTTGAGGAAGAGCATGGAGGATAGCCTCGTTCCCTCATACCATCACCCAGCTTCTCGTGTTATCAGTGTCAGGGTTGATGCCATGTAAGATGCAAGTGATGTCAGCCAGATGACTTTCTGTGTGAGTTTAGATTACACAATCTAGGTCTATTTCCTCCTAGAAGAAACATGTCCAAACTCAAGAGGAGCCTGTATTTGAAAGCAATATGAAGACCCCCCGATTGCATTTGTGACCCTGAAATGCTTCATGCTGTTGCCCCTGGTCCCCTTCTTTGTTCTTTTTGGCTCCTGCTGCACTGTATAGTTCTTTCTGATGATACATGGAGGACCAGAAGCTTTTTTTAGAGTGGTTGTGTCTGTTGTGCAGGTTCAGCATAGTATGTGTGGCTGAAAGTAGTCGCTTTTTTATGTGGTGTGGGTCAAAAACAGGGCCTGGAAAAATCTACCAGAGAGCAAACAGATGGAGTGCTTCGGAATCTGCCTTTTTCTGCTGAGACATTCAGAGCTTCAGTGAGAGTTGAAGACTGGATGGGAAAGAGCTGGGAATCATGTTCCTGGAGGTATTTAAACTAAAAAGGTGGAATGAATAGCCATCTGTGATAGGAGCTATCAGGTACAGGGTGAGGGTGCTGTTTGGAGATGGCAGCAGGCAGACTTTGAGCTCAGTGGAAACCGATTTAAATTTAAGTCTGTTTGCCAAGGTTTAAAATTGGATTTGAGAGCTATGTCAACAATAGGATATTGTGACTCTGATTTAAACAGAGTATCCTAAGCTGAACAGAAAGCTTCTTGCCAGTTGCTGTTGCACCTGACATTGCATGCTTAGGATGCCCTCCCTCATATACTGGAAGAGCTTGTAGGCTGAAGCATCTCAATCACTTCATGTCACACAGGGCAGTCGGTTAGAAAGCCTTTAGAGGCACGTTCTACTTTTCTGGGTGTGAGTAGGGTATGCAGATCAGTACCTAAGAGGGAAAAAAAGCTGGTGATACAACTGATCTTGTCAGATTTCTTCATATGTGCTTGACTTTGTGTTCATAGGAATTTTTTTTTCTCTTCTGAAAACTAACTTTGATTCAAAGGTAGGAACGTTTTTGCTGGTAGAATCATGATAATGAAATTTAATCTACTTAATTTCTAGTTGATTATTCCACACTTTTTCAGTTGCTCTTTGAGGTTTCTTTCCATCTTCCTATTGAGGTAGTTTCCAAATAGCTGGATTCTAAATATATATGCCGTGTAAACAAAGTCTCTTACCAGGATTGCTTAAGGGTTACCTCAGCAGGTTGATGAATTTGTTTCTTTTCCCTTCAGATTGATGCATCATGCCTTACGTGGGAAGGACAGCAGTTCCAGGGCAAAGCAGCTATTGTTGAAAAACTCTCTGTAAGTCTATAATCCTTATCAAAAGTTTTGGGAAACAGTTCTGAAGACTATAAATTAATTGCTTCTGAGAATTTGATTTCAACTTCAGCCATTTATAACTCTTGAACATGGGACTTGTGCTTTCAACTTTTGGTCTTCAAAAATGTTACTTGTGATTTAATTCTGTGTTCCATTGTTAGCTCTAATGGTGGAATGTTAATTGACTCTGTTAGTTTGCAAAGTTGTTTTGTGACTGCAGTTGCATCTGACATTATTGATTTATTTTTAAAAAAGCATAGTTCATAAGCTGACGCTGTGATCTAGAGGAATGGAAGGTGGGTTTTTTTGTTCTTTTAAAGCATACCAAGGAAGCAGCAATAGCAAACCTGTTCTTTGGATCTGCCTGTGATAGAGGTTAAACATAATATTGCAAGGAACAATTTTTCTGCTACATAAACTGCAAATAAATTCTGTGGTGGAGAACCTGACTTATCCTCAGTGCAGCATTTGTCAGCTGTTCAGACATGAGCTGTTGTGATTCAGGACTTTGAAACCAGTGTTTCCTCTTCAAGTTGAGAGGAAAGCATTTCTTACTGTGTAGAGACTGAAACTCTTCCTCCTTGTTCATTTAGTTAAACTTGGGGAAGTTTTATCTTTTGGAGTAAATCCATGCTTCTTTTATAAAACTGGGTGTACTTACAAGCTGTCATGAGACTAGAAAGCTTGTTTCTCTTGCAAGGTATGTGGAGGGCATGTGTTAGGTCCTCAGACGTTCTGCTCGGAGCATGGTATATCAGGCAGGTAAACTATTTTTATTACACATTGAGAAGAAAAATCTTTTAACTTGGACGCCTGTTGTCACAGGATGCTACTGTCCTGTGTTTTGGAATCACTACTTTTATCTAGGACATCTTTAACTGTAAAGGTTGAGGTTTGCCCTTGGATCTGTGTTTTAGGTGCCTGCATTGCCTTTGAGAAGGCCGCACACCTCAGAAATAGCACAGCTTGCAACTGCTTGCTTCTAGATGAGCAGATACTCCACCTCCAGTATTGCTTGTTTGTATACTCAGTGCTCTTTAGACTTCTGGGCTGGAGGCCATTTAGATACTCAACCAGCTAACCATTTGCTTGGCCACAGTGTCTTAGATGCTGCCTTGGATCTGGCCCAGTGCCGATGGGCCCCTTTCCCACTCATCTTTACCTTCCCTGTCTCTGGTGCAAGTTGGACTTTCTGGATTCATGTGCCTGCTGCTCAGTCTTGCTTGGTGAGTGAAGGCATGCTGCTTTGCCTCAGGGAAAGCTTTTCTGACCTTGTATCCATCTGCCTAAAGTAAGGAAAAAACGTAGTAAAATTATTCAATGCCCTTCCACTGCCATGGCTTGTTATGAGGCTATATCAACTTACCGTGACTCTGATGTCTTTCAGCATACCCCTGTCAGCACTGAGCTGCCTGGGCTGTGTGCTGTTTCAACTTAATGTGCTCACCTACTCTGTTTGTGCTTTTGGAGTTTCTTAGTTGAGCAGATCTCTGAAAGTTTGACCCTGAAATTCTTTTGCACTAAGAGTTGTTTCAACTAGAGTGCCTGCCCTAATCAGGGAACAGCCTGAATTACATTGAGCATTTGAGATAATCCTGTAGTTTCATGAGCCTCCTGGACCAAGGAGGTAGCTTTGTTGCCGTTTGTTGCCAGGAGTGAGTTTAAGCTACTCTACTTCATTCTTGCAGAATTTCTCTTACCTGACTTCAAAGAGGATTCCATGGTTTTGCTAGTGAAAGCCTAGACAAGTTTTAGTGTCAGAGGGCAGTAAAAACCTTGGTTGTGTGGCTTCTCACTTGTTAGTCGCTTTTATTGTACTCTTCATCTGAAGAAATGCTTCTCTCCAGTACAGATGGATGTTCATAAGCAGCCATTCTTTTGAGGTAGCTTCTCTCTATCCTCAAAATAGGTGACCTTTCCTATCAGCTGACCCTACTCCTTTCAGTGGGATTTCCCCCACTGCATCACATGAGGAGTAGCTCGCTCGGCTGGCCAGCCTTTGGGGTCCTTTTCTCTGAAGGGGACAATCAGATACTTGAAACAGGCACCATCCTACCCAGCCTTGTCTTTAGTTTCTTGTCACCATTTTGCAGGGCTCTTGACTCTGAAGCCTTTCCTTCCTCCCTGTCTTCTCTCTCCAGTCTCACCTCTCATTGGCATCTTGTCACACTGGAAGCTGGATTCTGGATACAACCACATTCATTCCCCTCATCTCTCTGCCTTTTCAAGAGACTTTTATTGCAAGACTTGTTCCACAAGGAGCTGTTGTGCTGAGGTGGAACCAGGCTTCCTAGTACTCTTTTTGTCAAAGGAAGGGTGTGGAATATCCCAGCCAATGCTTGTGCCGGCGGTGTGGGCACGTTCAAGTTTGGGCTGGTGACCCTGGAAAATATTCTGCTGGTAGTTCAGGAAAAAAACGCTCTGGATGTTGTGGGGGTTTTTGTTTGTGGGTTTTCTTTTTTTTTGTTACTTAATGTTCAATATTACAAACCAGCATCTCATTTTGCAGTTCATGGTAGGTTGGGATTGTTCTCCCAGCCAAGAGGAAACATTGCAGGCTTTATTAGAGAGTTGCCTTGAATAGTGTCCCTCTGTGATTAGAGGGCTGCACTGTACACTTCCTTTGCTTCCTCAGGTACTGATCGTTCCACAGTTTGTGTTCTCTGTTATCCAAGGATTTAGCTTCCTGGTATTCTTCCTGAAGCCTTATGCTTGTCAGCGCCAAGTCTGTACTTCACATCCTTGACAGCAGGACTCGGATCTCCTGTAGTTGTACCTAGGCCTTCTAGGAAGTCTTTCAGGCTCCTTCTATTAGAGTGAAATGCAGAACTTGTCAAAGTACATGCTTGAGTCTTCCTCATCCTGTTAACAAATCAGGGAAATGAAGCAAAGGCATCAAAGCATGACCTGACGTTTAAATGTCCACATGCTGCTGTCCTGTGCAGTGGGTGGACTCTGGATATCACCCATGTCATCGGTCAGAGCTCCATCCATACTGAACTGCCACTTCTAAAGCATCTAGCATTAATGCAGCTGTTGATAGAACAGTGCCAAAACTGCGTTTCTGTGACAGAACTCTGAGATTTCCCAGATATTTGATGTTCACTACTTGGAGTCATTCATGGTTGGAATGTAAATGTGGTCTAAGTTGAAAGAGAGGAATTACTTTCCAGTGTCTGGTGTTCCTCAAAGTATGTTCCTTGCACTTAACTGCAGACATACTTGCAGCTGCTACATGAGCATGGAAAGCTTTTTTCTTTTCAATGTAAGTGCTTTTGGTCTCCACCTCCTTCTTTCCCCCTGCTCCTGCCTGGTACATGGCAAAGATGGTGCCTGTTGCTGTCTGGGTTCCCCTCAGGTACTGTTACAAAGGAAAGAAAAAAGGGGAAAGGTGGATATGTGGCTTTCAAGTCCTGAACACTGTTTCTTGGTCAACCACCTTTCCTTTGTATTCATAGCTGTTTTAACAGAGAAGCGAATTTGGAGTTGTCTGGTAAACAATCTTAGCACTGCTCAGAGCAGCTTTGTGCCTTTATCTATGAACCTTCAGCTTGTAGATGAACTGAAGCTCTTCAGGCAGTGTAATTAGACTAGGAACAGGTACTGCTTAACGTATATGGTGACATATTATTTCATGTCTCCGGTGCTTGAAAAATACAACTGTTGTGATCAACCCAGCCTAAGTAGTGTTGAGTTGCAACAACTCTCCGTGCAGTACTACCAAAATAGTCCAACGCTTTGTAATGTTGGATTTGCTCAGTTTTTTTGTAAGTTAAATAATGCAATGGTGGTACACTTACTTATTTTACTTTCTTTTCATTGTAGAGCCTCCCTTTCCAAAAAATACAACACAGCATCACAGCACAAGACCACCAACCTACACCTGACAGCTGTATACTCAGTATGGTAGTGGGACAGCTTAAGGTAAACTCTTTCCATTACCGGTTAACAAATGCTTATGTCTTAGATTTTTGCAGGATTCTAAATCATCCAAGTTCTGAAAACATTAAGGCTGTCTTGAGTGGGGAAGGAACACTGGTAAGCTTGCATTGAGACATCATTCTTCTACTGTTCAAGACTGTCAAGAAACTCCTCATCCCTTCAGATAACTAGCCCTAGGTAAACCACCTGTAATTTGACAGTAGTGTGTTCCTGCCAAGCAAAGTACCATGGTTTTTACTGTGCATACAAATATCATATGGGCTCTAAAAGCATCAATATTTCCCTTACCCTGATGGCAGTAAGTTTTCAGTGTCCTCTGTTCCATTTAAAAGCATCATTACAATGTTCTTGGACAATATAAGCACATCTAGTTTAATGTGCTTTTCGATGTAACGTATGTGACTTAGCAGAGCTTTTTTTGTTAGCTGACAACCCTTCAGTAAGACCACATTTTTTCATTGCTGTCACAGGACACAAGATTACAGTCCTGGTGTTAATGTAGTCCAGTCCCTCTGTAGTCAAAACTGGTTCAGCAATGGGAGTGTTGCCTCTGAGATCAAACACTTATTGTTGGAACAGTTTCTTTTTGTGAAGAAATCAGATAATTTTTCAGGCTGTAGTATTATTACATTGCTGTTTAAGTTATACTACTGAACTGTGTAAAATTACCCAGTCTCCTGTTCTTTTGAGAAACTATTGGATGTAAACATACCATGGCCACAGACTTGTAAGCTAGTTACGCTAATTATCAGTGAAAGAAGTGGTCCTGGAATCTGCAAAAAATAACCTGTCAAGTCAGCTGTGGGCAGAACTTGCTCACAGTGGGCAGTGTTTATTTAAAAACTGTGAAATTACATAGTGATAGTTAAAATTATCAGTTAGCTTTGTCAGGGTTTGGTCCAGCCGTGCTGTCAAGTCAGAACTCTAAAGCCATCCATTCTTCAGAGTTACTTGCACCCGGTTTCTTTTAAAATAGCTGTTCAGGTTTCCTTTTCCTGTTAACTCTGAACAGCACCTCCAGTATCAAAACATTCAAACTTCCACTGACTGTACTCTTCACTAAGCAAACATGGGACTAAAGTTTGAATCTGCTTGCTTAGCTATTCTCCAAACTTGTTTTGGGCTGGGCAGCTGAGAAGAGCAATTCCCCATGTATTGCACCCACTTCTAAGCCTAACATAGATAGCTTTTGCTCTCATTAAAGTTGCTCCTACTTCCTAGCTGCAAGTTGGATTCCAGTTTCCTTGCTGCTCAATCCCACCTGCACACACCATGTTGAGGAAAGACAGCCACATATGGCAATGGAAAGTGCTAAATTGCAAGACAGGTATGAAGTCAGACATGCTGTTCTCATCTGTCTTGCCCTTGGGTGTGCACAGAACTCGATGATGTGACCAAGACTTTTTCACTCCATGTCTTGGGCCACTTACATCTGCATGTGGTTTTGCACAGTCCTGTTTTTAAGGTTATTGCATAATCGTCAAGCAGATCACAGCTTGCAACAGTGACTGTGTTGAATCCCGTGGCGAGATACCAAGTTCTTAAAGATTCTGTAAAGTTTTTGGGTTTTCTTATCCTTGAGTAGGGTTGTTAGGGTTTGTAGATGCAGTCAGGGAGTTTTCCACAAATACCATGGCTTGGAGTAGTATTTCTTACTGTGCTGTTTTTTTATCCTCTGAGTAATTTCAGCTTGCTGAATTCAGGGATCACATGATACTGTGTCTAGGTACTTGGAAAAAACATACTGGATTAAAGTATCCCTGTTGGCATGATCAAATCCAACTTGTTTGTGAATTTTTAGTAGGAGGGGCAACACTTTTCCGCTCTTCACATGTATATGTCTCCAATCTTAGCTTTTAAAAGCACATTTTAATGCCTGGGAAATGCTGCTCCTCACTGAGAAAGTGTCCAGAACGTCAAAGTCAACTTAGAGCTTTGATTTCTTGCTTCTGCCTTGTATGATACTTACACAAGTGGACAAATGAAAAGTAACAGTCAGTAGCATGACATATGTAGTAACCATTTCTGCCAGTACACAAACCTGGCTGTCTTATGTAGAGAATACTTTTTCTTGTGCTAATGCATATGTGTTGACAGCCATTTTAGTGCATCTCAGTGCTGTTCTCAATACAATACAGTAACTGAGAACAACTGGGTTCAGTTAGTGCATTTTAATAAGTGGCTTATCTAGAGCTCCAGTTGAATGGGGTATACTTCAATATGCAAACATGGAGCAGCAAACTTCATTTTATTTGAAAGTTGCCTTCTCAATCGTGTGGCTGTTCTGCATAGCTCATATCTGTTGGTCTTGAGGAAAACTGGAGAAATTTGCACAAGGAATGGGACTTTCAAGACCATCAGTAGCAGGGTTTGAAGGGAAAAGCCATGCTTCTTGCTTACTATTCAGTTGTCCTTTTCATGGGACCAAGCCAAATTCTTCAAAGCCCAGTACAATTAAGGCATATGCTTTTGAATCCTCTGCAGTTTTTCAAAACTTGAATTGTTTTATGTAACAAAGGAGCATGCATAATGCTTTTAATAGAGTAATCCAAGAAAATAATAATACTAAAATACTTGTAACATGCCCTTTCTAAGAAGTCATTCCTGGCATGGTATTTAAATGGATTTTCTGAGGCCTTAGTTGCTTGAATTGCTAGTCCCAAAAGTTCAGTGGAAACTCATTTTTAAATAAGTGAGCTGGGCACATCTTGTATTTCTTCCTTAAACCATTATATTTTGATCTTGTTTGATTTTTAGGGGGGGGAACCAACCACAGCAGCAGAACCTTCTACTCTCCCTGCATATACTGGGTGGTGAACTGCTACCAAATTGTCACAAAGCCTTGGCTCCCTTCTTAACTGTAAAAGAATAGTTCTGAAGAAATAGTGGGGTCAAGGGCTATTACTATCAAACTTTGTATTTCTTTTACCAGAGTATTATGCCTTAAGTAAACCTGCAGGTTTGGGTTAAGCCTTTGGCCTCCCCTGCTGGAGGTGGATTTGACTGGGGTCAGTTGAAATCATTACTGCCCTGTGACAAGGTCAGGATGTGTATCTGCCTCTGTGCTGCTCTACAGTCCAGCACGCTAACACCAATGTGAACTGTAAATAAATTAAAAAAAGCAACATCTTTTGCAGCGGAATAATCGGCTGCACTGAGTGGACCGGACACAACAGCTGCTCGGAGATGTTGGAGAATAATAGAGCATCTAAGCGGGGTGAATGTCACTAGCAAGGATCTAACTTGCTGGCAGAAGCAGTACAGTAATCACTTTCACTGAAAAGCATATTTACAAGTAAACAGATGAAAGATCCTCTTTAATGGATGTTGGGATAGGTAGTAATGGAGGGGGTTTTTTTATCCTTTTGTAGAGGTGTAGTAAATATACCTCCATTTATTCTAATTCTATTACCACTTTTTATTGCTATCCATTGTCTGGGTGCTTGCTTGCTTGCTTGAACTAGGAAGAGTAAGCATCAGTTTAAGCCTTTAGGAGTGAGTTTCATTTGGTGTGATGCTGCTTTGCCGATGTTCATCCAGAATGTCACCCAGTATTTTCAGTGTGCTTCACCTAGTAACATATTTCTCCTGTCATGCTCAGGCAGATGATGACCAGGTTCTAGGCTTCCACCAAACCTTTTTGCTGAAAAATTTTCAAGGTGCCTGGGTGTGCACCAACGAAGTCTTCAGGCTAGCCCTCCACAACGTTTAACCTTCTGCCTTACCTTTCTTCCATGCAGTCCTCGCTGTCCTGGTTGAGTAAGGAGTGCTCTCTTCTCGCTCTTCTGTCACTTGAGCTCGCCTGAGAAGCATGGCGGTGGCTTGCAATTTCTCGGAGTAATGTGGCAGATCTGTGGCTCTCCCCCAGAGTGTGAATTTTGAAGTGATTGTCGCAGAATTAATTGTAAATAACTAATTGTTATGCGGTGTTTCCTAGTCTTAAAAGGGAAAGGAAATTTGCAATTAAAATCACTGGATGTTTTTGTAATGCATGCTGAACACTTAAAGCATTGCTTAAAACCTGTTAAATGAGGCTTAACATCTGAAAGAGCCTACTGTCTTAAGTAATTAGTCTTTCCTTTGAGATAAGGATAGCTGTAAGCCTGCAGTTCAATCAACAGTTGCTGTGGGGTGCTGGTGAAAGGGTAAAACTGTCTGTGACCAGACAAGAAGAGAAAAGTTGTGCAACTAAACTTGGATTGCAAAATAGTGTTGCATCTCATACTCTGACATGACCCACGGCTCTGTGAGCTGGCGACTTTCTACAGTTTTGAGCCTCCAGGTCAGAAGGGATGTAGACAAACTGGAAGAGATCAAAAAGCTGCCAAGATTGCCAGCATTCCTGAGCTTGTGGAGCTGGGAGAGGAGGCAGCTAAGGGCAATCTGCCTGAAATGTAGGTGAAAAATAGCTGAGTACTTCCAACAACCTGAAAGCAAACTGTTCTTGGTGGTGCCAGACAGTGTAACAAGGGACAGTGGTTGCAAACATTAAACTGGGAGGTTCAGATCGGACACAAGGGAAAAATTTTCACTGGAAGGCTGGAACCTTGGGAAACGGTGCCTGAACACCTTGTGAAATGTCTGTTCTTGGAGGCTTGGAAGACTCTGCTAGATGAAGCTGTGGCTGATGCAGTGCTGCTGGTAGTCCACGCTCATGCTGAGCATGAGGCTGGACTGGAAACCAGAGGATCCTTCCAATCTGATCCTGACATTTTTATTTTAATTCAAGGATGTCATGAAAGCATTTGAACTGCATAAGGGAAAGCTTTGTAGGAAAAATAAAGCCTGTTTCAATCGTGGGCTTACATCTGGAATGCAAATTTTGAGTTGGACATAGCTGAATTTGGAATGGAAAGTAAGGGTAAAGAGTGTCAGTGAGATCATTAGAGCTGTGATGAAGATCCAAAATAAAATGGGATAGGATTAGTCTATGCCTCTTAGAGCATCTCAAGTCATTCAACTGTGTGTCTTTGCTGTATGTTAATAGGACATATTCAGAATTTTGGGAACAAACTAAATTACTTCATTTGCCTTAAATATACTCTAGGATTTTCCTTGGTTTTTAAAGTATACTGCTTCTCTATGCTGTGAAGACATAACATAAAAGGAATAAAGAAAGCAAAAATGTGTGACTTCATTGTGGGAATTTGCCATATGTACCACAGCAAGTGTTTGGGGAAGAATTCCCTTTTCTTTTAATCTTCATGTGTCCAGTCCTGAATTGGGTAAGAAAGGAGGAAATTCTCCTCAAGCCAAAGCACTAAGAGCTGCAGTGCAGGTAGGCTTATCAGAAACTGATGAAATCTACACTAAAACTAGTCTGGTGGTGATATCTCTTTTTTCTCCAGAGGTATATTTTTTTAAAAGTGTACTCATGTCATTAATGACATGCCCAAATTTGGTGTGAAAGCTACTTTTGCATGTTGTAATAGATGCCTCAGTAACCCAAGAAGAGGAGACCATAGAGTAACTGAGAGCATACTAAATGCTTATTAATAGTTGTGATTAGAAGTGATTCAAGCTGAAATGATTCTGCCTGGCTGGTTTAAACTAAGCCATTAGAAAGGAGCTGACACGAATATGAGTTCCTTCCAACTTATTTAACGCTATCCCTTTTGACTAAGATGCTTTACAAAGTCTTATGTCGAACTTTAACATACAGCTCTGATGCTACTCAGCTTTCTTAAAGATTCCTTTGTGTCAAGGAACCTACCAGCTATCAAGCAGTAGTGAGACTGTACTAGGATGCAAGTGTTACATTTGATACCTAGGAAAAGCTAGAAAAAGGCATAAACCTATGGGTTTCAGTGCACAAGCCACCTCTTCGGTATGGATATGCAAGCATCTTTTCTGGGCAGAGCTAGTAATGATAATACTGCCCCTGAAATAATTGGCAGAACTGCTGTCATATGTGCTAATGAACTAGAGGGATGGCTGGTCTAATCCAGCATAATTGCTTGTGTTCACATTGTGCTGACTGTTATGGACCCTCTGCCTAACGCAAAAGGAGACTTATACTAAAAGCTGCCCAGTTCATCATCAGTGACTTTATTGACACCTGTCTTGCTTGAGGATTTCTTCCTTCATTCGTTTGTCTACTGAACAGTAGGATTTGTTCGTACTTCTGGCCTTACTTGTTGCCTTCATAATTTCTGGCTGTAGTAGTAGGTCATTCACTTTGTCCTTCGTGGTTTTATAGTAATTTGAGATCTTACTCATCCCCCCCCATCACATTTTTGCAAGCTAGAGAGTGATATTCAACTTACTTTCTTCAGTAGGAAACTGTTCTGTAGCTGGCTTATTGTTCTTGCCCTTCTCTGGCCTTTCCTTACTCTATTATTTTAATTTTTTAAAATAAGTGCATGCAGGATTTGATATGTGGGTGTTCTCTGTGCATTTATACAGTTGCTTACTTACGGGTTTTGGTTCTCTGTTCCTTTCCTAATAACTGCTAACACCGTGCTTGCCTTGATAGCTGTTGAGCTCTGAGCTGGTTTAAAAAAAAAAAAAAAAAAAATTGTCCATTGTGATTTCAGTATCACTTTCCTGAGAGGCAATAGCTAATCTAGGGCCCTTTTTGGTTTTCCTCTGTGGATTAGCATACACTTACTGAAACTCTGCTTCATCTACACCCTTTTATTTCCTTGGCAGTTGTCACTCTGAAATCCTTCCAGTGGTTTTAGATTTGAATGCTGCTTTTACACGCACCTGATCCTACCAGTGCTCTGGCAGACTTGCTGTTTTGTTGTATAACTGATGTCCTCAGCAAGTTGCTCCTCAAAGCTGACTTGTTTTGGTCAATTTATCACATGAATATTACTTTTTTTAAGTAAAGGAGGGCTTTTGTCATTTATTTGGTAGTCTGCTTTGCTCTTCAACCTTTTCATCTGCTGTTCTCAGTGGACAGCAGCAGAGCATTGCGAATAAATGTTCAGCGCTTTGACAGTGTTTCATGTGCTACTCTGGCTGCTGCTTTTCAGTGCTATTTTTTTTACGCATTTCCCCCCTTTTCTGAAGCTGAATAGTCGTGTGCTCGAAGAATAGAGCTTAAAATCCTCCAAAAATGCTGAACTGAATACATCATGATCAGTATTAGAAGATTGTTTTTTAGCTAGGACCTGTGTGCTGTTCAGATTAAATCCTATTATGTGATTTCCAGCTGATTTAGGAATCATTTATGTTATTTTGAGGCTTTAATTCCTGCACGGTGTCTCTGAGGAGACTCGTAAACATTAGGTGGGAGAAGTAGTCTCCCTCTAATACTATTTTCTACTTTGGTAGTAATAGAGTAAATGTAGTGCAGGCACTATAACCCACCTAGATGAATTGTCAAAGGCAGGAGTTGGGGCACTGCTGCGAAGATCCCTGTGCTTAGAACATCTCGTTGCAGCTACAGCAGATGCTTCACTCCCCTGGACAGTGGAAGTGGGAAGTACTAAGTTGCTGGCTGGTGGCTGTACCTGCTCTGGGAAAGCTTTCAAAAGCCTGGATTGTTACCTAGATCATTCAGGCAATATTGTTGATACCGACTTCTACAGAAACTCCCTTCTGTCATCAATCCAAAGTACAGCAGCTACAAACTAATTTTGAAACACCTTGTTTTATGCTTGGTTCCTGCACAAGGCCCACAGAAAATTTGTGATTCAACACTGAGGCAAGGATGCTCTTATCGGTGTTGTGAAGCTGCTGGAATGAGAAGTCTGTAAATCTTCCAGAAAACCCCAACTTCAGATGCTGTTGCAGGACTTGTGTGTCAGGGGGCCCCAGGTGTTTGTCTGCAAAGCACCTTGGAAGGGAACCTCTGGTTGTATTAGTATCTCCTGAGGTACTAGGCATCTTACAGCATGTGACATCACTGTTAACGTTTTAAGTTGTGTTATTGTGAGTTTCGGAATACATTTGTCAAAAAAGAGCTTTTTGAACTTTTTTTTTCCTCTCTTTCTACAGGCTGATGAAGATCCTATCATGGGATTCCACCAGATATTTCTACTAAAGAACATCAATGATGCCTGGGTTTGCACCAATGACATGTTCAGGCTAGCATTGCACAACTTTGGCTGAACTGGCAACCCTGAGGCACCCGTGCTTTCTTTTTTTTTTTTTTTTTCCTTTTTTCTCCTCTCCTCTTACTGGTATTATTCACACTCACAGAACATTCCAAATATCATACACAAACCTGCAGCACTGCAGAGCGTGAGCAAGCAAGACCTGTGATCTGTCCTTCTGCTGAGTTTACATTGTCACTAGATGAGTTTCTTGTGCATGATGTTTGGAAGATAGACTTAGCTGCATTTGACAAGAGAAATTTGTGTTGTACCAGCATGCCTCGGAAAGAATTTATAATGCAAAAGGTTGTTGTTTATGTACTGACAAGATACTCTATAACCCAAAGAAATGAAAGAACAGCAGCCTGTACAGCCCAGATACTGATTTGTTCAGATGTTTCAATGCTACATTACACAATAAAACCATAAGATTTTCTTAACAGTTTAAATTGTTTCAATGAGTTGGATATGGAGTATATGATATTGCTTGCTTTGGATATTCTGTGTCTGCCTGGTGGGGAAATGCTTTCAAACCTAGAACTCTCAAAATGAAGAGCACTTCATAGTTTTTACCGATGAAGGTAATTCAGGTATGCCTTTGGCCATGCAGCTTTTTTCCATCCCTCTCATCAGCTTTTATAACAGAGGCTTCTAGCTCAGTTTTTAACATTGACAGGTTAGTTCCCAGCTGTTGTATTTTACCAAGGCAAATGCCTCAAATAATACACAAAGATGACAACAGTCATGGTAGCCTGTAGTCAGTCTTCATGACATCTATTATGTTCACCCACGAAGCTAAACAGGACACTTTTCTTCATAGGCAGATAGATGGGATGTCAATCCAGCAGTGTCCTCCTGGAGTCCATATCCAGCTCTGAAGCCCTGGCCCTGCTCTGTGGTGTCCTTCTAGCATCTCCTCATAACTTGAGCTGGGTGGTAGTCCTGCGTTTGCTGGGCAGGTTTTTACAGTGTGGCTGGCTGTCACATGTCTTCTACCCTGGAGGTGGCGGTATTCCACCACTGAAGGGATTTATTAAATTATTTTTTCCAGCATAGGAGGAGGTGCAGGAGCAGAATCGCATTCACTTTACCTTTAGACCTGACTAAGCCACTCGGCCCCAGTTTTCAAGGGCTTAGCACACCTCGCTGAGCTCGGGCTTTTGAAGTAGGCCTGTGTGGAGAGACGGCTGCGCAGGGAGGGCCGGGCAGCTCCGTGGGATTGTTTTATCCCCTGTCTTAACCCGTTATGAGTGAGACTTGAGGTATCCCCCTCCTGGTTTTGGTCCTGGCGAGAATTCACGCTGGCCGTAACGCCAGGGGTGTTACCGACAAGACGCTCCGCGGGGCCGGTGCCGGTCCCTCAGGCAACCGGCGCCCCCTCAACGTCCGGGCTGGCGGCAGCGGGCGCCGCGGGCAGGAGGTGGAGGGGGCCGAGGCCGCCGGGCTGGCTCCGCCCCCCGCCGCGCCCGGAACCCTCCGTCCCGGCGGCAGTTTCTGCCCGGCGCATCAGGCGCGGACCGGAGGCGGAAGCGTGGGCGGCGGGCCGGGCCGGCGTAGCGCGGTGGCGGTTGTGCGGGTAGCGTCGGCGGGAAGCGGGCCGGGCCTCATGGCCTCCTCCTCCAGCATCGACATCGAGGACGCGACCCAGCACCTGAGGGATATCCTCAAGCTGGACCGGCCGGGAGGTGAGGAACCGGGACCGAGGGGGCGCGGGAGGCCGCCGGTGGCGGGCCTGGCCGGGGTGGGGCCGCCGCACAGGGCCCTGTCCTGGGCCGGGGCTGTGTGACCCTCCTCAGCCGGCCTCTCTCTCCGGCGGCCGCACTCTGGGGCTGGACCCGTCTCCCTTGGGGCGCCGGTGGCATGGCCTTCCGCCTGCTCCAGGGGGAGGGGATCCCTGCTCGGCCCTGCCCGGAAGCCAGCGGGGAGGTGTCAAGAGAGGAGCCGGGAGGGAGCCAGCTTGAGGACCCGCGCTGATGGCAGGGGATTCTTGTCGCTGAGCAGAGCGGGAGCAGTTCGGACCTAGAGCTCGCTGCTGCTGCTGGTCTCTGGGCTATTCTTACCGGAGGGGTATCGCTGCTGAGAACCGAACAGCACCCGCCTCCTCCACCCGAGTCTCCCTCTCGCGTTGAGAGTGCGTGGGCTCAGGGGAAGGGGCTATCGGGGCTCTCCGAGGTCAGTGCCATCTGCAATACTGACGAGGTAATTGCCTGAAGCAGCCTGAGACCACGAATGTTTCGCAAACAAAACTTAGCCTCTGTGTAGAGGACTGAATTTATGCCCGTGTTGTGCTCCTGTTGAGGGAAGAGTGGGAATAACGTAGCTTTTAAGCATCCTGAGAGTCAGTATGAATGTGCTGCCTCCAAAGCAACTGCCACGTGCACTGCCTTTTGCTTGTCTGAAAGGATGCGAGGTTGGATGCAGGATTGTTGTGGGAGGGGTGTAGAGGCACATGGGGTGATGGAGCAAACGTACAGGAAGCCAGCTTCGTTAGTTTTACTACCCATAGAGAAGCTTCTCATTATTTGAAGTAGTTTCTCTTGTTTCTGGAGCACTTGTGTGCTCTTGGGTTATAATTCCTATAAGAAAATATATATTTCCTTCACAGTACGGTGCTCTGTACTTGAAAGACTGAAAGGAGAACTCGGTACAGGGATGGGGGAACACTTGTTTCACAAGCAATTTCTGACCTGAAAGGTTGCATTATGGTTGGAGTTGTTTCTGTTCTCTCAAGGTGACTTGAGTTTCCCCTGAAGCAGCTTCTCTTGCTGGTTGACCCAGAGGAGTTATTTACTGAGTATGGCTTATTTCTTTCCATTTTTCTTCTTTCCTATTCATTTTCTTTACACCTTCTCTGTGAACTCTAGGGCACAAGAAGGCAATTGAGAGGGAAAGGAGCAAAAGGACAGTAAGTCAAGCTGTAAGGAGCCTGTGGTTGTTCTCAGCAGAAGTTACTGCCTGGGTAGTAACAAATAGACTTGAAAGGACTAGACATAATAAAGGGAAGAGTAAGAGTACTTGTCTGTTGACTGAAAGCCTCTGAAAAACCTGTTAGGATGTCAGAGGAAAGGGAAAGTGGGGGATCCTTCGAGGCTTTTGAAAGAGAATAGAAGCAGCCTCATGAATTGTATGCATAGGGCTAGTCTTGTCTGGCATAAAGTTGCTGCGGTCCTCTCTAGTTCTGGTTTCTGTTATGCCATGGGTTTCACTTACAGATTTTAATACCTAGCACAGAGTAGTGTAGCTGCTTTCCAACATTATTACCATTAAGAAAGTTTTGCACTCCTAGGTGCACGTAGCTATGGGCAATGTTATGTTATTCTGTGTGCTGTCCAGGTAGGGAACAAGAAATACTCCCCGCTCTAAAAGAGTTTACAACTGTCACAACACTTTTAGTTCTGCTGGGTTTGATGATTGTGGAAATGCAATTCACCACACCAGTCTCTCTTGATACAGTTTTCTCCCAGTTTTGCCAAACATCCTACGTTGCTTCAGTAGCCCTTGCATCTTTTTGTATGCCACGCCCTCAGCAAGGGGGAGCTGCCTGATCAAATGATGGACCTCCCAGGTGGGGCATGTAGACAGGCTGCCAATGCCGGTGTGCTATGGAGGAGGGTCCCTGCTGGGGTTGTGGGCAGAATCCTGCAATCCATGCTGAAATCTCTGCTGGTAACTATGGGTGATGTGAGCTCACCCTACTCGTCTGTCGTTTATCAGGGAAGCGTTCAGTTCAAAGCAGGATCCCATCGTTCAGGTGATGGTGTGAGCAGAAAGAGTTCAGTACCTCAGCTCTGATTGCTCCTGCTTACCCACTCTTTAAAAAGGTAATGAATACAACCCCACTTCTTTCCCTTTGAAGGCCAGTTCTAGTCTAGGTTAATATTTTGTTTTGTTCACCTACCTACTAAACACTGAGCCTCTTCCCTTCTTTTATGCTTCAGGACTGTGTGCAGGCAGCACTGGTGCTTGTCTGGCTCCCACTAGGACAGTGATGGGCTAAGCCCCATTCCTGAACTTCAGTGTGCTGTTGTGCCGTCAGCCTCTGGGGAGTATTTCCTCCTTCCCTTTCCCATGGAGTGAATGTCACTGTCCTGCTGTCTGTAAAAGAGCAGATATACTTCCATGAGGCATTCCTGGTGCTGCAAATAGAGCAAAGACTGTATCGTCTTTCTCTGGCAGCCTGGATGCTTTTTCTATAGTGAATATTTTCCTGCTTTTGGTCGCAAAGGATAAATTGCAGTCAATGCAAGTTGCTGCAACTGGACAAGCACCCACCATATGCTATAGGAGTAAGGGGTGCGTCTTAATGTTGCAACAGCAAGCACAGCACAAGTGTGTTAGGTGGTTGCAGGATCCCATTCTCTGGGCTGAAGTTTCCTTGTGCTGTGTGAGTACTGCTGCCGTTTTCTTCATGCAGTGCAGGTAAACTGAGGTGAGTGCCCAAATGCTTTCTGAATGGGGATACCCTGTCGCTGCACAGGCTTTTTGTGTCCATAGCATAGTTGCTGATTTAAAGACAGGAAAGTTTTAAATATTCTTCTGGCAAATGAGTAGTAGTCACAGTTATTTCTGTAGGCAGCAGTGCTCATCCTGGTATGTTAACGCCTGTTTGGTGACTGAAAGCTTGCCTGGCTTTCAAAGGACATGCCTCTTGCCCCCAGTTATGTTTAGGTTTGTTACGTGTGCCAGTAACAGTGGAGCTTCTGGTCCTGGGAGCAGCCATTTTGCAAGAGCTCAGCTGCAGTTGTTACCTGGCAACAGTACACGAAATTTCAGTTTTCAAAACGAGTGAAAATTTCAAGTGAGGATTTTGCTGAGATGGGAGGCTTTGACTTTGGTGTATTGATGTGTAAGTGCAGATGGAGTGGGCTTCCTCCCCAATGGGGATCATCAACTGATTACCTTGCTAGTGAAACAGAAGAGTCTCCTTCACCCCCCGTTACATCTGTCCCCTTCTAAAAGCATTCAGCAGGCATGGAGGCCACTAGGCAACTTGTGCTAGGCCAAATATGTGAAGTTAGGGCACATGCACCCTTGAAGCTCTGAACAAGTGGTTGCTTATGCAAAACTTGACTGCTGTAAACTTTCATGTGACTAGTCAGCTAAGGGAAAAATATGGGAATCCTGTAGGCACAGCTGCACAGTTTTGTAGCTCAGTTACTCAAACACCTGGACTTTGAGGTCAGGTCTCAGTCAGAAGCCAGTTTTGGAAAGTAACAAATGTACTATTTCCAGCTAGCCCCAAATGTTGCAGCTGACTACTGTGTTGCTGGACTTCAGAGATCTCTCTGCAGGCATGAGGGTTAGAAATGACCCTGCAAGAAGCCTTTGGTCTGGCACTTCATTCAGTAAATCTGAATTACCAGCTTAGTCTTTCTGATCCTTGAACCTGGTAAGTTCCTTGTACCTGTTCTTTTGTGTTTTTTCTGGTCCGCTGGGATTGCTTGTGCAAGAAAAGAGCTATGACTTCACTCGTTTGTGTGGAGATAAGTTTCTTATATGGAAAGTCTATTATGCATCCTTTTTGGAGAAGAATACTTTTCCCAACCAATTCAGTGTATTCTACCTGATAGACCAGTAGAACGTGACAAAAAACATCTGGAGGTAGTGTATTTCACACAATGCTATTTCTTTTAAACGGATATTGTGCACGGTTGGTTGTCCTTTTCCCTAGGTTCAGTGAATGAGAACCAGAGACCATCAAATTCGTATAATGGAGACCTGAATGGACTGCTGGTGCCTGATCCCATCGTGGCTGGAGATGGACCTTCTTTGGCTAAGCCAGTGCATCGCAGCATCTCTTTGGGAGCCCTTCAGGAGAAGCAAGTCATGTAAGTTTTTGTTGAAAAAAGGCTGAGAGTTTGAATTTTGAAAACGGTTCAAAATTAGTTCTGGTGAGCCTGGACATGCATGCTGGGAATCTGACAGTGAGTTTTATGTTGAATTCAGGTGACAGTTGTGAGTCCATGCTGTTGGTCAGAGCTTTTTGTAGCTTTTGTGAGGCTGATAGCATGGACCCTGCCATTCTTGCTGCTCAGGAACTGAAGAATATCAGCAGAGCTATTTAGAGAGAAGGGGAACAGGACTGGTCGCATGGTGGATGTTGTAAATCAGAATGGAGGTAAATTAGCAGGGACCTGGGTGAAACTTAGTGTTCTCATGTAGACCTCCAGCTGGACTCTTTCAGGGACCTAAGTTACCCGAGAGGTAACTTACACCAGTCTGCAGCGCGATAGACCTTACACTTGTTGAAGTATTTCCCTCCACATAACGTAAAGCAGGACAAGTGGTCCTGAACTAGATTTCTACCTAACTCTTTGCTGAGTCGTGCAAATACATTCATGTCTTTTGGACAGTACATGTGCTTTTACTGCTTATGCAAGAGAGCATATGCATATAGAATACTTTGGTTTTGTCACAGGAGTAATAATACAAATCCACATCAGTCTAATTAGTGTAATGCTTGGCTTCATTTGCTGACTCTTAACATCAGAGCTCATATAAATAGGTTTTCTTTGGGTTCTCTCGTCCTAGTTTTGAGAGAGGATGCCATGAGAACCATGAGCAGCACGCACTGTTGTTGATGAGGTTCAACTGGTTGATATTGGTCTCTTTGCACATTCCAGTGTCGGGTAGTAGTCAAGGCTACTTTAACCAAATGTAGATCTGTGTCAGGTCAAACAGACTGGAGGTTTTTAAGCTGAATGAACCAGTTGTTTGGCTCTTTTCAAGCCCGTGGCATGTGGAGAAAGGAGACTCTTAACTGAAAGTTGTTTCTGTTTGCAGTTGTTCAGTTCAAACCTCCTAGATGCACAGATACTCCTTCTGCATCACTGTTAAAATTATGAACAGTGAATATCTGACCTCTGTTCTCTTCCTGTGAGTCCTGTCTGATTTCCCCCCCCCCCCCCCCTTTGTTCTTCTTAAAAGCTGCCTTTCTGGTGATGACAGCTCCACTTGTGTAGTGATATCAGCAAAAGATGTGGAGATAGTGGCCAGCAGTGATTCCAGCATCACCAGTAAGGCCAGAGGGAGTAACAAGGTAAGGAGCAAGAGAAAGCATAGCTCTCTCTTTTTTTAATCACATCAACTCATGCTTGAATATTTTAAACAGAAATTACTATCTTCTTTCCTGTATTATAGGAGCTTGTAATTAGGTAGAAGTTTGTCAAATAGCTTAACAAGAGGGGAAAAAATTGGAGTGGTATCTTGTAAGCGATTGTTACTGTTATTCCAGAGCCTGGCCAAGTTATCCTCTAATTTTCAGGAATAAGTCCATGATCTAAACTGGATCTTGGAACAGTGCCCTTCCTTCACAAACAAGTTTTTCCTGCTGATTGTTTCTTCGCTGGAAGGTCTTCACTATGGAGGGAGGGTTGCTCTTCGTAGCTTGCTAGCCTCAGTCCTGCTGAGGGCTCCACCCAGCAGATCAGAGCTGCAGGAGAACCAATATGCTGAGATTAGAACTCGTGCTGTAGCAGAGTACTAAGACGTGCTCAGAACAAATGCTAATAATTAGGAGAGAGAACTCTGGTCTTGACCCTCTTGGCACTTTTCCATATTATATCATTTTGTTCCTTGATGTGCAATGAATTAAAGGACCTCAGAGATTGTAAATGAATACTGTACTATGTTGTTATTGTTTTTCACAGGTAATACTGAAGATAAAAATGAAAGGGAGGATCATTGCCATAACTTCCACAGTATTTCTTAATTCTTTGCTTGCAAAGACAATGCTTATCAAATAAGACCAGGACTCTTAGTTTCTTGGAAAGCAGTATTGAAACTAAAAAGCAAGTGCCCATGCAGCAAATGTGTTTCTATGTTTCAAAAAAGGTTCCAAGAACTGGGAACTCAGACACGGTGCTAATAAAGAAGTAAAGGCTGCCTTACTGTAGTTGCAGGGTTGAGTGTTGTTCTGCAGCATGACAAATTCAGTGAGTTGCATTTCTTCTTGCAGTGGAAAGAACCATTCATCAGCCTCCAGAACTTTGAATGTTCAGGGCTCTGCTACGTGGCATTCAACATGCAATTCTTCTTACCAACTGCTGCTTCTAACAGTTACCTATTAAGCGTCACACATCTTCCCTAGAGGAAATTGTGTATTTGGCACGTTTGTCCCAGGAAAAAGTTAATTCCAGACATTTCTTATGTTTTGTTTTCTTTCTCCTGAGCAGGTGAAAATACAACCTGTTGCTAGATATGACTGGGAGCAGAAATACTATTATGGCAATCTGATAGCTGTTTCAAACTCTTACCTGGCTTATGCCATTAGAGGTAAGATACCTTCTTGTCTTGGATGTGATTTGTATACTTTTGCTCTGTGTATCTCTAAAAGAGGCAAAGTTTCCATCAGAAGAAGGTAACTGGCAATAATTGAAACACATCGTGCAATACCCAGGTCAGGGTGCTGTTGCAATGGAATATAAGTGAAGCTGGAGCTACAGGGGAGGGAAGAGTTGGTGGTGTAGGAGAGTTTCTGCTGAGAAGGAAAGCTTTTCTGAAGTTAGAAATAAAGAGAAGGACTCTGGGGATGGAGGAAAAGTTGAAGGATTACATTGGTTTCACTGGACGGTAAACTGGTGTTCAGATTACTCCTCTAATTAAATATTTCTGCAGTAAACAAGCTTCTCTGTAGCTAAGCACAGAAACAGCCCTGTGGTAATTTGAGCAGATAAATGTTTGTGATGGATTTGCTTGCATAAATTTAGAGTTGAGTTTAAGGCGAAATTTAGAGGAGCCGAAGAGCAGTACAGATGCGGTGTATTTTGCATTAGGAGGAAACAGAAAATCAGAACACAGGGAAAGACTGTTTCACAACATACATGAAACGAATGAACATTTAGTCATCTGCAGTGTCTCTTTCTGCTCTCATATAACCACACGGTGTTTGGGGCTCCACCAGCTCTTTCCTTTCTTCCTCGTTCTAACACCCATCAGTTTGTCTGGCCTTTTATGAAATCTATTACTCCAATTACTCCGCTTCTGTGTTTTTTTTCATAGCTGAGGTTATTTCAGGGTGTCTCACCATTTTTTAAAGTATTAAAACTGGGGTGCAGTAACACTATGGAAAGCTGAGTGGTCTGCATGGGTTGGCTTGGGCATCAAGAAGTGGAAACAATAGGGCCTCCATAAGACTGCTCGCACTATAGTGATGTTTGTCTGAAATGGGGAAGTTGGAAACTTTGCTTGGTACATGCATGCTTTTCTTTCGTGTTCTTTTCAGTCATGCAAATCAAAAAGCAATGCTTTTTGCCAGGTGAGTATTTATGCTTTTTACATTCCCCTTAAAGAAGATGTATTTGAGCTACCTGCCTCTCAGTGACTCCTTTTCTCTAGTTACGGAAAATGAAATTGCAATTAAAATTAATTCACTGTCACTGGAGGTCAGTCTTGGAGGTTTGGTAGCTTTGTCATCAGCCTGGGAGCATCTTCCATGAGAATAATCCTGGGAATCATGAGAAGTCAACTTCTGTTGACTTTGGAAGTAGAGCAACTTAGAATTTGAGGTGCTGAAGATATTGTAGAAGATACGGGGAATTAAGCTGCCCCTTACAAGGCAAGCAAAGTCCTCCTTGATGCTGCTGCTCCAATCTTCTGCACCAAATCTGAGAAGCGCAATGACTACTTGTGTGTGTACCCTGGGTCTTGAAGGGGCTTCGTAACATGGTATCTATTGATGTGGGTTTTCAGTGTGCTGCCAGTGACATTTGATGGCAGGATGGGTGCTGGAAATGACAAACTGATGGCTGGACAGTCCTGTGGAGAAACCGCCTGGCTAAATAGTGACTTCTCCCTCTGTCTTTCCTGCAGTTGCCAGTAACGGCTCCGCTATGGTGCGTGTGTTGAGCGTCAGCACTGCTGAGCGGACCTTGCTGAAAGGATTCACCGGCAGTGTGGCAGACCTGGCTTTTGCTCATCTCAACTCCAACCAGCTGGCATGCTTGGATGAGGCTGGCAACCTTTTTGTCTGGCGCCTGGCCATGGATAAAGAAAAAATCCAGTATCTTGTCAAAATATGCCTTATCTCAGTCTTTGTGTAATGGTTAGATGTGAGTGTGATCTCAAAATTGCAACTTATTTCCTAGCCTTTCCAGAACAGCAGCTTGCAGGAGGAAGGTTGATAGTTCTGCTCCTTTCAGAGTATCAGATCAGTCAACCCATGCCTGTATTCAGCACAATCATTACTTGAAATTGCATGTAGCTTGAAATTCTAGGAGTGATACCTCAGTGCTCCTTCTGGTCCAGGCAAAAGTAGTCAGTGAAAAGATCTGATTCGTAGGGGTGGACTAGAGTGTTCAGCCTAGGGCAACATGGTAGCTTTTCTGTCTTCCTGTGATAGTGTTGGGATGCTAGCTGAAATAATTTAGTCTGTCCATTAGCAATTGCATGGATTGCACATTCAGATGTGTATGCTTGCTCCTTGTTGTGCTTATCCTGTCCCTGTCTGCAGCCTGCAAGAGAAAATTAACTTTTGTAAGCTGTTCTGACAGTGAAGAAACACTAGCTTGTCTGCTTTCTTAGCAGAATCCTTTTACTTGGTTTTTTTTTTGAATCACAGTGATCCAGAAAATCTTGAGGTTTAATAGTTTTTAACAGAGGACCACACCTGAATAGGTTATTGCTGACTATTGGTAACACAGCCAGAATGTTACGCTTCTTAACCATGGTGATCAGAGAGGAGATCTTGGTTAACATTAAGCGACCTGACAATACTCTGTTGAACACCTCTCGAAGAATCATCTGGTGCCCTTTCATCCCAGATGATAATGAGGAGAGCGGTGAAGAGGGAAGTCAGACGTTGGCATTGTTACATGAGGACAGGGTAAGGAAACTTTCATCGTTAGAGGGAGAGACCTGATAAGCTTAGAGTTGTAAAGGCTCCCATCTAGTCCATGTTGGGGATCCTCCCATAATATGAGATGTATGATTCCTCCCTTCTGAGGAGAGGTCATGCTGATCTTTCTCTGGGCCTTAGGAGGATGGAAAATGGTAACTTCTGCTCACCATCAAATAGTAAGGACCACTAGAAATAGTGTGGAGGGCCAGAGGCATCACTATTCTGTTGAGACTGAGCCAGTAGCTAGGGGAGGAGGCTTGTAAGCCACAGCTACAACTGCCAGGAGCAGTTCCCTGTACTTCGGTACGGCTGGGTGCCAGGAAAGCATTTAATGGCCAAATCGGGTGGAAAAGGAAGGTTTATGTCACTTGCTATTGGGCTGGTATGTCAGCATTTAAGGATATAAGAAATTCTCAACTGGATCAGACCAGTAGTTGCAGAAATAAATGTGTGTGTCCGCATGTTTGTTTTCCAGGCAGAGGTGTGGGATTTGGACATTATCCGAACAAACAACAGCTCCTGGCCGGTAGAAGTGCCTAGCATCAAAGAAGGCTTCATTGTAGTGAAAGGCCACAGCACGGTACAAACCTATTTTGCTTTCTTTACTGCCGTTGCATAGGCAATTGCTACAGATCACCTAGGTTTTCCTTGGGTTAGAGTGTCTCAGGAGCTGCAGTTCTTAGGACTATTGGCTGTAAAAGACCCAGTTTCTTACCCATCCACACTATCACCCACAGCCTACTGGCTATGTACACACACTATTAGTAAGTAGCCTTTGTTTAAAGAGCCAAGGTGAATGTGTAGTCGTTTGCTTTGAAAATGGCTCTTGAAAAAACTCATCTGTATTTCCAAAGGCTTGTTTGACAACCCAATACAATAGTATTTCAACTATTTTGTTGTATCTCCTGGTAAACGCAACACTTCACATGGCATTGGTTTACTGCTGGATGAGAAGGGCAAAATTAAGCTCGGTGTCATCTTTATTCTTCTGTGATTCCCCTAATCAGTATAGTTATATCTGAGAGTACAGTGGACCAGGACTGCAGCTGAGTGTCCAGTGGGTGATATTTTGAGTCTACAAGAAACAACTGGAAAGAGTCCAATTTCACTTCTTGAACAGGATGACAATAAAGTAATTGTATGACTTTGTTTCACAATCATAATTGTTTCATCTATAATGATTGTGAAAAGCCAGAACATCCTAAAACAAAACAAGCTCTGTTCATAACATGAGTAACAGTGGGAACAGTAGCAGCACAATCCATTGTACTTAAGTTTGCTATCTGGAAAAGGTGATTGTTAATTATTATTACAAAAAAAAGTCCTGACAATTATTCTGCGAAGGGTGAAGTTGCCTGGTGACATGTCTGTTAGAAATCACTCTGACCTCCTGTATTATCAGACTGGTAGTCAAATTCCTGTTTGAAGAGAGTACTCTCTCTCCATGAAGACCTATAAAATCACTTTTCTGTGTCTTTGTTCCCCCTCTCTGTTTAGTGCCTGAGCGAGGGAGCGCTTTCTCCAGATGGAACTGTGTTGGCCACAGCAAGCCATGATGGTTTTGTCAAATTCTGGCAGATCTATATTGAGGGGCAAGACGAGCCAAGGTAACTGGAGAAGTAGAAAATTAAGGATCTTGGAGCAGCGTTTTCTCTGTGAGAATTTCCTTGGTACAGAATCACCTGCGATGGTCATTCTCAGGACATTTATAAAGATACAGGGTGAACGTTTGTGAAGTGATTTGTGGCAGAAGAGTTGTATCACTGAATATTACACGTGCTCAAGGTTTGGGAACTTAGGAAAAAAGCAAAGAGCTGTGTGTGGAAGCAGGAGTTGTGTGCTTTGCACAGGCTGTAGTTGAACTCTTGCACTGTACCTTAAATGCAGAAAGCTTCTCTGAGCTGTTCTTCTCAATGTTGACTTCTTTTATATATTGTGCCCTTTTAAAGACACCAAACCAAATAGCAACACATGATTTCTTTCTTTCTTTTTCTTTTTTTGGTCACAATCTGTGGCTGTATGGGCTCTGATCTCCTTATTTGATACAAGCCTGTAAATAGCTACAAGCTGATAACACTTGGTGGCTGCTGACTTAATGCTGTCTTTGGACAAGGGGTCATGTGTTCAGCATCCACCTTGTATATTCCTTACTTACTGCTCCCTGCACATTCACTCTTTTCTGCTTCTTTCCTAGGTGTCTTCATGAGTGGAAACCCCATGATGGGAGGCCTCTTTCCTGCCTACTCTTCTGTGACAACCATAAAAAACAAGACCCAGAGTAAGTCCCCAATCCTGTACTTGAAGTATCAAAGTTCAGTAGTGTCTTCTAACTCTGCCTTTAGAGGGTTCCTTGTAACTGCTTTGTACTTGTTAAAAAAAAAAAAAAAAAATTGTGGCAGGAGCAAGTCCTGTCCTCTTTGCAGTCAGTTTTCTAGTGATGGAGAAATAAATAAGGCTCTGGAGTACAGTATGAAGTGACCTTAATTCTAGTATCAATTCCATAACAGCAATGACAATTCTAAATTGATGTGTCCTTTCAGGTTTCTGGTATGGTCAGTTTTAACTGGCCTGTTACCCTCCCAAATTTTTACTGCAGTTGATTAAAAAGTAACTGTTTTGGGTTTTGATTTTTATTCTTTCTTCGGTCAGTTGTGGCCTTAGGGTTCTTGAAAGCTATGAGAGCTATAGTGGTTTCTAATCTGCCTCAGAAGCAGAGATTTTCTGGGAACTTTAAGACACAGTTGGGCAAAATCAGCTATGGGCAGCTCGTGAGGAGCTTTTCTGTGAAGCATCCTTATGGGAAGGACCAGTTCTTCCTTAAGAGAACTTAATTCTGTTGTGCCTGCAGAGTTCCCTTCTGGAGGTTTCTCATCACAGGAGCGGATCAGAATAGAGAACTGAAGATGTGGTGCACTGTGTCTTGGACTTGTCTGCAAACTGTCCGGTACGTGTTGATATGCTGACTCCCCTGAAGGGTTGGATTTACTTTGAGCAGTGGATTGTAACAAAGCTCTCAATTTCTGGGTATGCTTACTTTGCAAAAGTGATCCTTGATCTCCAATGGAGTCTACCCTGGTTAGAGCCTCCTCCTTTGCCAATCTGACCTATCTGTTGAAACCTGTCAGGGCTGTGACAGACTGTCAGGTCAAGCTTTGGCAAGGCAGGGGAGGTTGATCCTGTTATACAGGCTTCTCAGTGTTACCGAGACCCGTTGTCTTCGCTTTGGTCTGTAGAGCATAGACATACCTGTAGTATGAGGAGAGGCATTCCAAAATTTCATGCCTTGAGTGCTTTCTTCTGTAAAAATACTAGATATTCAATAACCAATCTAGGATCTTCTCCTGTTATTGCTTTTTCTGATTTAAATAATGAGAAGTTGCTATGTTGACAGAGCTTAAGCAATTATACAAGACTTATTTGCTGAGCCACATAGGTCCAGAAGTTAAAATTCTGCTTTAGTCCAACCCTTCACTCAGCTTATGTTCCGTGATTCTACTTCTCTGCTGGTGGATCGTGGCCTCTTTGATCACATGCATGTGTAAAGCCACTTCTGAATTGCCCTCTTAAAGTGAGAAGAATATGGCATACAGCTGAGTGCTGCTTTTTCCGCATAATACTACAGAAGGTCCAAAACCTATAGAAGGGTTATTTTGGTTTGGTGGAATTTTATGTTTTTTTTTTTTAAATCTGTAACCTTGGCTCTTGTCCTTCTATGAATGTGGAACATGTTAAGTAACGACAAACTGTCATCTTTCATTTAAATGTTCAGAATCTAGATCCCATTGTGTGTCTCTCTGATGAATTCTCTTAGCTGAAGTCAGCACTAATTTCTGCAATGATATTTTTGTTCTAGTGGGTGGTTGCATTGTAACATGGCTGTCCTTAAGATGATGTATGTTTGTTTGTTTGTTTTTAAACTAATGCACTTTCATAGCAGTCATTCTGGTTGTGCTAATCTACCTTGCTTTCTGCACCCCCCACCTCTTGTTTGTGGATCTAGCTTTTCTCCTGACATCTTCAGCTCCATGAGTATTCTTCCCAGCCTGAAAGTCTGCTTGGACCTCTCCGCTGAATATCTGATACTGAGCGATGTGCAGAGAAAAGTAGGTGGTTCATTTTATTGCTGGCTGTGTGGGTAGTGGTGACAGAAGGAGAAACAGCATTCTGTGTGACTGGTTCTGTTGCCTAGGTCTAGGATTTGCATGTTAATAGCTAAAAATGCAGAGGTTGGCCTCAGCTATTTCACCGTAACATGACAAATGGTAACAATTCAGCTGATTAATCCTGAGGAGCCTTAAGGATTATTTCTCACCCCAAAGTAAAGTTCTCTTTTGGAGACACCTGGGTCTGGCACAGTAGGATTGAGTTCCTGATCAGCATTGACTCAGATAGGAGTGTGCTTATTGTGGCTCCCTTGGGTGTTCTGTTTCAAATTGAAATGGCCCAAGCTTTATTCCTCATGTTATTTCCATTGTTCCAAATCTAGTTCAGGCACTAGGCTTTGTAGTCCACACACATATATGCATGGTCTCCTCTGAAAGCCCAGTGACGTATTGTTCCTGATTCTTCCAGGTCTTGTATGTGATGGAGCTGACGCAGAACCAAGAGGAGGGCAAAGCTTACTTCAGCTCCATCTCAGAGTTCCTCCTTACCCACCCAGTCCTAAGCTTTGGCATCCAGGCAGTGAGCCGCTGTCGGTTAAGGCACACTGAAGTGCTCCCAGCAGAAGAGGAAAATGACAACTTGAGTGTAGGTAGGTGACGAAGAGAATTTGGCTGCTGTGAGATCAGAATTTCTTTCCTGGCTGGTTCTGGCTTTCTCTTCTCCCAAGTAACAAGTAATAGGATGAGAGGAAACAGCCTCAAGTTGTGCCAGGAGAGGTTTAGATTGGATATTAGGAAAAATTTCTTCACCGAAAGGGTTGTCAGGCATTGGAACAGGATGCCCAGGGAAGTGGTGGAGTTGCCATCCCTGGAGGTATTTAAAAGAGGGGTAGACATGGTGCCGAGGGACATGGTTTAGTGGTGGTTTTGGCAGTGTTAGGTTAATGGTTAGACTCCATGATCTTAAAGATCTATTCCAACCAAGATGATTCTATGATTATTCTTCGCTAAGTCTGTGTGAAATACATCCTGTGCAGCTCCAGTGCTTCAGGGAAACACAGTAGAGTTGGTTACAAGGGACCTCTGGAGGTCTCTGGTCCAATCTGATGCTTGAAGCAGGACTGTTGCTCGTGGCAGACCAGGTCACGTCTAGTTGCATGTTGAAGGCCCCCAAACATGACACTTCGGTCTCTGGTCTGGTGCCCTGTCCCAGGGCTGCACCCCTTTCCAAACAAAATATTCCTAATGTGAACCTGAACCTCCCAAACCAGAATGTAGCCATTGCCCCTTACCACACAGAAACTCCACTCAGGTGTTTCTGTTATTGAAAAAGCATTCCAGGGCTGTGTGGGCTGCAGTGAGTGCAAGTGACGCTTTGGTTAAGGTACAAGATTAGCTGCTCGGTACCTGAGCCGTGATGTTTTGCGATCACATAGCGTCATTGCCTCCAGCAGAATGCAGGGCAAAACTTCCTCTGGCAGCGTGGGGCTGAGTCTCCCTCCAGCACAGTTTGATGCAGGCTCACAGGAGCAAAACGGTTTCTGGAAGAACCGGCAGGATATATTTCTGTGACTGCTTCTCTGAGTAAACTCTGTGTAATTAAACATCAGAGGTGTGAGCACATGATCTGAGAAACCAATTGGTTGCTTCTGAACTGTGCTGTCTGAGCTGTGACAGATGTAAGGACAGTACACAGTCTGAGATGAGGGAAAGGGTGGGATTCTTCTCCACTGTGTCTCAAAGGTATATTCCCAAGCCACAAAGCTTCATGCAACAGAAATAAACACACAAGATACTTTCTTCTGCCTGTTACTACAATGAACGTGATAGTGAATCCTGTGCAGAACTGTCTCATGCAGGCATTCCTTGGTTACTGCCTCCCTTCAACTCTTGGCTTGCTCCTGATCTCCTACCTTTCTGTTAGTAAAATTTGGAAAGATGCTTTGAATAACATCAATGTATTTCCTGTTAGAAAGATTCCTGGGCTATCAGTACAGCTGAATGATGTGCTTCCCTATGCCTATTATTGTACATAATCATTAATTCATGTTGTTGACAATATTTGTGGTATATTGCTCTGAAACACAGAAGTGAAAAGGACTGATACATGTAGCAAGTGAGGAGCTGACTGGGACTGAACCTTCAGGTCCCTGATTAGTGCTCACATGATTAGGACTATTTGCACAGGAATACCAATTTATTTTTTTTTATGACGAGTTAGGTTTATCTCGTCTACTCAGCTTCCCTCGCTTTCTTAGCAGTGAGACCGATACAGGTGTTGCGTGAATGTCAGTGCTGATTGATGGGAAGTTATTGCAGAGCTCTTCATAATGACAGTTATTTACAGCCACGAAGGATGGTTGAGCCCTAGGCTGAACTTTTATATGATATAAGCTACTGTGTCTCTCTTAAAATATATCTAACCAGTGACTTCAACAGCCAGAACAAGTCGCTAGCAGTTCCAGACCTCAGCTTCCTCCTCTTTACCTAGTGAGCTATCTTTTTTGGTTTTTGTTTTTTTTTTTCTTTCCTTGGGGCTTATTTGGCTGGATTAGAGCAAATTTGATTGTTCTCAGACTGAAAAGTAAAGGGAGTGTAGGATGTACTTTCCCTTAACAGGGTGAATCCAGCTCTGAAGTGGAGAAGTGATGAAGCTGTATCTTGCTGGTTCTCTCCTGCTGGTTCATCTGCTATGATTTGTCTGCAGTTTCCATCCAACTTCATATTTTACTTTTGTCTCATTTACAGAAGGTGCGCAGGGAGCTGGGGCTGTTGAATCAGCAGCAGGCGTGCTGATAAAACTCTTCTGTGTGCACACCAAGTGAGTATGCGGAGCCGGTAACGTGGGCAGCTGTCTACGGTTGTCCTAGTCCTGCACTGACCTATAGTAATTTAACTTACCAATTCCTTTTGCTCATAACAAAAACTACTTGGACCCATAGAAACTGTGGTGTGGTGTGTTCAGTATGGCCTTACCAGGAAGTAGCCCTGCATGGTGCGGTGGCAAGCTAGTATTTTTGTTGCCATGAGTACGTAGTGACTTAAGAGTTGTGCTCATGCTTAAGTGCTGGGAAACATCTCTCGAATACCCTGGACTCCAGAGCTGAGTGATACAGCTGAATGAGGATCAGCTTCTGCTGCTTCTGTCACAGGCAGAAAGCACTAAAGCATATTACAAAGGAATCAGTTCTGTGAAGAGAAATCTTCTAAGCCTTAGAGTTCTCCTGGTGATTCATAAACTAATCAGAGATGCCTGGGTTTTTTTCAGGGCTCTACAGGATGTGCAGATTAGATTCCAGCCTCTTCATAGCCCTGACATGAGTACATCCATGCCTTCCCACAGCTCTCATGAAGAATTTGGTGAGCATTTGTGTTAAACTGATCTTCAGTGTTGCTGAGCCTTTAAAGGTTGTTGGGAGGGGCAGTAGGAGGGCAGCTTTGAGTGCATCTTTGTAATAGAGTGGTGTCACTGCGTAAAGGATTCCGGATATGGACTAGCTGTAAAGCAGGCCACTTGATTAGTGGCCCCAGCATAAGAAGGACATGGATCTGTTGTATCAGGTCCCGAGGAGGTCACAAAGATGATCAGAGAGTTAGAGCCCCTATGCTGTGAGGACACGCTGAGAGAGTTGGGGTCATTCAGCCTGGAGAAGAGAAGGCTCCGGGAGACCTTGTAGCAGCCTTCCAGTATCTGAAGACGGCCTACAAAAAAGCTGGAGAGGGACTTTTTACAGGGGCATATAGTGATAGGACGAGGGGTAATGGCTTCAAACTGGAAGAGGGGAAATTTAGATTAGATCTTGGGAAGAAATTTTTCACTGTGAGGGTGGTGGGACACTGGAACAGGTTGCCCAGGGAAGCTGTGGAGGCCCCATCCCTGGAGATGTTCAGAGCCAGGTCAGATGAGGCTTTGATCAGTCTGGTCTAGCAGGAGGTGTCCTTGCCCATGGCAGGGAGGTTGGAACTAGGTGATCTTTAAGGTCCCTTCCAACATAAACCATTCTATGATTAGAGCCTGGTGTGAGTATGGAGCATGGGGACGTTAGGCTAGTAGCGTGAATGCTTTGTGCATGCTTGAGTTCACCTTTCTAGGTGATTTGGCACTTGTGCCAGGAACTTGACAATTGTTTCTTGTCAGGTGCAAGAGATTAGAGTGACACAAGAGCTTTGGGACTAGAGGGGACTGGGCTGTGTGTAGCCTGCTCTTTTCAGTTCATTCACCATTCTGGGATGTGACTGTTAAACTGGCCTTCAATTTAGCACACATTTAGAGAAGAAAAGAAACTTGGATCTCTTATTATCAAAACCTGGTAACATCCACCGTTCAGCCTACAAAGAGTAAGCATAACACGGGATTTGCCTTGTCCTTAGCTTTGATTGCAATATTGCAAGGTTTTTGCTTATTCATTTGGAATCCAGTATGGCAGCCAATGGCATAAATTCATACTTTGTGGAATTAAAGCTTTAGCTTTTGGGGAAAGTTCCTGTAAATTGATTTGTATTTCTCCCTTGCAAGCCTTTCCAGACCACATGGCTGATCTAAACACAGAAGGGCTGGGATCTGAAAAAGGATCGGTGCATGGCTCTCAACCAGACTTGCGGCGTATTGCTGATCTGCCTGTACCAGCAGATTTCCTTTCTCTCTCAAATGATGCCAAACCTAAGCTGATGACTCCAGATGCATTCATGACACCAAGTACATCTCTTCAACAGGTAACCAGAGAGCAGTGTTGTGCAAGGGGTGGGTTTGGATTTTGATAATTTTGGGAACTTTTTCTAGGCTCTAGTGACTCTGATAGGCTATGCTAGCTGAATGCAGAGCACACAGGAAACTCTGTGCATGTAACCAAACCGAGTAAAAACATGCTGGCACATCTAAAATGCTAAGCTGGCCTAAGCTTGTGTTGCGAGTACTGTGTTTAGCTGCGAAAATGCTGATGTGTTGTGTAGAAATATGAGTTTTCTAAATAACTGTATCTGATCTGGGAGACTGGTTTACACATGTTGTTTTCACTTGGGATATAACTATAATAGAAAAAAAAATATGCCATCTGGTGGGATGCTGGGGGAATGGATGTCTGAAATGATCAGGTAGGTAGATGGGACTGTAACATCTTCTGCATGAGATCTGTAAATCATTGATCCAGTAGCTTGGTGGGATTTTTTTGAATCTAGCTCCGCAGGCCTTAACTTGTACAGAAAGCAAATCTGTGCTCGTGCCAGGGATTTTGGTATCAGGAGGCATGTGAAGCATTCCCTGGGATTTGGTGATCTCTGCAAAGGGTAGCGAAGTGTCTTGGTGAAGAGCCATAAGCAAGCATTTACCCCTCAGTGGAGCACTGGAGCAGTCAGAAAACATGGTATTCCTCTTAATGCTCTGTCACGTGTGCACAGCCAGCAGTGCTGCATCACACACCTTTGGGTCCTGCTGGACATTTCTGGAGGTTGTGGCACTGGCAGTATGTGTCTGTCTAATTCAATGCAGGTTTCTGCTGCCCCTTCTGGGTTATGCCAACAAGCAGAAGTGCAGGAGCTTGCTGTTTCTTCACCATTCTTCATCCAAATGTCATGTTAGTTTGTCTTAAACCCATTCAGATATTCCTGCTTTATAACCTGCTTCCATGCCTCTGTACTGAATTTGTGACTATGTAGTTTTCTCCATGTGCTTTTAGAATGGGAGTAGATGTAAATTAAAAAACATTTTTAAAAGTGCATCCTTTACAAGAGTGATCTGCAATATAACTACAAGATGTGGATTCCTCTAGTGAGCTGTGCTATTTGTGTTTTCTCTGCCTTACTGTGCAAAATGGACCATCAGCAGTTATTTGTCATGCTAATATGGTTCTTACAGGCACAGTGGAGAGTCCTTGTGAGCAGCACTCCATGTGCACATCCTAAGGCAGGGCTTCCCCCTCCAAGGGAGGAACATCTGGTTGTCACCGCAGCTTGAACGTGTACTGGAGGAGCCTGGGTGCGGATGGGCAGTGCATGGAGATGTGCAGAAATGGAGTTGGTACTGAGCTGATAGTGTGCCACTCCAGCAGCAACTTGAGGAGCAAAGAATAAATTAAACTCCTCCTAAAGGTTTTGATGTTGCTAGCAAAATTGCTGAGTGCAGAAGTTAAGTTTGCGCCTGAGGATGGGTAGCATTCCCAATGCAAAGATATCCCAAGGGAGCAGAGACAAGTTTTTTAGCTCAGTCTCTGCTGTCTGCCATTAGCAGTGTCAAGCGCAAGAAGCTTGACCAAACTGGCTTTCCCAGTTGAGCACTTGTGTGCTTACGTTGGTGTTCTCTGTAGGTGTTTCTTGGTAGCCAGAAGGAGCAGTGGGGGCCAGCATATCCACTGTTAGCCAGCTAGCTGGATGACCAATAGCTCTGCTTGTGCGTTGGAGCATTCTCCTTCTGTCTATCAGCAGTGCAGGACCTAAATGCTGTACAGACTCTGGCCTCACTAGTGGCAGCAGACCTTGACAAGAAGAGTCTAGCTCAAAGTAAAAAATGGGGATTTGGTGCTGAGCCCTGCAGAATGACACTTTGTTTTGGGAGAACAATTGCTCAATAAAAGCAGTCATGGCTCACGTGATGAGGGCCTATTGGGGTTTGCCTTCGGGCAGCACCTGAGCACCCTAGCAGTAGAACTCGACCTGTTGTTTTTTTCTATTCCCTCTTTGCCAAAGACTTCTTAGGAGTTCTTCTGGATCCAGCATTCTCAGGTCAAGTTCTGCTGTTGGGCTCTTCTGTCGCATCTTGACCGCTGTGTATTTTCTCATAGATCACTGTATCTCCAGGCAGCAGCGTCAGTTCCCTGACTGCAGTCACAGCCATGAGTAGCACTTCTGTCACGGATGCCTCTATGCCCAGGTAAATAGTACATGTATTAAATGATATATCTGCAGCTGAACTGATACTGTCCTTCAGGGTGATGCAGAGCTGTAGTGTGTCTTGTAGGGGAGGCGATTGTAACCAGAGTTAGAAACTGGCCTGAGTCCCAAAGTCCTTATATGGGCAACTGTTTGCATCTCTAGTGCAGCTTGGAGCATGCCTGTTGTCATCCAAGGGGCCAACAATAGTGTTTCATTTGTGCCTCACAGGGATTCTCTTATTGCATCTCAGTTTTGTTGCTTTACATGCTTCTCCCAAAGGGCTGTCGTTGCTTACAGGTAAGAGAACACTGCAGCCACCGAGGACAGGAAGATAATTGGGACTGTTAGGAAAATCTTACTAGTGTTGAGGTGGGTTGGGCTGCATAACAGGGGAAGACTTCACTTCTAGGGGCTGGGAAAAGGACAAAGACCTATCCCGTAGTATCCTGTTTCTCCCTAAATGCTGTACAGTGTGAACTGAAGATACAACGGGTCCCTTCTCTCGTTGACACCTTAAATTCTAAGAGATTTTTTTTTTTCCACCTGGTCTCTCTTTGGGCTGTATGGGAACTAGGAGATGCATGTGGTAGTTGACAGGGAATGGTTGACCACTGTAGAAAGAGCATGGGCGTGGAGAATGTGAGTGAAGTTTGGGTTGGGCTCCTCCATTGACCTGTGGATCCTGTCTCCTCACCTTGAGTGTTTGATGCAGATCTGTATAATTAGGTTGGCCTCCTTGATCTGTTTGTGTCTCTGTTTTCTGCAGGCCATCGGAAGACTTGACTGTGAGCCCGAAGATGCAGCTGGACACTAGCCTCACACTGAGTAGCAGTAGCAGCAGTCTCCAGACTAGCCCTAGGAGCCATTCGGTTCTTATCGCAGGGCTCCCTGACAAGCTAACACCAAAGGCACCTATTCCAGTAAGGCTTCAAATGCTGCTCCCTTCCTTCTCCTCGTGGGCCAAAGGACTTCTCTCTATGGGTCTGCACAGGCTGAAATTAGACTTACTTGGATAATAACAGGGCCAGCGACTGCCCTCAGGAAAACACAGCTGCTGGCACAGGTCTGCAGCCAGGTTTACCTGTGTTAATGGTACTTGACCTCGGTATAAAACAGTATGTCTCTGAAAACTAGAGACCACTCTAACTTGTGCTGTCACTATCACAATGGTTGGAAAGAGTCAGCCTTTGTGTTAGGAGACAGTGCTACGTGGAAAGGCTTCCTCCTTCTTGCTGGTCTTACGGCTCTGAAACCATCATTTCCTATTCCTAAATTTTTCTTTCCCGGTATGATGTAAAACAGATTATGACCAAAGCTTGAAATTGAAATAAAATTTCAGTCCAGGAGATATTCAATGTTAAAACTAACTTTTTGTCTCAAAGAGAAGGGATCCTGGTGCAGAGCAGTGAGGTAGAACTGGTGGTATGTTTTCTTTTTAGAGTATGTTCAAACTAGCATTGGCTTAAGTGTGGTGTTAGCCCAGCAGAGTCCGTTACAAGTCTTGGGGCCCTTTTCTGTCTACTGAACAGAGTGGGAGCACAGGGATCACATGAGGAAAAGATACAGCTGGCTGTTCCCAGAGGTGATTTGTGCAAGGTACCAGGAGTTCTTGGGATGTCTCCACATTACTCTGAAGGCTCTTATTTGATTTCTTGTGTTCAGGTCACACAAGGAAACCCTGGTCTGGCACTGGAACTGCAGGAGGTGGAGCCCTTGGTGGTGCCCCAGGCTTCTCCCACCCGTGAGCGCTCGCCAGACGTAATTTCCTCTGCTTCCACAGCCATGTCCCAAGATATCCCAGAGATTGCTTCAGAGACCTTGCAACGCAGCTTTGCAGCAGCTCCATCTGGTCTCCCTGCAGAGGTACTGGAGCCCAGTCATCACGCAGACAGTATGGCATCCGCTGCCTCGGCCTTGCATTTGCTGTCTCCGAGGAACCGGCACAATTCAGAGCACAGCCACCACTCTTTGGACATGCCTCCAGTGGAGGTGGACAGACTGAATGCTCCATCATTACTGGAGACTGCTTTAACTCAGGAAAATGCATCTTCTGACAGCGTTGTGGGTCAGCCATGGCCAGCAGCTCCGGACATAACCAGAGAAACCAGGAACAGCATGGCAGACAGGTAATGAGTTGGGTTTGTCTTGCTTAGGGCAATTTCTTTGCACTTGCCAAACTGCTAGCTTAGTGTAAAGCTCTTATGTTGTGGTTATACCAGAACAGTTCTCCATCCCTCCTTTTCCTTAAAGGATCTGATGATTCAGCCTTCCTGTGTGCCTGGTCTGTGTATGCTGTGTCCTGAACTTCCTAGGCCAGCTCTAACAATTTGTGCTGTCTTGTACCCCTTGCAACGTAAAGGATCTCTGTTAAGAAGAAAAGTCTAATTTATTTCCCTTCATGTTCACCTGGGAACAGAGACTTGAGATCGGATTTTCTTTTTTTTTTGTACTCTGAAAATAAAACCAGTACAAGTGAAATTCTGTCCCAGGCAGAATCATGGAATTGTCTAGGTTGGAAGGGACCTTTAAGATCATCAAGTCCAACCATCAACCTAACACTGCCAAAACCACCACTAAACCGTGTCCCCCAGCACCACGTCTACCTGTCTTTTAAACACCTCCAGGGATGGTGACTCCACTGCTTCCCTGGGCAGCCTGTTCCAATGCTTGACAACTCTTTTGGTGAAGAAATTTTTTCTAATACCCAATCTAAACCTCCCCTGGAGCAACTTGAGGCTATTCCTGTGTTCTGTTGTTGAAAGGAATTGATTAGCACATAATTGACAGGTTTGATTATAGGTTAATTGTGTGTATCTCTTCTAGGATTGGCTCTGTGCAGCGAGCATTATAAAGAAGTACTTTAAAAGTAAGAAAATTAATGGCAATGTCTCTGTGGAGCAGGCATGCAGAATGGGGCAACATCATGTACACCTGCTTACCAGGAGCAAACTATTACACTGGAGCAGTGCTAAGATTCAGCACAGAATTAGTGTCCCTGTCTTGTAGTGGGACGGGAGCAGAGAGACGCATTGGTCACCTTCAGAGTCTAGGCCAGGGCTCTGTGCACCATGAGAGCGTGCAAACACCTTCCTTTTCAACAGGACTAGCAGGCTGAGAGTGTCAGTGTTGTCCCTCAAACTACCCAGGGCTGTTACCTCCCATCAGATTTGCAAGAAAAAGGCCTCACCTTATGCCTCCGCACCTGAGAATGCTGCTTCAGGAAATGGTCTCAATTCTGATGGCTCTGGGGGAGGGCACTGAGGCTGTCTCTCTATGCAGTGATTTTGCTCATAATTTGAAGTTGAGAAAATACTTTTATAGGAGTTTGCGGCTTCCCTCAATCCCACTCTGTCTTTGAATTCTTCGGGACTTCTCATATCAGATCATCTCTGAATCTGAGACATTTCTTTTCCTTTTTTTTTTTTTTTTTTAAATTCCAGCTTAGTCAAGCCATCAGCCTATGTGAAAGTAACAAGCACTCACTTCTGTCTAAAGATCTTCCTGCAAGCTGAATTCTGATAGACGTAATTTACAGCTTAGAAGCACGTGCAATTTACTTTCAGAATCCATGAAACTCAGACTAGGTTCACTGTTACGATTCTGTTCTGTCTGGTAGAGCTAACCCATCAAATTCGCACACTTCTTCAGACACTTGAAAGAACTGAGAAGCACTAATAATTTTTGCCCCAGTGATCAGTATTACTTGAGGAAAACAAACCCAAGATGATGCTATTCACTGCAGCACGCTGTACTACCCATTTTGAGTAGTGGCTTACCTGTCTTGCATGAATGTCTGTTGGGGATTGTTCTTGGTTAGTGCCTGAAGCATAGCTGAGCTGCTTCTACCTTCTTAAACTTCTCCATGCATTTTTCTGGGGGCCTTGAGTGTTTAGTGCCCCTAAACTCCACCTGCCACTCTCTGGATCTGTGCATATAGGTGTGGGGTTTTTGTTTGGTTTAGACCTTCTATCAAGATCTCTCATGAGAAGTGGAGTGAGCAAATACCCAAGCTGAAAGAGACTTTCATGATGGCATTTTCTTTTTTTTTTTTTCCCCCCCTCCTCTAGCCCAAGGGATGAGGTTGAAGAAAAGCACAAGAGCTCTTCCTATCATCGGCACAGCTACCACCTGCTGCAGCATGACAGCCAGGATGCTAGTGCAGAACAAAGGTACCAGAGTGCTCAGCCCCCTCTCTCACCCTGCATGGACTCAGTTCAGGCTGCATTTGTGCTTCTGTCCCCAGCAAGCCTTCACGTGTAGGGTGAATGTCTTTGCTTTGTCTCCTGACTTCATGTGTGTATGCAGTCCAGCTTCCGTAATGTTCCGATGACTTCAGTTGATTATGAGATTGTCCAGTTTACTCTCTGTAGGGAAAGGTCTGTCTGTGCTGCTCCTAGGAGCATGGACCAAGCTTGGTTTAATTACCAGTGAAAACCTATTAAAGGATCAGTTTCCAAATACTGTGCCCTAGATAAGGTAGTGAGAGTATCTCAGCAGTTAGTTTCTTGCTTTTGACATCTTTGCTCCCTCCTGAGCCACCCTAAAGCTCTGTGGGTACATTCTACGTGCCTGGCAAGCTCAGCCCTGTTGAACTGCTGAGAGTTCATTCATAATCCACACAATTCAGACTGAAGCACGCAGCATGTACTGGATGGCTAGTCAGCAGCTGAAAGACTGAGGTGCCAAGGATCATGCATTTCCTAGGCTCAACCTGATTCTCCTGTGTTCCTGCAGTACTTGCTGCATTAAGTGCTTTTTGTCTGTAAAACTGTAAGGATATGCTATGCTTGGGTTCCCTGCTGGGTCAGTGTCATGTCCTAGGGCTTATGTGCTAGTGTGCATATGCAGCAAGAACAGGCATCATCCTGCCACACTGCCTGAACCACAGTTGCTGCTAATGCAGAGACCCTTCAAATCTTGCTCTGCAGCACTGAAGCTCAGCCTGAGCAGACCTGGATCAAAACCGAGCAGCACATGCTGAGCTCTGTAGAGATCTCGGTGTTAAAGATCAAGGTGGCAGGCATCCTTAGCTGCATGACTCTGGCTGTGTGTGGATGAAGAGCAGAGTGTGAATCCCCTCCCCTCAGTGAAGGCTAACACTGTCCAGTATTGCAAGTGATGTCCTCTCCCCTGCTGTTCCTTCATAGTGACCATGATGATGAAGTTGCAAGCTTGGCTTCTACATCAGGTGGATTTGGTGCCAAAGCGTCTACGCAGAGGCTGCCTGTGAAGGACTGGAAAGCCAAGGCATCCCCCCGGGCTTCCCCAAAGCTAAAGCGGAAGGGCAAGAAAGATGATGGGTATGCTTGCCAGAATACAGGTGGCTGTGGGACCAGCTGTGACGGACCACAACCTGATGTAGCCATTAGCAGTGAGACTAGGGTCTGAGGCTGGGCTGTGGCCAAGTGCTCCCAGTCCTCACCCTGTTTTGCAAAGGGCAGTAACCCCACAGAAAGTGTTGTTGGTTACTCAGACGCTGACTGCCACTCAGCGGTGTGGGAGTAGGTTCTGCACTACCTTTCCAGCTGAGACTCAAAATCCAAAATGTAGCCTGGGCTTCAGAAGAACGTGTGGGAGGTGAATTGCACGTTGAGGGGGGGACACTGGATCTGTTTGCCAGTTTCAGTAAAGGCTTCATTGGAAATGTGGTGCTGTGAGTATAGCTTAATGGGACCTCTGTTTCTGGTTGGCTTCTGAATGCTGGCACAGTGCCCTTGTTCAACAACATCTATTGTTTGTTATCTGCTTGCTGCTTTTGTGTGTTTCTAAACGTGCCTGTATGAGTGTCTTGTAAGTGAAAATTGATGACTGCAAAGGTCTGCCCATGGGAAATTAGACCAACCTGTCTGCATGAAGGTGAGGAGAGCAGCACGGCTTCTGTGTGAGGCTCTTTATCCTCTTCCTGTGTTCCCGTAACTCTGTGATTTGGATCTCCAGCTGTGCAAATTACACAGGGCCATGGCATTAAGTTTCTGGCTGTGATCCTGTACTGTGACACCCAGAAACTCTTAGCCTCAGAAACGCCTTTCATTTTTCCTGCCTCAGTCCTTTTAAAGTTGCTGAATGGATGCTGTCTGGGAAGGACAAATGTGTACTTCCCTTCTGGTAGTGTTTGAATATTCATAAATTTGTGACTGTGATGGAGACATGCCATATTAGTGGATCAGTTCAGTGACTTTCTTTATTCTGCTGTATATGCTGGAATGCATGACTAGTTTCTTCGCCTTGAGAGCCGCAATCATTCTAGATTATTTGATGCTCATTAATTCTATATTTAACAAACAGGTACTTGGTTTTTCTTTGTAAAATATCAGAAGACCTTCAAAAGTGGTTTGGGAAAGCCTTCACTGGCTTTGAATTTGGACAAAACTGAAAAATTAGTGTGCTTTTGTTTTTTTGTTTTTTTTTTTTTTTTTGTAACAGTCCTCGTTAAAACTTAGTTCAAAAATCTCCTCCCTGCAAAGGGACCAGTCTATAACAAACTTCAGGGCCTGTGGATAGTGCAAATGATGGAGTCGGAGTGCTGCTGTAAGGCCTGGGGTTTCATCACCTTGCTGTTGCTCTTCGTCTTATACTAGGCGAAACAGAAGCACAACCTGGAGTGTAAAATCTAAAGCAACTGTAAAATGTGTGATCTGTTTTGGCAGAAGACTTGGATAATAAGAGCAGGTAACTGACATAATTGGATTACTACTTTTTCTCTTTCTATTTCCAGGGATGTGAACCAGTCACCAAGATCATCTAACAACCAGGTGAGTCAGAGCTGCTCTGCAGTCTGTCCCAAGGGCATGATGTTTCAGCTGTATTGACTGTGTTATTAAAGACCTGAGAGAAAGTTCATCCCAGTTCCTTGAAGTACCATGGGCCCTGCTGTGTGCAAGCAGGCTGAGATGGGGCTGTGCTTGGGCTTGGAATTGCTCTGTTCTCTGACTTGTGCAGCAGAGGAGATGCTCAGTGCTGTGCAGACCAATGGCTTCCTTCTCATTTTTGCATATCGATGTAAATTGCTGTGTTCTCGCAAGCCCTGTATCATCCAAGACCCTACCACTCATTTCCTCTTCCCTGCTGAGATGACTCACATGCAGGATAAGCTGTTCCCAGCAATGTAAGGGTCGCAGTGGGACTGGCCTATTGGAATTTCTTATCCCTGTTGATAGTATCTTCATATCTGACAGAAAATGCTCTCAGCTGAGTTGTGTACGCTTCTTTAAACTGCCTTTGATGCGTATACCTCTTCTAGATATTTTGAGCACACGAAGAGATGACAAACTATAGATGTATACTTCTTCAGTTGTTTGGTTATTCATAAATAAGTGAAAGAGCTGAAAAAGTGCTCTAGGAAACCTCCTTCTTACTCTACTGATTGCACAGCTCTTTTCATAAGTGTTTGAGGTCATTATTTACATTCAGAGGCCTAAACACTATCAGTACCTGGCCAAAAGTGAACAGGATCTGTTTTCTTCTGTTTTCTTTTAGATGCCAGAGCTTTGAAGAGGGTCTTGAATCTAAACAATTGAGGATATTCTAAGCAACCATTTATGAATTCCATGTGGGAACTTCCTGCACCTTGCTTTGTCAGTTTATTTCTTGGGACAAAACTCTTAGAAATAGGCATTAAGCTGGCCCTGTTTTCCGCTTTGTGTGTTATGCTTCAGTCCTAGGCACAGGGGTTGACTTAATGCCTAGCAGAAAACTTAACTGACCTCTGATCCTGCTAGAAATGAAATGTGTGTCCTCTCCACGCATAGGTGACTCCAGAGTTCCAGGATGAGCTGATGTGCATATTGAGGAGCCAACAGCGGGAGCTCTCTGAGCTGCGTCAGAACCAGATGGAGCTGCTGCAGAGACTCACAGATCACCTTGATGCCATTCAGAGCTCCCTTATGGGCCATGTGGAGAGGGTGATTGACTCCCAGCAGGAGCAGGAGCGTATCCTTGTTCTCAAATGTTGCGTGGGAGTTAAGGAGTGGAAGGCTGCAGGCAGACTAGAGATGTGAGGAAAGCTAAGAAAGTTCAAGGATCTTGGTAGCGTGGGCCATAGGTGCAGTAAAATTGTCTGGCTGCAACGTGCCTATCTCAGTTCCTCTCAGTCCCTTTCTGAGGGCAAGAAACTCAGAACAGAGAAGAACTGATACTTTCTCCATGCCACTAAATCTTCTAGTTGCCCAGTAAGACCGTAAGTGCTGCAACAGTGGAGTAGTCTAGAGGTGCACCTAATACATTGTCCTGCATCAGGCAGTGGCCAGTTGCACAAGAGTAATTATGGGATGCTCCTTTCCTTCCTTTCCTCCTTAAGGCAAGTCAGTATTTGCACCAGAAATAGCATCAGACTGCCGTGCTGCATAGCTGAATATAGAATTATCTTGGCTGCACCCATGTACACATCTGGTGGTCCACAGGTCCCTTGTGTGTTATCTGAAAAGTACTTTCTTTTGGTGTTTTCAAACCTAGTATCCAATTATTTTTATTGTATCATGAGTAGTCAGTTCCTGTACATCTTTTGCTGCACTGAATTTGGTCGTGTTCCCCAAACTGAGCAGCTCCAACCAGTTTCATGTCTGAAACCACTCTTAACTTCTGTGACATGACAATGATTTCTGTTTTCTCTATTAATTAGTCTTGGATTTTCCTTTTTGACCACCAAGCTGATATTTTCATAGATAATTCAGATAGCTTTCTACTGAACTTGGGAGTCTAGAGCCGTATTGTAGCATTAGAATAACTTTTCCCTATCTGCACAACTTCATATCTGCATTGAAATTTTTGTCAGCAGCTGAATTGTCTTTTCACTGTTTGTTTTGTTGGGGTTTTTGTTTGGTTGGTTGTGGTTTGGGGGTATTTTTGTTGGGGTTTTTTTTTTGTTTTTTTTTGTTTTGTTTTTTTGTTTTTTTGGTTTTTTTAAGATGCACATGCATCTCAGTGTTTGTGTGTTGGCTCCTTCAGAGACCTTGGTTGCTTCATGAGGTATGACAAGCTTTTATTAAGCCTGGATTTGCTCCTGTGTACTGTATCGCTTACGCCCACCAATTTCATCCTGTAGAAATGTTTTTACCAATTTGCTTTTTATGCTCATTGGGCTTCGTGGTTTCTGTGATGGTTTTGGCTGGGATGGAATTAATTTTCTTCATAGCAGCTCATGTGGTGGTATGTTTTGGATTTGTGACCAAAACAACGTTGATAACACACTGATGTTTCTGCTATTGCTGAATCCTGTGAAGACCACCCCTGTCTCTCACACTGTTCCACCAGCGATGGGCTGGGGGTGGGCAAGAAGCAGGGGGGGGATGTGGCCAGAACAGCTGACCCCAGCTGACTGAAGGGATATCCCATACCGCATGACCTTGTGCTCAGTAATATAAAGCTGGGGGAAAGGAGGAGGAAGGGGGGGACGTTCGGAGTGGTGGCCTTTGTCTTCCCAAGTCACCGTTATGTCTGATGAAGCCCTGCTTTCCTGGGGACAGCTGAACACCTGCCTGCCCAGGGGAAGTGGTGAATGAATTCCTTATTTTGCTTGGCTTGCATGTGCAGCTTTTGCTTTACCTATTAAACTGTCTTTATCTCAACCCGTGAGCTTTCTTTTACCCTTCCTGTTCTCTCCCCCGTCCCACTGCAGACGAGCAAGCAGCTATGTGGGACTGAGCTGCCTACAGGGCGGCTAAGTTAACCCACAATATGTAGGGAACACTACTGTCAAGCTTCTTTTAGCTGTTTGGCTTTTCTGCCATGCCTTCCAGAGCTCTTCTCTCGCCCTGATCACTTGTTTAAGAGCACCCTGTTTACAGGAACACATCAGTAATGTTATATAGACCCCTCTTTCACCAGAGCCGCAAATTGGCTCTCACTGAGCATCTGGAGGTGAGGCTAGTGTCCATCTTTGTGGACAGGAATGTTGAGGGTAGAGAGGAAATCTGTTGTGTGTGCTCCTTAACATGCATTCTCCTAAGAGAGAAGACTAGACCGAGCGCTGACAGAAGGACAGCAGCGCAATGGGCAGCTCCAGGAGCATCTGTCTCAGCAGCTCTCTCAGTCCCTTTCCACTGCTGTGTGTAACCGTCTGGAGAGGACTGTTCGTGAGGAGATGAAGAAGACCCTGCCCCAGTGTGAGTGGTGCTGCCTGTGTTTTGAAGGCGGATCCCTGCAGTTAGCCCCGTAGGGATTGAAAGCATGCTGCGTAAAAGTGTTGGCGCTGTGTGAAGTAGGAGTTAGGTTACATGAAGACTAGTCATTGCAGTTTAAACTGTTGCGGGCCTCACTGTAATCTGAGGAGTTGTGGTTTGGAAGGAGTATGAGGCTCCTAGAGGGGCTGCCTTTCCAGAGAGCACTGGAACAGGCTGCCCAGAGAGGTGGTGGAGTCTCCGACTGTGGAGACGTTCAAAACCCTCCTGGACGCCATCCTGTGCAACCTGCTCTAGGTGTCCCTGCTCTGGCAGGGGGGTTGGACTAGATGATCTCCAGAGGTCCCTTCCAACCTCTGTGATTCTGTCTGACCTTCTATTATAATCCATAAAGTTTCTGGAGTCTGTTCAGTGGAGGAAAGCAAAAGAGGCTAGTGAGTTTGGAAATGTTGAAACTTGACTGGAGCAAACTTAAACTTGTCCTTCCCCTTTCTTCACCCACTGGCACCATCCATTGTTCAAAGAAATGCTCATGGGAAAGCCTTCTGCAGCCATTAGTGTCCACCATTCTGCTTGAAGCAGGGCTACCCATTATTCTAAATCAGGTCAGCTGTGACTTTGGGCAAGTCTTGAAAACCTTCAAGGCTGGAGATTCCACAGTCTTTCTGGCAACTTCCAGAACTGTACCACCTTCCTGGCAAAAAGTTTCTCCTAATGTCCAACCTTAGCATTCCTAGCCAGAACTTGTGATCATTGCCTCTTGCTGTGTCATATCCAAGAAGAGTTTGAGTCCATTTTCTTTTTTGGGTTTTGAAGTGTGACTCTAGGCTTAAAGCTGCAACTCTGACATGTTTATGTTGTGCCTAGGCATTTCCAAGAGCGTGGACCCTATCGCTGGCCAGCTAAGTAACACTATTGCCACCAAGCTCACTGCTGTTGAGGGGACACTGAAAGAGAGTATCACCAAGCTAGTGAAATCAAAGGTAAGCAGAACGAGACTGTAGCTTTTCCTGGGGACACTGAATTGTCACCTGCCTGAGTAGTGACTCCTCATACCTCTTTCCATCACCTCTGTCTCCAGGTGAGGTCAGTTTAGCTGCCACATGTCAAAGCTATTCCATGGTCTCATCAGGAGAGCAAGCTTGTTGTGTGCTCCCCTGCCCGCTTTCCCTCATTAGCCCTTTCTTTTATTTACCAAGTTGATCATTTCTACTAGAGTAGAGATTCTCACTACAGCAGTGGTTGAGGGTCATCTCGATCAGCCCCACGGTGAAAGTTTGACTGGCTTTTCTGCTCTCCACTCTGTTCCCTGTTTCTACATTATTTAGGGAGCGGAAGCTTATTACTTACCTTGGCAGGGAATGGTGGATTGTGGGAGGGAAGCAGGGGGAGGGGAAAGGACCCATGCTGGACTGTGCCACCTTCCCTTGCTCTACAGCTGAACTGCAGGGACATTGTGAAGCTCTTGGGCAGCCCCTCAGCAAGCAGGCGCTCTGCCTGCTGTAGTCATGATGCAGCCTGGTCAGTGGAAAGTGCTGAGGGAATACACGCTTCTGACACTAGGCTGTCCTTATCTGGTGTGGGTGTGTTGCAGGGACCTACAGTGTTTGTTCACATCTTTATCCTGCAGCAGGCTGTTGTTAATTTTCTGAAATCTCTTCTGTGTGTGCTTGGAAGAACCTTACAGACACCATTGTGAGGGCAACGGCCGATACCCTGCAGGGGCCGATCCAGTCAGCTTACAGGGAAGCATTTCAGAGTGTCGTGTTGCCAGCCTTTGAGAAGAGCTGCCAGTCCATGTTCCAGCAAATCAATGACACCTTCAAGCAGGGCACACAGGAATGTGAGTAGGTTTTCTTCTCCAAGTTTTATCTGCGCAGAGTATTTGCATTAGTGGCTGACAACAAGTTGGCCTTTTCTTATGTCTTTGCCTTTCAGAGTTTCACTGGTGACTGTTTAACCTCTTAGCCCATCTGCATGCTCCATTTTGCACTTGGGAAACAGAAGCAGGAGTGAGGAGGTTTTTGTTGGTAGTGCTATAAGAACAGATATTCACCTCTGGTCTTTGTAGCCCACGCAGCAAAACACTTGGCCTCGTTCTGTGAATCTGTGACTTCATCTATTGAGTAGAAAAGCCCAGCTGTGGCATTACCCCATGCTCATATCAGGAAGATGATGTATGGAGAGGGTAACAGTCCTGCAGCTAGGCCCTCATCTCAGAGGGGTAATGGAATTTAGGTAGGTTTAGAGAGGCTACAGGGATGATCAGAGGTTGAATAGTGGCTGAACAGTGTAGACATGGTCAGGCTGGAAAAAAGAAGACTCTATATTAAGGAAAATTGTACACTGATGCACTGGAGATGATCTTTCCTGTTCTCAGGCTTAGGATCCAGTTCCTTGGCCTTCTGGGAGGCCAGGCAGGTATTACTCTGCAGAGCTGAGGAGGCCTGAAGATGGCTAGTACTGGCACAGTGACCCATTGTCCATAGATCTGCAGTGTCTCCAGCTGCTGTTTATTTTGCACCTTTCCTTTTCCTCACAAGTCTCCCACAAGTAAATAGAGCTTATATTCTTCTCCCTTTTGATCAGACCAGTTCATAAAATATTTTAAAATACAGCTCTGCAGATACAATTTTTTTTTGGTCAGAAATGTTCCTCCTTTCTTCATTGGCATTGAGCTCCATCACTAATGCAGATCACAACTCACACTGTGTATGAAATAAAATACCCTCACTCCCACCTTTATCTTGCCCTGAACAAACAGTGCCTGTAAAGGTCTGTCACAAGGGAACTCGTGGCTTAGTTGCTGTATCGTGTAATCCTGCATGATGGGGAGCCTGGAACCAGGGTTTCTAGGTTAGTGTAACAGAGCCCAAAACAAGGCTTGTATATTCTCCCTTCTCTCCCGTGCTCATACACTGGCTCAGTAATCGGTTCTGCTGGAGAACGTGTAGAGCTTGGGAGCTGGATTCCTGCCCTGACAATCTCCACAGGTACCGATGCACAAACATCTTCCTCTCTGGTTGTTGCAGATATCCAGCAGCTTGAGACTCACTTGAAGAACAAGAAGGTACGAGAACAGGAGGCCCGGGACCCGCTGCTGAATCAGCTTCGACAGCTCATCAGCACCTTCCAGAGCACCACTGAGCAGCTGGCTGCTACCGTCGCAGCCAGCGTCCATGCTGAGGTGCAGCATCAGCTGCATATTATCGTGGGCAAGTAAGTTAGCAGCTGGGATTGTGGAAAGAGATGTCAGAGAGAGGTGTGCGTAACAAACACCTCTCTCTGCTTAGCTGTGGAAGGAAGCCGTTTGCCACTGTAGGGCTGCTTGTTGGCTCTGTGTGCAGTATGACAAAGCACGAGGGCTGGTGTAACTGTTTCCCTGTAGAGCACAAAATGAAGACCACAGAAGGTTTCTAACAACCAACTGTATTGCTGCTGCATCTGGGAGCTCAGGGCCTGCTTTTCACAGTGTCCCAGGTGCATGTTGGAGGACAGAAGGGACCTAAGGCAGCCCATAAGCACAGTCAAGTCTGTACGCTTCCTGAAGGTCATTTCAGAACAGGTCTTTTGAAGGCTTTTCTTCCTAACTCTGTGTCTTTGGGCATACCAGCAGTTTCTGCGGGTTATTCTGTCCTCCCAACTGCTGTGCTTGGCCAGCCCCATTTTAAGATGTGATCCTGGCGATGCCTTCAGCACGTTCACACCATGAAGCTGGTGGCAGGTTGTGGTCATTAAGATTGGCCAGTGGTCACCTGCAGGGCAGAATGCCCCTGTCTATTTTAAGCCACTAGAACATATGTCAGAGCGCATTGGGGTCTTTGGTGCAGACCAGACTTGCCAGGAAGGCTACCAGACTAAATTTTCGTTGCATGGGCTGTGCTTGCTCCCGGGGAAGTCTTGCTACTCTACCTGTGGTAGAGCAGGTTTGATGGTTTGTACCCTTTGTAAGAGGGGAGGATCCCACACTTGGGGGAAAAGGTGTAACGCACAGCAGTGGAGCCTGCACTGTGAACTGGTCTTCTGTGGAGAAGCCACAGGCTCAGTGAAAGTGTGTTCTCAGTCTAAACTTGTTGTCAGCAGGCTAGGAAACTGCATCTAAGGGTTGTGATGTAGAAAGCTGGGCCCGTTTGGGGATGAACCTAGAGCTTAGTAGCCTTGCTTGTAAGCCAGAGACATTAAAGATTTAGAATGCTGTATAATGAGAGACAGTTCCCTGAAACATCACTTTCCCGCACAGAATCCTGATATCTTCTGCACGCACCCTGGGACTTTGGGTTGTTGGCCGCAGAGCTACCTTGCACAGCAGCATGTTTCCGATGCCTGTGCCCCAGAGCAATTTGTATTAACCCTTTGGGAGCCACACTACAATAAGCAAGCTTTCTCGCTGGCACAAGCTTTGTGCAATGTAGTCCCTCAGCTCTTCATTTTCAGAGATGCCTTTGGCTTTTTTGGCTGTGTTTTAGCATGCAGGAGTCTATTTTGGCCCAGGTGCAGAGGGTCATTAAAGGAGAAGTGAGTCTGGCTATGAAAGAGCAGCAAGCAGCTGTCACCTCAAGCATCGTCCAGGCCATGCGCTCGGCGGCCGGGACTCCAATCCCCTCTGCTCACTTGGATTTCCAGTCTCAGCAAACTCACATCCTTCAGCTGCTCCAGCAGGGACACCTCAACCAAGCTTTCCAGCAGGTACCTGGGCTTCCCGGCAGTGGGCATCACGGCTTCTTGGGCGACTGGGGAGGTGGAGGGCTCCTTGAGGTGGGGACATAATCCCACAACAACTTATACAGGAGTTGGCTGAAAAGACCTGTGGCAGTGGGCTGCTTGAGGGCTGCAGATGCACTCTCATGCAGGTCAAGCCAGAGCCATGCAAGTTCCATGCTTTGGTGGCAGTTAAGTTCTTTCTTCACCATCCATGCCCTGAAAAGACAGTGTCAATGCTCCAGCAAGACAGAGTGTTTTGCCATCAGCGGTGGCATGAGGTGCACCCCCAAAGAGCTTCATAATCCTCTGCAGGCAGATCTACCAGCTGGGGCCTGACCTTGCCTTGCATTTGAATATGTAGGCAGATCCGTTTGAGCTGCTGCAGACAAACTTCTCTGAGAATAATAGCAATGCCCTGGCGTTGGGCTGGCAGGCAAACCTGGCCCTACTCCGTGCTGCTAACTGTAACCTGCGCCCCTCTGGCTGGTTGTGGTCTGTTCCACTTAGAACAGACACAGGTGTCCTCTGAGCATAGATTGAGAGCCTAAACACAGTCCTGCTTGCGTGTACAGCAGGGTGTGCAGAGAATTCTACTCCCAGAGGAGGCTGGTGAGCCACTGAGCTGCAGCTCATGCTCTGTCCTGTGTACCTCACCTGTCTGTTGTTTCCTCTGCATTTCTAGCTGTGTCTTCCTTGCAGGCTCTAACAGCAGCTGATCTCAACCTGGTCCTGTATGTCTGTGAGACTGTGGATACTCAGCAAGTATTCGGACAGCATCCATGCCCGCTGTCCCAGCCTGTGCTGCTCTCTCTCATTCAGCAGCTCTCCTCAGATTTGGGTACTCGTACAGAACTGAAGCTGAAGTGAGTATGATCAGAGCGCTGGGTCTGAACCTGTGCAGACCTGTTCCTGGCTCTGGCTTTAAATTCACTGCTGGGAAGTGGAAGGTGGTGCTTCAATGAAGGCTGGAACTTCTGTAGCCTGTTACTGGCATGAGAACAACCAGTAATGACTTGGAAAAAGATGTAGGCGTTGCCACGGAAACTTGGCTGCCCAGAGGTAGTAGTAGAAGGGGGACGCAGCTGTAGGTGCTGTTACCTCCTGAATTGTAGTCTGTAAATATTATATGCGGTCTGTGCAGCAATCTCCTTTAACCGAGGAACAATTCCCATGTAGGGGTAAAAGGAGGAATAGTGCCATGATTCCTGGATAGCTCAATATCCAGAGCGACTTTGCTCTGTCCTCAGTTCCTAACTGGTCTCTGGACTTTGTGTCGGCAATTTCTCATCGTGACTGCCAGACAAGTTCAGTGGGAGGTGGCAGCAGGAGCTGCTGGAAGTAAAGTCTGTTAGATGTTCCAAGCAAAGCTCGTGTGACAAAATAGTGACTGTGCTGATACTTGCCATGAACATTTTTAGTGAGTGAGTCAAAACCCTGTTATCTGCCCTAAAAAACAAACTTGTTAAGATACCTGCAGGTTTTGACTGACTTGTATGGAAAATGACTTAAATTGAGTTTTTAACTCAAGTTAACAATAGGGGTAAAGCAAGCTAGAAAAACTGAAAAAGGGCTTTAAGTTATGGAAGAGCTGGTAATCAGAGTTGAAGCTACTGCTGATAGTGAAAACCTTTTGCAGTGACAGTATTGCCTCACTCTCAGGCTGTGGTTTGAAAGTTTATGGCTCATCTGAACTTCGGCACAGCTTGTTGGTAAAATTCTTGCTGTTACCCCACCCCTTCCTGGATAGACATATGGGAAGAAGACCGTAAATATATATATATACACACATGAATAAGCCTCACTGCTGAGGATTTTTACTGTCTGATAAGTGACTAATTCTGCTTATGCTAAAAAGGCATCAAAGAAAATATCTACAGAGGTGTGACCAGGCATGGCCTGTGGCCAAGGGCCACCTCCAGCACTGCAGGGAGTTGTGGCTTGCTGTTGTGCCTGCTTGGTTCAGGCAGCCAGGTTGTGTTGCATGTACTGCAGGCTGGAAAATACATGGGCTGTCCTTACATGTTGAAGAAGGGATAGGTGGACTTTGCTCTGAGTCAGCAACATTTATGTTCTGATGGCTGAACATACTGCACTGAGTTTGAGTGAGTTGGGGAGCAGAATTATGCATCTTCAGTGCTAAAATGAACTGAATGAGATTGGGATTGCATGTTGGGTTTGGTTCTAACCCTGGTCTCTCTCCTTCAGTTACTTGGAGGAAGCGGTGATGCACCTGGACCACAGTGACCCCATCACCCGAGACCACATGGGGTCAGTGATGAACCAGGTGCGGCAGAAGCTCTTCCAGTTCCTCCAGGTGGAACCCCACAACACGCTGAGCAAGCCTGCCCGTCGCCTCATGATCATGCTCCAGGGCCTGGTCACCCCTGGCATGACCTAGGAGGACCTGGTAACCTTGTGGGCTGCTCCATGGAAGCCCACCCAGCACATCCAGTAGTTACTAACCACGTATGGCTTGTGTTAAGAGCTCTTGCCAGGAAATCTATCAACATGTGTGTGATGTCTCTAAGGCAAATGCCATCTGTGTATAGTCCCAAATAGTCACTGAATGCTCACTTGGCTTATTTTTCCTAAATAGCCTCTTTTTGAGAGAGTTAAGTCTCCTCTTCACCTGCCCGTCCGTCCCTGAGGCCTGGCTGGCAGTCCAAGTTGCATTCAGCAGAAGCAGGTGGATTTCTTACCCCTTTAGTTTGGAGTCTGCTGCCATGAGCAGAGGAGAAGGGAGGTGCGTGCTGAGCCCCGAGCAAGGGGGCTGCCAGGGGCACATGCTCCTCATTGATGAGAAACTATTACCTGTATCTTAGTCAAGGACTCAAACCACCTCCTCCCTGGTGGGGTGAGTAGCTGGGAGAATATCATCCAAGCAGGAAGGGGGTTTCATTAACTCCAGATCTGCGCTGCCACCACAGTGGGGTGCCCAGCCCATCCTATGCAGGGCAGGCAGGTTTGGGCAGGGGGGTTGCACGTGTGTGCGTGCCTCTGGAGTGACCTGAGGAGTGCTCTGGGTTGAGATGGTCAGGCAGGAGCAAGCTGTGAGAGCCCCTAGGGGCCATCGGTTCTGTTGTGTATCAGAGCATGTCCATGGTTCAGACATTAGTTTTGATTTTACACCAGGGTTTTTCTTTTTATCTAAATTTTGATTTTTTTTTTTGAAATAACATTAAGAACAATTCAATAAACAACTTTTTGAGAGAAAAAAAAAAAAAGTGGGGACCTGTTTCTGTTGTTCCATGGAGAGAAGACGGTGTGGCCTTTGGAACCAGGCCTGAAGCATGTGAAACAATCTCCAGGCTGGAGCCTGAGGTGAGGGGCCAGGTTGCCTTTTCTTTTCCCAGACCTCCCCCCGAGTCTCTGCTTGAGCTTTCCAGTGCAAGTCCAGCCGGATGCAGCAGTCTTTCCATCCCAGGAGAGACAGAAGGGCTTGTTACCGATGGTGGTGGTCTGCTGGCAGCAGGAATCATAGAATAATGGAATGGGTTGGGTTGGAAGGGACCTTAAAGATCATCTAGTTCCAACACCCCTGCCATGGGCCAGGGACACCTCCCACTAGACCTGGTTGCTCACAGCCCTGTCCAACCTGGCCTTCAACACCTCCAGGAAAGGGGCAGCCACAGCTTCTCTGGGCAACCTGGGCCAGTGTCTCACCACCCTCACAGTCAAGAATTTCTTCCTGAGATCTAATCTAAATCTCCCCTCTTTCAGTTTAAAACCATTCCCCCTTGTCCTATGGCTCCACTCCTTGATCCAGAGTCCTTCCCCAGCTTTTCTGGAGCCCCTTTAGGGACTGGAAGGGGGTCTAAGGTCTTCCCGGAGCCTTCTCTTCTCCAGGCTGAACAACCCTCATAGCAGAGGTGCTCCATCCCTCGCATCATCTCCATGGCTGAAGGCAGCACTGCAGGGGGTCTCACCAGAGTGGAGCAGAGGGGCAGAATCCTCTCCCTTGCCCTGTTGGCCACACTGCTGGGGATGCAGCCCAGGATGCGGTTGGCTTTCTGGGCTCCCAGCACACGTTGCCAGCTTCTGGTGAGCTTCTCATCCACCAACATCCCCAAGTCCTTCTCCTCAGGGCTGTTCTCCATCCATTCTCTGCCCAGCCTGCATTTGTGCTTGGAAAGGAGACGCTAATTCCCCTTCTCCCAGCAAAAGCGTCTCCTGCTGCTTCTCCTTCCTGGGCTGGTGTGGTCTGGGGTCCAGCCCCCGGGGAACTCCTCCACCCAGCTGCAGGGGCCGGCCGGGAGGGCTCAGCCGGGGGCGGACCGGGGGCGGGGCGGTGGGGGCCGGGGCTGCCGGCGGCGGCGAGGCGCGGAGCGGAGCGCACGGCGGCGGCGGGGTCCGCACCATGGGCTGCGGCTGCTGGCGGCTGCTGGGCGTCGTGTGCCCGCTGCTTCTGCAACTCGGTGAGTGCCGCCGGGACGGGCGGGGAGCCGGGACCCCCGCTGTGCCCGGGCTGCCGGTGGCCGCGGCTCGGGCATCCACGGGCTGTCCCCGCCGGGGCTGGGGGAGGCTGGCGGGTGGGAGCGGGACCCCCGGCTATCTCCGGCTTCGCTGCCCGTACCGTCTGCAGCCCCGGGGTGCCCGGCTGCCCCGCTGATGTCTGCTGAGGCTCAGCGACCCACCGTCGCCCTGTCTCCCGCGGGGCAAGGAAGAAAGCGGCTTCGCAGCACTGCCCGGAGGTCCCCTGGCTCAGGCAGGGACGCTCCTCGGGTCCAGCTCTCCAGCCCGGAGCACTGTCCTAAGCCAGCCCTGCCCGCTGACCCCATGCTCCTGCTGGCTTTCCCTGCCTGCCCTCATTCCCCCGGGGCCTGGAGGGAGTCCTGCCCACTGGGGGAATGGTCGTTCGGCAGATCCTCCACCTCGCGGGCACCAATGTGCCACCTCCACACTCTCCTGCTCCTCCCCGAGCCGAGGGAGGACACTGTCCGGCTCCAGGTGCAGCAGTACCCAGCAGCATCCCTGTCCCAAAGAGGGATGCAGGAGCCCGGGAGTGGAGGCCAGGGACTGCCAAGCCTGGGGCAGATTTTGGGCTCGGAGGGTGGATGATTGAGACCCTTCCCCAGAGGCAGGATGGCAGCCTCGGCGCTTGGAGCCAGTGATGCTCTGCAGCACCCTGGGCTCCCTCCCTGCCTTTCCCTTGGGGCTCTTGCCCTGCCGGAGCTGGGCACAGGTTTTTCCCACATGGTTTTTGCAGCGGGGGGTAGCGGAGGTGTTTTGCCCTCCTGGTTTCTCCTTTCTGCCTGCCCTGCCCAGCCTTGCACAAAGGCAGCCTGAGGAAGGGGAGGGCTCACATTGGGTGTCAGAGAAGCCTGAGAGGCCAAAACCCAGCCTGCGGCAGGGACCAGCTGGCCAAGGGAAGGCATCTTCTAGCCTGACCAGCCAATGTGTCCCTGGGCTGGTTGGAGACATGCTTGTTGCTCCTCTTTCGATCCAGGTAGGCAACGGATCCCACTTTCTCCATTGATACCTGTGATATTTGTGACCCACGTGGATGCCGTCAATCCAAGAATTTCCTCAGTGATGTGGTTGGGGGGTTTCCTTGTCACGAACACCCACTGTGCTCTGTGACAGGCTGAGGTTTCAGGTTTACCCTGGTGTTAGTCTCGGCCACAGCCACTTTGCTCAGGGCCTTGTTCCAGGGGCACAGGCATGTGATGCCAGCAGCTCCCTGGAGACATCCTGGCTGCCTTGGCAGCCACCGGGCAACTTTCGGCTGCTTCTGGGAGCTCCTTCCTGCAGGGGACTCCTCTGGGACTGTCCTCAGGCCTTTTTAGCATCCTCAGCTTAGAGAGCTCCCGGGCGCACACGCACAGCACTTCTGAAAGTCTCACACCTCCCATGATGTGGCCTTGCAGGACCCCTGGGGCAGAGCTGAGCAGACCGCGCAGGTTTTACCTGTGACCCAGCCACACACTGGCTCTTTTTGGGCTTCCCCCAACCGTGGATGGCATTTGCCATTGTTCCCAACACACCCTGTCACCCATCATCCCATGGCTGGCACCAAGGTTTGTCCAGTCCCGGTGGTGCCTCCCTTGCGGAGCAGAGCAGGGAATTGGGGCTTCCCAGGGTGAAGCAGCCAGAGTTGCACTTCCTTTTGTGCTTCCCCTTTCCCCTTCCCCTTTCCCCTTTCCCCCTTTCCCTTTTCATTTCTCTTTCCCCTTTCCCCTTGCCTTTGCCGTTCCCCTTCCCCTTCTCTCCCACTGCAGTAGGAGCAGGGACTTCAGCTTGCCGAGCCTTTGCTTTTGTTTTGTTTTTTTCTATTGTAGTCACAAATTAATCTTTGCTGTTAGGGGATAAAAGCCAGGACAGATGGCTCCGGGTAGAGCCCGGGAGGCCTGAGGCAAAGTGGCCAGCACGCCACTCTTCCCCTGCAGCTAATGGCATCATCGCTTGCAGGGTCATCACAGCATGCCACGTTGGGCTCCCAGGCCAGGGGTGAAGGTTCACTCCAAGCACTTGGGAAGAGGATGCCGGGGGGACTGGTGGGAGATGAAAGGGGGTGCCAGCCCCTTGCCACATTTCAGAGCCCGGTGTCACCCCTGCCTGGTGGCACCTGCCCCTGAGTTGGACAGGCAATGGCCATCACGGGGTCCACAGGGGCTCAGCTCCATCTCTTCTCTCCCCCGCAGCTGCGAGCCAGGAGTCCATCAGTATGGCGGGGAAGTGCAACACCATCTACAAAGGCTTCGCCAGCTGCCTCATCAGCCTGGGGGACAGCATGGCCCAAAGCGTCCGGCAGCAGCAGGAGGAGGGTGGTGAGGAGGCGCAGGAGCTGGACACCATCTGCAAGTGAGTGTCCCCATCCCTGTGGGAGGTGCTGGGACAGCCAGATGACCTGCCACCAGCGGTGCACCCCCCCACTCCTGCCCATCTTCCCAGGTCCTGGGATGACTTCCACACCTGCGCCAGCGAGGTGTTGTCAAGCTGCCCCGAGGAGGCAGCTGCTATCTGGGAATCGCTGCGCCAGGAGTCCCGCAAAATCCAGTTCCAGGGGAACCTGCAGGAGCTGTGCAGTGCCCGGGGACACCTGGCCAGTGCCCGCGGCTCACCGGCTTCTGAGACCAACCAGGCCACGCTGCGGGGCTCAGCCACTGTCCTGCGTCCCTGTCTCCTGGCCCTGCTGTCCCTGCCACTGCTGGTGCCCCAGCTCTAGCCCTGCCTGCCTGTGGGTGCCTGGGTGATGCCCTGGGTTGGTCCCCCGGTGCTGGCCAGGCACTGGCACCCACGGTCCCTGCCAAGCCCACCTCCCCCCAGGCATCCCTTGCGGGGCACAGTCCTCTCCTGGAGCCCTTCAGATGGATTTATATTGATATTAAAAGACACTTTTACAGTTCTCCTGTCTCTCTGCTGTGGGATGCCTCTCGCGTTCTTCCCAAGCTCCGGGTTTGCTCCAGGGATTGGAGGGGAGATGCTCCCTGGACCAGCACCAGGGAGGGTCACCGGGGGGGCTCTGCAGCTCTGTTCCCCCAGCACATCACCTGTGGCTGCACCGAGCAGCCCATGGGACCCCGATGGTGTGGGGGAGGGCTGAACTAGGAATTCCCCTGCCCTGACAGCTGCTTTTCTGGGCTAGGCATAAAAGATATTCCCTTTAGAGATGGGTCGAACTGTTTCTTTATTTTAAGGGGCATCTTAGGAAAACAGCGATACCTTGTCCTCTGATTGGCAACTCTGGTGGCCTCCACTGCTATACTTGGTCCTATTAACGGTCATCAAGGAAATTGGGGTTTGCTGGGAAGAGAGTTGTATTTTTTTCAGTCGAGATGATATAGGTGAAGAAAACGGGGGACATCCAGGTCCAAGTGGGACTTGTTGAAGTTAAACTAAGATGACGTGCTGGAGTTTAACTTGGTTAAACTTGTATCAATCAATGGGAGATGCTGCTATTCCTATCCCTGCTGCTGTTACGCTGCAAACTTCAGATCTTTTTTTTTCCTAGCATACTAAAACCTATCATGGCAAACCAGTTGCCCTAGACATGGGTTAGTGAGGCAACCTCCCTGCTCTCCAGGGAGCAGCCATCTCCCCTTGCCTGCCACCTAAAGGGACATTAAAATTGCAAATGGGCCACCCCATCTATTGCACAGATCAACAGCTCCTCACTGACGCAGTCCTGAGGCTCCCAGCAGCAGCAGTGGGTAGATCTGGCTGGCAGATGGGACACCATCCCGCTTGGTAAAGGCAACAGCACCCCAATTGCCAAAGTCCTCCAGCCAACATGAGTGCTACCGTGTCCTGGACCTGCGACAGCCCTGGCTGCGGCGTGAGGCTCAGCTGCGAGCAGGAGCGATAAGAAAAGCAGCTACATGCCGTGAGTATGAGTTGCTGCAGTGTCTTTGATACCCAGGGTGACTTCAAGGCTGTCCCAAAAACATCCCTGTGGCTGGTCACGAGGCATGGTTGTGGGTTTGGTCCGAGGAAAGCATTTGCACACTGGCCTGTGTCTGAAAGTCTTCAGCATGTGAGCAAAAAACTCAATTATTGCTGTCCTTGTCCAGCCAAGGAAAATTACTGCTTGTTTCATTGCAAAACCTCTTTCTGCAAGGTCTGGTCACTTAAATGTGTGATCCTCGACCTCTGGTATGTCACCCTGGCTGCCTCGGTCCCCTGCTGGCATCCGGGGCTGGGAAATGTGCCTGGATTGTTGTGCTGCAGTGCATTCTGGGGAACTCAGCAGTCATTGCCAATCCCTCAGCTTTATGGGGGGACCCCGTATTTATTTCATTAACCAGCCTGGAGCTGGCTTGAGGAAGAACACAAAGCGTCACATGGGGAGGAGCAGGGACGGGCTGCCAGCAGCCTTTGCCAGGAGACGGTGCTGCGCCCAGGGCTGGGTGCCCCATGGGACATGGGGCAAAATGCCATCTCGGTTCTCCTCAGCTGGCAGCTGCTGCTCCCTGTGTTTAACGCTGGCACCGAGGGAGGATAATCTGCCGATTCTTTCCTTTCCAGTTCCTGACAATCCTGTGTTTAAGGATGAATTAGTGCTGGATCACCGCAGGGTGGCTAAGAGGATAAACGCCAGACGGGCGCCAGCCACGCACCGTGCAGCGCCCATCGCCCTGCTGGCACCTCCATGGAGCTGGGAGCGGTGGGCTCACCCCCACAGACTACTCCCCATCATCCTCTGGTGGGGTGGCAGGAGGTGGCCGGGGAGCTGGAGGGTGGTGCTAGTGCTCTGCTACGCCATCACCATGATGGAGACACTGGTGTGCACCAAACCGTGCTGCTTCAATCCAGCCAGAAGCTTGTGGGTGCCTGGGAAGACCCGCAGACACCCACCAAATGCTCAGGATGTTTGATCCAGAAAGACATCCCACACATGTCCCATGCCCTGGAAGATGTCACCACATGTGTCCCACACCCTTGGCTATGTCACCACGTGTCCTGCACACCAGCGCACATCACCACACACAGCCTGCAGCCTTGGCTATGCTGCCACATGTGTCCTACAACCGGAAGATGTCACCATGTCACCACACATGGCCCACACCCTTGGCTATGCTGCCACACGTCTTGCAGCTGGAAGGTGTCCCCATATATCACACCAGAGCATATCACTGCACAGCCTGCAGGCACTGGAGGCTCCAGGGAGCCAGGGCTGGGATCTGGGGATGTCGGGCTAGGACAGGCCTGTGGGGTCACTGCTGCTTGGTGACACCCCATGGTGCAAGAGTCCATGGCAAAGCACTACCCTAAACCCATCATCACTGTGTCACCCCTCGTCCTCTTTCAAGGAGGTGCCCTCAAGGCCGGGAGTGGCAGTGTGACAGCAAGGAGGGGCATGCCGACCCCCAGGAAAGCTCTCCAGGTGCTCTTAAATTGGGACAAGCAGCTAGTGTCTGTCTTCCTGTTGGGTTCAAGGGTTTGGGACAGTCTGGTGCCCATGTCCCACCATGGGAAGGGACAACGTCCTTGTTCCTGTCCCCAAAACAAACAGCTGGTTCCCTGCATGCTGGCTGGCATCTTAAAGCACCTGCCCAGGCTGAAACCCATGGTGGTGGGGACAGGGACCAGTGGCCCCCAGTACCGGGTGCCTCTGAACACCCAGCATGCTGTGAAAACCCATCACTCCAGTTACGAAACTCCGGCGACCTACTTTACACTCCCTGCTTTTGTTCTTAATTCCTAGATATGGCCGCTCTCCAGATTTTGCCCATCAAGGCAAATTAATTGGAGTAGATCCTAATTTGCTCTCTGCTATTCTTTGGGCAGAAGATTAAATGCTCTGCAGACATTATCTCCCTCTCTTTTTTCTAAGAGACAAACCTGAATTATTAAAAAAAAAAAAAAAAAGAGAAAAGGGGATAAAGGAAGGCTGAGTTAGGTTCAGTTGATGTTTGAATTCACTTTTTGTAATCGCAGAAGGGGCCGGGGAGGCTCCTGCGTCCCTGGGCAGCTGGAACCAGATGGTGACACTATTCTGGGTAGCTGTGTGAGTGAGACGACACACGTGGCACAGCGACACGAGGTCCAACCTCCCGGCCACACCACCCGCTGCCTCCACCATGTGATGGATGAATCCTCCATTCCCTTGCCCAGGGAAATTCCTCCTGGCGAAGGTGCTGGCTGGGGAACAACTCCTCATCTGCGGGGATGGACTTGGGTTTCTTCAACTGGATGGGCTGAAGCTGTGCCAGGACTACCAGCAGAGGTAGGATGGCTCGTTGCCCTCCCACAATCCCCAAGGCCACCATCCCAGTCTGATGTCCTCATGGAGGAGCGCACCCAGGCACCAGCCTTGCCAGGCAGAGCTGCCTCTAGCATCACTGGCACCCCAGAGTGCCAGGGGGAGAGGGAGCGTAGCCTGGAGGACACTATGTCACAGGGTTGGCCGTCGTCCGAGCTCATGTGGGGATTTTTGCAGAGCCAAATGTCCAACTTTCCATAAGGAAATACCAAAACGCAATCTCAATCCCCGCAGATCAGATGCAGCGGGAAAGGTTGAGCTGGAGTCACCTCTGCCACCAGGGCCATACTCAGCCCCCAGCCTGGCACTCCATCTGTGCTCAGCTTTGGGGCTATTTTTTTCTCCACAGAGCCATATGGAAATTTGGATTTCTTTTTTAAGCAGCTTTAATTGAACATCCTCCCACTCCGACCTCTGCTTAGCTTTGCCGGGACAACCTTGAGCTCTGGCCCGGCATGGCCACTGACACTCATGCTCACCGCTGTGTGGGGCTGGGATGTGGCTCGGGAGACATCCAGGTTTCCTGCTTCACTGCGTGTCTGTTTGATGGCAGACAAGGGACGCTGTTCTGCTCTGCGACTTTCCTGTGGCCTGGCACAGCAGGAAGCCCCAGGCTCCTGGAATTGCCCCATGCCAGGGATGTGCAGCAATGTCCCAAGGCAGCTTGGGAGTGCCGGGGGATGCTGGAGGTAGTGCTGGCCATTTCCATCACTCCACAGGAAATTACAGCTCGTTGTGCCCCAGTGAGACTCTGGATTCGGATGGCAGCGCTGCAGGAGGGTGTTGGATGCAAAGGGAGCTCCAGAGGTCTCTTGTCCGAGCTCCTGCTCCAAGCAGGGTTTACCCCCGAGCTGGAGCAGGCTGCTCAAGCCTGTCTCTGGGGAAGCTGTGCATCTCCAAGGAGGGAGGATTCTCCACCTCTCTGGGTACCCACCATCGGCTCGGTGGTCCCAGTCTGCCTTTAGCAGCTTCCACAGGAGAAGCCGTGAGGAAGCCACTGATGGGAGATGCAAAACCATAAGGGGAACCCATCCTTGCAGAGGGATGGTGGTTCCCAGGAGGGAGCAGCCAGCCTCCAGCAGAGGGACCACCTCTGCTGCTGCTTCTTCATAGAGATCCCTGCCTCGATGGGCTGAATCCTTCCCATGGCACCGCAGGCAGGCTGCAGGTCTTGGGGGTAAGAGTTGGCAGGGGATTTCTGAAGGGACAAGGAAGGAGGAGCAGGGTAAGGCTCCTCTCTTGGGAAAGCAACAGCTTGGAAGGGAGGAGGCAGAACCAGGTGAAAGTCAATCAAGAAACAAGATGATGACAGCCCACTGACAGGGGGGCAAGAGGCTACAGACCCTCCCCAGCGCTCAGGGCTTCGCAGCCCACTGCCAGCACCCTCAGCAGGCAAGACACTTACCCTGGTCAGGAAACATTTCTTGCTGGAGAAATGACTCTAGATTGAATAACAGGTTTCAGGGGCCAACTGACACTGACCCCAAACTCAAATCAGGTGCCCAAACCAGCAGGCAGTGGATCACGTAGATGAGAGGAGGGTTGTCCAAGATCCCTGCCCACTCCCAAGCTCTGTCACAGGTTTCACACTTCCCTCAGACCTTCTGCACTGAGCTCTGGGTCCTTCCCACCCTCATCTCTGGGTAGTTTGCCAGGCAGATAAGTTGGCTTTGTGTGGATGTCTGGTGTGACGTTCTCTTGGCTCCAGTGGGTCTCGGAGCACTACCACAGCATGAATAATACAAGAGCGAGCTGCTCTGATTGAAATTCTCAGAAGTCCATGGTTCCAGCCCAAGAGTTTGATACGTGTTGGCTCTTTGACATTTTTGTGCTGACAATTAGCAGTGGTGATGGACCTGTAGCTGCCTCATTTGGTGTTCTTATGAGCCGGCCAGGAAAGAAAGTTGTGAGGAAGCCACTAGTGGAAGATGCAAAACCCTGAGGGAAACCCATCCTTCCAGAGCAGCTGTGGCCAAGGTGAGGCAGCCCTGTGCTATACATCCATCTGGAGCAGCTGGGCTGATGAGGAGAGGTGCTTTTTAATTTGCTAGTGGCACCAAGCTGGGATGACCTTGAGAAATGGTCTAAAATAACAGGATCAACTTTAATAGGGACACATGCAAGGTTTTAGATGTTGGGCACAGACTAAGCCACCTCCCAGGAACAGTGCAGGGCACATGTGGCTGTGGAAACACCTCCAGAAAGAAAATGGGGCGGTTATAGGGTGGAAAATGTACCGGCAGCACCACTGCAGTGTGGGAAAACAAGAACAGGCTAATTTCTTTTGAAGGAAACTGCACAACTCACCAGATCTGCCAAGTACAGCCCAAGCAGCCCCTTCTTACACCTGTCACTCATTAATTTCCATAGATTATCTGGAATTACATGGAAAAGAAGCTAATGACAATAGCACACATCAGCAGGTACAACTTTTATTACGGTATGACTTACTAAGCATTTCAAACAGCTGAAGAGCCCAGGAGTGTTAAAATAAAACCAGCTATTTTTAAAAGCATGGTAGGAGTGTGAAAATAGCCCCTATCCACCTGAAGCACATTGAGAATGATGTGACAGCCAGGCTGGAAAACAAGCCCAACAGTGTCGTGTTTGTGTCTTCCCAAGAAAAAGAAGTGCCATCAGCATCTCTGCAAGAAGGTATCATCTCTCGCCCTGCTGTTTTCAGGTCGTCTAGGGCTGAAATATGGAGTGTTTGGTTTAAGGATGGGGAAAGGGGACCAAGAAGAAAATCCACCAGCGGTTACCAAGCAAGCTTTGCAGGTTTTGTGGCACTTAGTAGCTGGGGAAAAGAAAGGAGAAAGGAATGTGCCTCATTATTCTGTTGTGCACAAGAGCTAGCCCACAGGAACCAGGTTTTCCCTGCCAAAGAAAAGGGCTGACACTTCCGGGCAATTTTCTTGCAAAGGGAGTGTTTTTCCAGAGCCCTGCAGCCCAGCGGGGAGCCCTTGGAGCCGCTCGGTGGGAGCAGCTCTCCCAGGCGCTGCTGGGGATCCGTTTGGGGTGGGTTTGGCTCTGAAAAGGAGGCAAGGAGTCGTCCCTCCTCAGGCAGCAGTGTCACCATGGACACCCACTCAGGGATGGGAGCGTGGGGCGCGGGAACACCATGCAAGTTGGGGGGGCCTCCTGCTCAGCTGGTGGGGCTGAGGGTGTCCTGGGACCCGCAGGGCTGAGGGGGGTGCTGGGCCTTGTGAGGTGAGGGGGCTCCTGGAGTCCATACGTCTGAGGAGGTCCCAGGACCCTGGGGGGCTGAGGAGGGTCCAGGGCCTGTGGGGGATCCTGGGCCCATGGAGCTGAGGGGGATCCAGAGCCCTGTGGGCCTGAGGGGGATCTGGCGCCTGTGGGGGCTCCTGGGACCCATGGGGCTGAGGGTGATCGTGGGGTCCACGGGGCTGAGGGGATCCCAGGGCCTGTGTGGCCTCCCGGGGCTCATATTGCTGAGGGGCTCCCGGGCCCCGCGGGGCTGAGGGGATCCCGGCGGCGGGGGCGGGCCCCGGGGCGGGTGTTCCCGGCGGCCCCGACAGGGGGCGGTAGAGCGCGGAGCGGCGGAAGAGCGCCCCCGCTCCGCCCCGCCTCGGCCCCGCCCACCGCCGCCTCCGCCAATGGCCGGGCGCGGTGGCCCCACCACCCCCTCGGGCCTCCTCGGCGCTCGGGGATGACGTCAGGAGGCGGTGCCGAGCCGCGGGGCTGGAGCTGGCCGAGGTGAGTGTGGGCTCGGCCGCCGCCCGGGGTCGCCCGCTCCGCTCCGGGCTGGGGGCGCGACCCCGGCTCTGGCCCTCCTTCTCCCCCTCCCCCCCTCCGGGGCGTTGGCGGCTTGGCCCCGCGGCGCGGCAGCGGTGCGGCCCGGGACGGTGCGGCGGGCACCGGCGCTTCAGCCCTGCCGCTTCAGCCCTGCCGCTGCCCGGGGCCGAGGGCGCGGGCGGGTCCGGAGCGTCCGCTCACCGTGCTGGGGAGGGTGCGGGGCTTCCCAGGCCTGGGGCCGAGCCTGCCACGGGACAAGCTACCGGCCCGGCCCTGGGTCCTCTCCCTGGAAAGGATGGGGGAAAAACGGTCTAGTTTGGGATGAGTTATGAAAAACAATCAGAGTTTTGGAAATCCCGGTTGGTTTGACCGATTCTGGCCTGCCACTGGCTCTGGCACAGCTGCATGGAGTGCTGCAGCAGCCGCAGCCCCAGGTTTCCCCTCAGAAACCCACCGAAGGCTTACACTGCCAGCCAGGGGACTGGCTTGTGTCAGGCAATAAGATGGACTGTAAAATTTATTAGTAAAACTAAAGGTAAGGTACTTTCAGGCCTTTTTCCCCTCATTCTGCTGCGTTGGTATAGGTGTGATTTGAAGATTGCTGTGTGTGAGCATTTCTTAATGCAGTTAAGAGCTGGTATCTTCAAATTTCCTTACTGGCATCTCATAGAAAAGCAAAATGAAATAGCTTCGAGTTGTGAGATATTTAATCAGTGGTGGAAGGCCTGCTAGGCCTCGGGCAGGTTAGTCAGGTGGCTGACACTCCTTATCCACAGGGACACCCTCGGGTATGAAACCATTCAGGCCCTGATATTTTCAGAGAGGTGGAGGATGCTCCTGAACCAGCAGGAGTTGAGGTGTTGCCCAGCAGAGCAATGCGCTTGTTCTCCAAGGAGAGAAGCGGGTAGACATTGAAGCATAAACCCAGTGTCCCTTCTCACGACTTACAACTGCAGCTCAGGCGTGCTGTCCTCTCTCAAAGAGTTTGGTGCCTGCTGAGCGTGTGATTTCCTGCTCAGAGAGGGCTTGTAAATGCCCTCTTTCTCTAATGCATTAGTTCCTTCTGCCAGACTCTTGGTGATTATTACACAGGAGCGTTTCCACCTGCACTGACGTGGAGTTAAGTTTTTGGTTGCTGGCTGTGGTGTGCAGTTCTGGAGTTCTGCAGGCTTCACTGAGACCCTTATCTGTATACAGAAGAGCCACTGACATACTGGTAGTTGATGACCGATCTCAGTTAATGTTATTAGGGGATCTATATACAACATATTCAAGCTCAGCTTTTTTCCCCTTCTCGTTGGTTTTGGGACACTTTACACAAGTGCTTCTCTATGTGTGGAATTACTCTAATAACCTTGTTTGCAGATGCTCTCATTCCATTTATCTGTTAATCTGCTATGCTTTAAGGTACAATAATGCTGGGGAAAACTGTGTGAGGCATTATTCAGGAACAGCTATGGTATTTTATTTATTTTTTTGGCATAGTACTTTAATCTGAATGAACACCTAATTACAGGACAGCCATTGGTGAAATTCCTTGGTGGAATTGCCATCCCTGGAGGTATTCAAAAGCTGGGTAGACATGGTGCTGAGGGACATGGTTTAGTGGTGGTTTTGGCAGTGTTAGGTTAATGGTTGGACTCGATGATCTTAAAGATCCCTTCCAACCTGGGTGATTCTATGATTCGGATGTTGGTTAAGCTTTCTGTTAAGTTGGTTTTTATTTCTACTGCTTGCACCCTTGTATAGGCATGTCTGTGCATGGTTGGTGTGCTTGACTTTGTGGTACTGCCAGGCGGTCTTAGGTGAGAAATTACTTTGTTGATGTCTGATTTTAAAATTGAATCTTAACTAAAGCCTTGTTTTCTTTCCCAGTTGGATGTAGAGTCTAAACTTCTTCCAGCTGTCCCTCTAAAACATTTCTTGTTTCTCCAGGTAATTCTCCCTACAGAAGATCAACCAGAGTTCCTGTTCTGTTGTTCGTGCTATTCAGCTTGGAGAGGTGGTGAATGAGTGAAGATACACTCGGTGATGGTAAGGCATAAGATTACATTTCAAGGCTAACAGCTTTTCTGTAGCCTTCTGTGAAGGCTCAGACACCATATTGATGAGCTCTGAGCCGAAGAGTAGAAGTCTAAAACTGCTTGGCTAATTGCCAGAATGCGTACAGGCAGTTTCTCTATCTCCTAGCCAGTCATACTGTTTTAGTCAGCACCTAAAGACTTGCTGAAGTCTACTCTACTCTGCTGTCCTGAGGCCCCACCTGTAATACTGTATCCGGCTCTGGAGCCCCCAGCATAAGAAGGACATGGACCTGTTGGAGCAGGTCCAGAGGAGGCCACGAAGATGATCAGAGAGTTAGAGCCTCTATACTGTGGGGACAGGCTGAGAGAGTTGGGGTTGTTCAGCCTGGAGAACAAAAGGCTCCACGGAGACCTTGTAGCAGCCTTCCAGTATCTGAAGGGGGCCTACAAAAAAGCTGGAGAGGGACTTTTTACAAGGGCAGGTAGTGATAGGGCGAGGGGTAATGGCTTCAAATTGGAAGAGGGGAGATTTAGATTAGATCTCAGGAAGAAATTTTTCACTATGAGGGTAGTGAGGCACGGGAACAGGTTGCCCAGAGAAGCTGTGGCTGCCCCTTTCCTGGAGGTGTTGAAGGCCAAGTTGGACAGGGCTGTGAGCAACCAGGTCTAGTGGGAGGTGTCCCTGGCCCATGGCAGGGGTGTTGGAACTAGATGATCTTTAAGGTCCCTTCCATCCCAAACCGTTCTATGAAGTGCAGCTGTTGTGGTTCTGCTGGAGTACAGTGTGATGAGCAAGACCTCCCTTTGCTCTAGTCTGGAGCAGCTGGTAAAAATTCCACTTCCTACACCCAGCTCCACAAGGAAAACCAGAAGTGCCAGTTGATACCTGAAGATGCAGAAGAAAGCAAAGCTGAGTCAGGATGTTAAAATACATCAAACCCTTTCTTGGGGTTTGGAGGGTGAGGGAATTGCTAGCTAAGGGCTGCCTTCTTGCAGGGGATGCAGTGAGTTAACTGATAATTAAAATGCATCTTAAAAACAGTATGCCTCTGTCTCCATATTCAATATAAAGAAAATCTTAGGAAGATTTGTTAAATGAACAAGTTGCTGAGATGCTTTGTGGAGTTTCTAGTGAGAAATTTCAAAAATACAAGATTGGGAGTGGCTGCTGTCTTACGAAGTTGAGCAGATAAAACAAAATGCTGGGCTCTTTTCTTAATATGATTTTTATTAAGCAATTGGGGCTGGACAAGAAGACCTCCAGAGGTCTCTTCCAACCTCAACCATTCTGTGGCTCTGTGATTTAGCACTCAGCTGGGAGCATTAAACGATGCTTAAGAAAAGGAGACACTGTGATTTCCACAGATATCTGTTCTGACTGTGACTGTGTTTTTATAGGCATTATCTTCACGAGGTTGTGATGAAAGCAGTGAAGCACTGTGCGTGCTCTGTAGTATAGTGAAAATCCCAAACTCTTAGTTTGTGGTAGCGTGGCTCCATTGAGACCTGAACCACTTGCATTTTTTTTTCCCCCCCTGTTTGAAACTTTGCTATGCTGATTCCTGTTTATCTGTTTCTTCTCATTCTTTTCCTAAGGTTCAAATGTGGGAATTGCCCCGGATGTGGTTGCTGATGATGCTGCCCTGGGAAAATGCCTTGATAGGGAATTAACACCTTTCAGTGATGGGCTGTGGGACAAGCAAAGTGCTTCCCGAGCCCCCCAAAGATGTGCAGCTAGACCTGGTTAAAAAAGTCGAACCTTACGCAGGCCACAATGACATATACAAGCATTTCATCAGAGATGACTGTGGGACTGTCGTCAAAGCTGGCTCTCCCTCACCTCCGCGTCACGCTAACCCATATCCTGGGAACCACCTGCCTGCCCACGTGGACCAGCCTGAACCCCGCAAGAACAAAGTGGCTAAATATCGTGCCAAATTTGACCCCCGAGTGACAGCCAAGTATGACATTAAAGCCCTGATTGGGAGAGGGAGTTTTAGCCGTGTTGTACGGGTGGAACACAAGGCTACCAAGCAGCCCTATGCAATCAAGATGATAGAGACCAAATACCGGGAGGGGAGGGAAGTGTGTGAGTCGGAGCTTAGTGTGCTACGGCGGGTTCGGCACACCAATATCATCCAGCTTATTGAGGTGTTTGAGACCCAGGACCGTGTGTACATGGTGATGGAACTGGCGACTGGAGGAGAACTGTTTGATCGAATCATCGCTAAAGGTTCCTTCACTGAGCGAGATGCTACACGTGTGCTGCAGATGGTGTTAGATGGTGTGAAATACTTGCATACACTGGGTATCACGCACCGGGATTTAAAACCAGAGAATCTGCTGTACTACCATCCGGGAACAGACTCCAAAATCATGATTACAGATTTTGGACTGGCAAGTGCTCGGAAGAAGGGAGATGACTGCCTGATGAAAACCACGTGTGGGACCCCAGAGTACATTGCTCCCGAGATCCTGGTCAGGAAGCCGTACACAAACTCTGTGGACATGTGGGCGCTGGGTGTTATCTCGTACATTCTCCTGAGTGGCACTATGCCCTTTGAAGATGACAACCGCACCCGCTTATATCGGCAGATCCTGAAAGGAAAATACAGTTACTCAGGCGAGGTGAGTGTGGCAGGGGGTTATGGTGAGGGAAAGTCAAATGAGAAGCTCTCCATAGGTGGGTCTCTGTGATGACCAGAAGCTGGCTGTCATGTGCAGGGTGGTAACATTACCAGGGTTGAAAAAAAATGACCCTGTGATTCTGGCTTTTAAAATCTTTTCCTGTTTTCTGTCTGCTTTCAAAGCTGCTTCCAGTGCAGCATAGTGAGCTCCTTTAAAAAAATGTGTATCTGAAGAAGGAAGAGATCTCTTCCTGTAGAACAGAAGTGGAGGGATTGACAGAACTGGGATGCTTGTGGGTGTCTAGCTGGGGAGACCTCAGCTGGGGTAAGCTGCTGTTTGATGCTTCACTGTTGAAACTCCTGCCAGGGTGAGTGTTTGAAATGTAGCATGTACATACCTAGTCTGATTTCTGACACAAGTCCAAGTGTAGTCTGAAAAATACCTTTGCTGAAAGACAAGGTTATGGCAGACAAAGGGGCACTTGCTTCTTAGATCTGGAGACCTGAGCATTTCTCAAATTGGTCTGCATTGTCTCTGAGCTTAATATGTGACAAAATTGAGGGCTGAAGGACAGTTTTCTTAGGTAACTATGGAAAGAGGAACCTTGGGGGATAGATTTTAGGCAGACGATGGGTGCCCCTGCCCTCCCAGAGTCCCATCACTCAGCAGAACAGCCAGGTGCCAGGCTGTCACAGCTCCTGCTGACTTGCTTCTGGTCCTGGTGGGAGATCTCGATTACTAGCTGGCTCGTCTGCCAGCACAGTTGCCAAGTGTAGGCATAACCTCACTAAGAATCACATTTACAGGAAGTGGGGATAACCAAATTTGCAAGTTGCATTTCTGTCTATATCCATCACTGGAAATACTAAAGAAAATGAAGCTTTTATAGCTTCTTCCTCTTTAATAAGACAGGAGAGTGTTTAGATTCCTGAATGCCATGACTTTGTGAGATGAAGCCTGCTGGGAAAGTGTTCATGAGTGGCTAAGTTTATGATTCTGAAACAACAGTAAAATAACTGTCAAAAAAACAGAATAAATTAATGATTGTTCTTGTATTTTTAGGTGTGACAGGTATGTTGGCATTTTGATGATGGATGGAAGGAGTCTAGCATGTTAAGTTTTTAAGCATATTAAGCTGCTTTAGGATTGTGTGTAAAAAAGAATAAAAATTAATCACTCTCTGAAGGGTTTTCAGAGGTGTCAGTCTTTTATACTTTAAAGCTGTCAGGCCAGCTTGTGTTAATAGTCGGAATATCCAAGTTAAGTGAAGCTGAGGAATATTGGTGTCTGCCTAAGAGGCCACTGAGGAGAGCCCAGATTTGACAACTTTGTCAATCTTCTTATTCTTCCCATGAGCACTCCTCAGAAGGTCTCCCGGTGCACAGAGGAGACACAAAAGTGAGGAGCCGTAAACCCCCAAATTTGGCACTTTCTGGACCAAGTGTGTTACTTCCTTTAGAAATTGCAGTACTTGATTAGTTTCTTGCCAAAAGTATTCTCTCAGCTCCTTCCTTGAACTCCAAGCTTCAGCTGACTTTGGTAGCCTTTGCTTCTCTTGTTAATTTGCCATGTTAATACAATTTGTTAACCAGTTGCAGAATTTTAAGCATGCAATTGGGTTATCCTAATGCAGAAATAGATTAATTACCAGCAGCATATAACATCTGCAGGGTCACACTGAAAGGCAGTGCCTCGTTACCTTGTTTACCTTATAACCAGTGGTAGTAGGTGTGTTAAAAATGATTTTTCTCATATGAAAAGGCCAGTTCACTCTGACGTTTGTTGTGTAGCAGAACTCATTTCACGTACATGCACTTCCTCAGAGTTTCTTGTTCAAGCAGTAGGTAGGTGCTGGCCTGGCTCAGCCTGGATGTTGGCCTCTAGACAGCAGATTTTAGATACCTTGGCCAAACTCAGGTTTGGTCCTTTTTAGCTTGCTCCATTGTGTTCGTCTTGGCCGTTCATTGTCCTCCTCTCCTTCCATTCCTTTTATTTTGAAGAAGCGGTGTAGTGCATGTGGGGGTTTTGGTGAAAGTTACCCTTCTCTAGGCTGCTTGAATCTTTGAGACAGGGTGATACCTGAGCACTGTGGCTTTGTGTCATGGCATAGAAAGGTCTCTCTGGTTGTTCACTACTTCTTCCCCTAGGGTTCTGATGCTGTAGTTTCTTTGACACCTCTGAGCATTTGGCTGATGATGTAGAGTGGTCTAGTGTGACTGCGAGGGGTGCCCTGACTGTTAATAGCTGATTTGGGGGTGTCATGGTGTATATATAATTTGGTGCGTTCCCTCTAATGTCTGTACCCCTCAGTGCATGAGCTTGTGTTTAGTGACATTGAATTTTGTGACTGTCATTCAACTTTGTCTTTTTTCTTAACCTTTTTTTACTATTTTTACATTTTTGCAGATTTTTTTAATTAAGTTTAGCATGCTATCCAGGACAGGTTCTGCCCATTGTTGTTAAATGTGGTAATTCTGGAGTCTTAGAAGCAAGTGCTGAGATAGAGGTTTGACACCCAACAAATGATGCTGGTGATGCTGAGCTGTTGAGGTTAAAAACAAAGCTGAGGAAGTAGTGGGAGACCATATGATAAATTGGGTGATGTTTGGTATGGACAAACTTGAAGTGGTCCCATGGGAAGACGGGCAGTCTGAATTTTCCATGAATGATGGTGGGCCCTGGAGGCGATGAGTGCCCTTCAGAAGAAACAATTTGAGGTTAAGCACTTCTAAACATCATCTTGATACTTGTGATCAGAAGCCAATTCATATTAGGAATTAGTGTTGCTATTGCAGGTGTCCTTGCTGTGCCGTGCCCATCGTCCACTTGCACTTGAATGTTGAGTGCAGTTCTGTTTCCCCCTGAAAAAAAATACAGAATTAAAAAGCATATGAAGAAGGGCAGTGTGAATAACCAAAGGTATGGGCTGGCTTCCCTTTGAGGACCAAGTGAACAGACTAGGGCCCTTCCTCCAAAAAAAAAAAAAATTATGTCTGACCAAACAGTACAGCCATAGGCAGAATAGGGAGAGTGAACAGAAAGCAACTGTTCCGAGCATTCCCTGGGGTAATTTAATTTGATGTCCTCTGGTCCTTGTGTGTCAGAACTGAATTATTTTGAGAAATTTTGTGACTTCATTGCAACTAGGGCCACTGGATACTTGTAGGTTATATACACAACGCTAGCACGTGTGCCATGGAGAAAGCATTAGACTATATATTTTGAAAGTGTCAGTGCACAAGCCTGAAGCATTTTATTTGTAATCCCACCACAAATCACATACTTCAGGAGGCTGTTACAGATACTATGTGTGATGTGAGTGGTTGGTTTGGAAAGCTGTAGATGTTTTACTGCTTGGAAAGCAAATATGTGTCAGCCAATAGCCTGTATATTTTGCCCAGATGCTTTCTGTTCTTCCAGAGCCAGGGAAAATGAATGCTTTAATTTACCAGTGTAATTAAGCATATACCCCTAAATTGCAGGTGTCTTTAACTGTAGCAGGGTATTGGCAGGAAATGCAGTAACAGCATGCCCACTTTGTGAATAAATTCTAGGTGGAATCAAAGTGAGCCAGAGATTTTTAGAGGTGCCTGGCATGTTTCCCACAACCTTGCCAGCTTTCTTAAAGCCATTTTATGGACTTTTAAATGCTTCCAAATTTCTGGTGGTCACAGAAAATTGCTTTTCTATTTTTATGTTACACTGGAAGAAGCGGGAAGATGTCAGAAATGAGGCTGATAAGTTCATCAGACTAATGGAAATGGCAGGAGCCGTAAGTCCTGGTTTATTTGGAACAAGAATGAGCAGAATACTTGTCTGCGTTGCAGAAAGCATCTCTCTCTGATAGATGCAGAAGCAGAGATTTCAGGGGAATGGCTGCTTTTCTTCTCTGTAATGTGAACTTTGAAGATGTGAAATGGAAGAGGAAATGTTAAAAGAAACCTGTGAAGTAAAGTGCCCAGAGCTTGACAGCTTGAGCTGCGCAGCTGAGACAGGTTTCAGCAAGGAAGGAGGGAGCCGTCTTCCAAACTGTCTTGCTGTACCATGTCATGCAGCAGCAGTGCCGTGAGTTTGCTGAGAATTGGTGCCAAGTCCCACTTCTTGAAAGGTCTGGCCTCAAAACCTGGTTAGAGAGGACAAAGCTGTACTGAGAGAGGAATAAAAGCCAAGAAGCACGCTGACCTGAGAAGCAGCTCCATCTTCTTGAAAAAACAAGCGAGCTCATGTCCAGCTAATGTAATTTCTTTCTGACAGGGACCCTCTTACCACCACTCTCCTGTGCCTAGAGTGTGAGGTCTGTTTGAAGAGGCTATTAGCAGATCAATAGGAGAGGTCTTCCGTAATAGCTTATTCAGGTACTGCTGACATCACTGCTCTGATTCTCTCTTGTATCTCCTTCTGTACTTTCTGAAGGGCTTGGAGTAATGGGTAGGGTGAGGAGTGAAGAAAAGCTGGCTTTGTAACTTGTCATGCTTTTTTCTGAGCATCTCTGAGTAAGGGTTACTTGGGCTGTTGAGCCTGCACTTGATGTAGCCTGCTACAAAGTCATTCTCTTTCTCTTGTTTTGTTAGAACTGACTAAAAAGAAGATTTGGCAATATTTTAATTGAAATCTTGGTGTTAAAACTGATTTCCAGGGATCTCTTTGTAGCTTAAAAAGTTGTCTGAAGAATAAAGCTGGAACTCCATTCACAGTTTCCTTTGAAATTGAAAGTGCAGAAATGAACATCAGACCATTGTTAACCCTGCTAAGACAGGCTTGTTCTGGTTCTGTTTCAAAGCTTGTCCTCCTCTTGAATACTGATACTTTTATGTTGCTTAACACACCTGGGAAACTTGCTGGAAGAAGTGGAAGATAATGCGTTGTGGATAAATTGGGAAACTGAGCTAGGGTTTGTTCTGGTTTTGATATCTGATCTGGGCAACTCATTTCCCCTTGTGGTCTGTTTTCCTATCCATAAAACAGAATCAGCTTTTTGCAGTATGTTTGCCATGGGTAAGGTTGGTGGGTGCTGGTGTGGGAACATCTCTTAATCAGTTTAAAACCAAAAAGCTTGTTCTAAATAATAGTGCTAGTGGATACATTGATCGATGTGATGCAAGGAGAGACATGTTTGATATATGAAGGAAGCTGGGCATTGCAAGCGTATAGGAGACCTGCAAGGGACTTAGCAGCCATGCAGTGAGATGATCTGGTTTTGTGTGGCTTGCTTAGATTCTCCAGTGGTGTTTAATAAAGTCCCTCACCAAAGGCTCTTGAAGGAACTTTGCAGCTGTAATGCGATAGTGGCCTTTCCACAGATTAGCAATTTGCTAAAGATAAGCACAAAGTTGAAATAAGTGGTCAGATCCATGGGGAAGGAAGAAACAGTGATGTTTGAAGGATCTGTTCCCTTCTGCCCAAAAGCAATCAAGACGAAGTTCACTAATGAAGCTGTGCAGTTGCTGATGATACAGAATTCTTCAGACGGTGAAAACAAGGGCTGCGGACCTCCCGCATGGAGGCTGCCCTGGACCTTAGAAGTTTTCCTGAGTTAAAAGGACAACTGGACACATTCATGGAAGATAAGTCAATGGAGAGAATGATATTAAAAAGTCCTAAGTATGGATAAAGAGGTCCCTAAGCCACAAATTTTTGAGGCTTGAGTGTTAATTCCAACATAGGGACTGTTTTCTTGGGTGCTCTCTCTGTATCTGCTGTTGGCTGATGTTGGAGACACTGTACCAGACTGGCTAGATCTTTGATCCAGTAACGTTCAGTCCTTTTAGAGGTGCTAGTCTTTCCTTCTCTCATTTCATCCCTCAGCTGGGGGCTTCATCCACTCCCACAAGTTACTGAGCTGAGTACTAGGCAGCCTGCAGAGCAGATTGTGCTCTGAGGTTGTGCGTGCAGCATTTGGGGCACCTGCCTATGTGCTGGGGGTGTTCAGCGGTCCCATCGGATGTTGATGGAGTAGATACCGCATGTCTTGGGTGGTTTTGGCTTGTGATTTGGAGGCAGCAATTTGAGAATCAGAAATCAATCCCAAGGTTTATCAACTCCCACGGGCTAACTTTACTTGCTGTATAATACTCCTTTGGAAAGGCTAGACATGTGAAAAGTGAGGAAGGTAAACATTTCCTATTAAATGGAAATGTTCTTGAACTCTTTTTAATTACGACCCGATGCTGGAGTTCCCCTGTAGGTAGGTGAAAAAGCAGGCAATGTATACAGACTAAGCAGTAATAAAAAGTGCATTTTGCAGACGATACAATTAGTTTAATTTCCCCTTCTCCTGCAGAAATGTTGGGTTTTTTGTTTTTTGGGTTTTGGTTTTTTTTTTTCTTGGGAGAAATGAGTCTGTCTTGACATTATGCATCTATAAAGGAAAATGTGGTGAGAATTGCATTCTGCGTGTGACTCTGCCCTTCTCCGTTTGGTGACTCATTCAGTTTTGAAGCATGAATGCAGAACCTGTCTAGTCATCCTGCCTGGCTGGCTTGCTCCCTGGTGCCCTTAATATGATGGCTTCATTCTTTGACAGCTTCCCTTGCCAGTTAGTTTTGCTGTTTAGGGTTTTGCTTACTTGTTTTCTTTGCACTCCCAACAACATCCCAAGATGCTGTCTTCCCATATTCCCCTGGTACATCTACTGTCAGATGGGGAAGGGTGAAAGCAATTTTGGAGTTGGCTGCTAAAGCCCCACATATAAGCATTTAAGCCGTTCTTTCTGATCCCGTGAGCATGCGGTGTCTCTCCCCACTGACTTCATGTGGGACATAAGCCCTTCTGTAGTTTCAGAAACATGGCGGCCCATCAGGTGAAGGCACATTTAGAAACATGTCCCCTTCAAACAGAGGATTCTTGTGGGTCCTCACCAAACTCTGAATTTTTAAGGCTTGCTAATACTTCATTTAAAAAGTGGCCTTTTCTCTGTATGTACACAGTGGACCCTTCAGCCAGGCTCTCAATTTAAGTCTGAACCTTTGCAGCATCATTTTCTCCTGACTTAATGAGTGCAGTCTTGCTCCGTTCTCACACATGCATATCTCTGCTGTGCTTTTTTTGTATAGCTTGTTTCCTTGGCCACATCCCCCCAGATTTCTTCTTCTCCATCTTATTTGGGTTATCTACGCTTTCTACCTAGGCTCCTTTGCAACTTAGGTTCTCCTGGTCTGTGGCTGCTTGTTAGCAAAGATAGTAATGCTGAAAGGGAGTGCTGTGGTCCATTAGTGTGTCCCTGTAATGGATGGCAGCTTCCTAGGATAACCAACAAGACTGGAGACTTGTTCATATACATGGGCTTCAGGAAGTTGTAATATGGAAAAATAACTAAGATGCACATAAAAATAACATAAGTAAGAATTTTATAGTATTTTTATAGTGATGTCACCTTTTGATGTTATGTCAAGTCAAAGAGCACCTGTTTCTAAATCTGGATGCCATATTTGTGATAAATTTATGAAGAAATTGATGGCGTTCATGAATTGGTTCTGCTTTTTATTTTGCAGCATATGGGCAAGCTCCAGTCGAGACAGCATCAACAAACAGTTGTTCTGACTTCCTGCAGTACAATGTTGCAATACGTACCACTGAATTTAAAATTACAGGAAGATTTAGGCACAAAGTGATCTCAGGAAGCCTCCGGTCCGAACCCCTGTTCAGAGCAGGGCTATATTTAAAGCTGGATGAGGTTGCTTAGCACCTTGTTCACTCAAGCCTTGAAAGTTTACAAGGATGGAGATGTCACCACCTCTCTGGGCCCTGTCCTGGGGCTGCCCCAGTCTCATAGGAACCATGTTTTTTTCTTTACATCCAGACAGAATTTACCAGGTTGCAGCTTGACAGTCACTGTTTGCCTTTTCACTGGGCATCTCCGAGGCATCTGATGTGGTGTCATCCTCTCTGTAACTGCCCTGACAGTACTGGCAGATGTACTTAGATCCCGTTTCTCCAGCTAGCTGAGGTTCTTCTGGATGGCAGTCCTGCCCTCCTGCATATCAACAACTCCTCCAGATCTTGGTCAGAAGCAACCAAGAAGCAAGTACTAAAAATGTAGTGCTACAGAGATATTTGCAGCACAAATGGCTTCAGAGCAAAGCAAAGGAGAAGCTTAATGTGCAGAATTTGTATGTGCGTAGCATTTCCTATTTCTCTTCTTGAGCATTTAAGGATCATCTGCCCTAGCTTGGAGTTGAAAGTGCCGAGGTAAATGCAGATACTGAGTAAACTCTGCAAATACTGTAATGGATAGATTCAGGCTGGAAGAATGCACTCAATTTTGTGAAAAACAAGTTACCCTAGTAGAAGATGAGTGGAGTAGCATGAATGGCGTTCCTGTGATAACTAACTCAGTCCACGTAAGTAAAGAAACAAAAGACACTCTCCCCAAAGTTTTCCCTGCCTGTAGGTGATGACGGAAGCAGGAAGAATGAAGAGTGCTGGCAGTGCATTAGCAAACAAACCGTATGCCTGTGCTGTTAGCTGCTACCTGACAGAAAGCAAGATAAAAATACGAAAAGCAATTTCAGACCAGCTGATGTATGCTTACAGGATGTGTTGTTACCCTAAGCACATCTGCAGTGTGTCTCCAAAGTGTTCTTGTAATTGTCCTCCTTGTGGAGGCTGGTTAACAGACTGCAGGGGACTTCTAACCTCTCAAATCCCTCGGGACACGTAATGGAGGAGACAGATAACAGTCTTGTCAACTTAATATTAACACTTCCTGCATTTATTCAAACTTCTGAGAGAGAATGGGGTAGAGCTTGAACACAGCCACCTTCTGACTCAAGTTGGAACCGATTACTGAATCGCCTGTCCCTCTCCAAAGGGATTGATTGGTGATTGTATTATGACTATAGTCAGATTTTCTAACAAATTATGAACTTGTACTAAAAAAGGCACAAGCAATAAAAAGAATAAGGTTGGTAACCTCCTTCCTATAAAAACTGCAGGTAGAAAAGTGTAGCAGCAGAGATCTGCGGGGGGGGCAGAGAAAAAAAGACCAAATTTCTATTTTGCATACCTGTATTTTAGTGTAGAAACTACTTTCCTGTAGGAGAGGAAGAAAATTATACTTGCATATCACAGAAAACGTCTCTCCACACTCCCTATTGCTTTGCAGGAGAGTTCAGTCAGTGTAGGACAAACATTCTCAAATTTTGGATATGGCTTTTTAAAGAACAGTGAGTTTTGCATTAATGCTGCAGCAGGACTGTCTGGCTGCCAGTCCTGGAATGGCTCCTGCATGTTTGCACTTCTGGTCACTTAGAATTAATTACATATGTCTATGTAACTAAAAATAAATAAATGCATCTTTTATTGGTTTGATGACAAAAAGTATAACCACTTTAGAAAAAAAATGCCAATTTAGAAAGAAACCAAGTGTTTCAAAATGTATTACCTTTATTTCCCATTTTATGCTTTGTTTTCCCCGGAAATTTGTCCAAATTTTTTCCTGCCATTCATAACTATTACTTCCGTATTTATCATAAAGCTTTGTGTATCATATGTTATATGCTAATTAAATTGGTTATAGGGTAGCAACTGCCTTGAAGGGGGGGGAAACTCTCCCTCTGGTGATTTCTTCCTAGTACATCTCCTGTTTAAGATGGGTGATACCCTGAATTTGGACTAGAGTATGTCTTCTGGGGAACATTCAAAGCAAATTACAAAAATTGCCAGGAACAGAGAAGCACCACTGCCCTCTAATGTTCCCATTGATCTTTTATTGCCTGCATTTAAAAAAAAAAAAAAAAAAAAAAGTTCTGTTGCTACAAGAGGCCAGGAAAGCCAGTGTCTGTCTCCCATTTATTGAAGATTTACCTTTGCACGGTGTCCTGTGCTGCCTTTTGCTCTAAGAGATGCTCCTCGCAAAGCCACCTTCTTCTTCGGGAAGTTCTCTGTTGGCTCAGTGCCTGGGAGGCTTGGGCTGCAGCGGGACCCCAGCCAGTCGTGCTGACCGATGGTGTTGCCCTCCCTGGCTGTGCTGGTCGGTCTTTAGACCCATCAGAGGCTTCTGCAAGATGTGATCACCACCTTGGCCTCTGATCTTCATGCCAGAAGAGAGATTTCAAACCAGAACCAGCAGGGTGGCCAATTTTTTCGTCTTCTCCTTGGAGCTTGAGTGTCCCAAGCTCTTGAAATACAGCGTAACAAGGAAAACAGGGACAGGGCAGCTGAAAGCAAGGTTTTAAACCACATTTGCAGTGCTCTTTTGCATGATTACCCAAGTTGCTGGGATGGTGTTTTAGCCTTCTTGGGAGAAGAATGTTTTTTACTTCTAGCAGCTGCTCTGTGAGCCACATTAGATGGTAGAAGTGTTTTACAATAGTCCTGCTGTTAGAAAAATGCATGCATTTTTTTCTATAAATTAGAGGGGTTTTTTCCACGTCAGGAAGAATTGTTTTTTATATAAATCACTAAGCCCTTTGCCTGGAAAAGGAGAAAAAAAAAATCAATTTACAGAGGAATGTGCTTTTGCATTTCATATGGCTGTGAGAACGTGGTGATTTTTAAGTAGCGCAACAAGAATGTTGGTGAGATGGCTCTCTGCTGAAAAGGGCACTATGCTCTGTTTTGAAGAGCTGAAACACTCAAACATGATGAAAGTGTGCCTCTCCTAGCCTGGCACAAAACACTGAGGCCAGCCATATAAATGTACTTCTCTTAGCTTCTGCTCTTTCTTTTAATGCGCTGGCTTAGTGGGTGTGAGTATAGGTGGGTTTGCGTTGCTGCATACATATCTGAGAGCTGAAGTGTTTGTCCATGTCTCTCCCGCTGTAGGAGTGGACATCTTAGGCTTTCTGAAGCATGATAAGCTCAATTAAAACCTGGAAAATCCTCCAACCTCCTGCATGTATCAGTCACCACGCTGCTGCAAAACTTTAGCTTGCTGTATTGGAAAACACTTTATCTACAGGTAAAGAAACACCTTTTCCGCTAAAAGGGCTTTGAAACCAACATATGCATTTAAAAGTCAATTCCCCTTTGCTTATGACTGCTTCTTGAGGTCTTTTTGAGGGTTGTTTCCTCCAATGGAATTATTACGTCCAAAGCCCTTTCTCCAAATCATTGCTTTTGCCTTTTTACTATGTTCTTCAGTTTATGTTGCAACTCAGCTGTGAAGATCACTCCAAATCCTAGGGCAGGGTAAGCAAGGAGAGGGTGCTCTAGGTGAACCTGCTCTGGCAGGGTGGTTGAACTAGATGATCTCCAGAGGTCCCTTCCAATCCCTGCGATTCTGTGATCTTTCTCTGCATACATCTTTCATTTCCATACAGCTGCAGTCTGCAACACCCCGTTAAGAGTTTATGTTTCACAGAATTGTGCATGTCGCCACATCAGTGCATTTTCTGAGTCGGTGCCTTGTGGCGGGTGAGTTGGCCAGGCTTTCCCTCAGTTTGGATTTGCAGTTTCTGTGGCTGGAAGCATCTATTAAAACAATGAGGTGGAGACGCCACCTGCTTCACCATGGTGGCTTGTTTGCACTGTAACACTCTGATTTATTTTGGTGTGTTGAGCAGAAGAGACCAGGGAGGAAACTCTGTCTAAGCCTTGAAGCCCCTAGAAACAAAGGCAGGCTGGAGTGAATCTCCATGGAGAAGAGGAATGTGTTTTTTTGCAGTAATTTCATTCCCAGCCCGTTGTCCTGGGGGCTGCACTCCATACCAGTAGCACCTGCAGGTTCGAGGCAGGGTGAAGGGCAGCAGCTGAGTATTTTTGGTTAAGATTTTTGGGTGAACGACTGGGTTTGGGGAAGTGGTACACAGTGTATGGCACATAATTATTGTAAGGATGGAGGAAGGTAGGAGCCGCATCCGAGGGAAGAGGACTTGTGATAATGCTGTGATTTGACGTATTATATTTTCATTTTTGCATCCTAGGCCCTATAAAATCCTGTTAATGGTGGAATACAATTTCTGCAGAATTAGTGACGTAGGGATAAAGGGACATTGGTAGGGTAGAAAAGAATATTAAGCTGCCTCTGTGCAGAATATACATTATTAACACAAAGGTTTTAAACTATCAACTGCCATTGATGTCTTTGAGTCCTGTGCAGTTCCCTGAAACTGGGCTGGGCAGTTCCCTCTTTTACCTTTGGCTGATTTCATTCCTTTGCTTTCTAAATACAACAGGTCTGCTCTCCTCCCCTTTGCTGGAGATGATCGCCACAGAGTGGGAGCCTGCGCTTCTGGGCAAAGCTGTTTTTGAAGTTCAGCTGCTCCTGGAGATGGGTGCAAACCCTTGAGCAGGGTGCGAGCACTCGTCTTGTTCTGTCCTTGCTGTGACACGCAGGGGAGTTTATCACAGCAAGTCCTAGGGTGAGTGGATGGCGGTAACATCTTAAACTGCTTCAGCTGGATTTGCTAGACCTGGTCTGCCAAAGACCTGAGGGTGGTATGGCTCCAGAAGATCACGTGGAAGTACAAAACTAGAACAATAGTGCCACTCTAGAGGCAGAGGGAGCCCTGACTGGCGCCTCTAAGACATTTTTAAAGGGAGGTTTCAAGGGGGTGCTGTAAATGTGTTGCACTTGGGAGAAAACTACGGCATCTGCCTAGGTCCCATCTGAGCCCCTGGACTGAGCACCAGACCTTGAGGTTTTGAAGAGCTGGCACCCAGCTGTAGTTCCAATGGCTGTCCCCTGCTGCAGGTTAAAAGCTAGTTTTAATCGATCAAAACTGAGCTCTGTAAAGAAGGGCTGTAAGCACACACCTGTTGTAAATTATTTTGTGGCCTGTAATTGACCCTGCCTTAGAGAGAGGTGGTTGGACCTGATATATTTGGAACAACCGGCTGTTGAAAGTTGGCTCAGATTTCCTCTGACCAGAATTTGGGACTTCCCTAGCAGTTGCAGCGTGCTCCTGCCCTGGGATGAGGCAAAGGAGGAGTTAACCAGCATACGTGGCGTAGGTAGGAAGTCAAGATTTTGATTTCAGATAGTTAAAATCTCTTTTCAGCTGCAAAAACTGTGTTGGGGAACTTGTGTTGGTACTGAGTTGGATGGCTAAAAAGATGCTTCCTAAACCCAGAGTTTTTCTTGGTAGTCTCTTTACCTAATCCCTCAAATCCCTAAATCTGACGAGATTGCAATTGAAGCTTTCAGGCTAGTAGACACAAGGAAACTGGATTAGTTGTTTTGAGCTGGAAGGGGTGGCTCAAACCAACAGCGGTGCATCCAAGTTCCCTCTTTCGGAGCATGAGCTTCAGGGCTGGCTCTTCTGCTCTCTGTTCTCACCACCCTGGTGCTTTGCCCTCCTGCTGCCCTGAGTGAGTGCTAAGGTAGAGATCCCAGGCATGTTTTCCAATACTTTTGTTATTTAAGTGGATGCTTTTATGGATTTTCCTGAAAACTGAGCTTTTACTAATACACCCTATTAGTGTTGATTGGGGAAATAGGAGCCACGCAGACAAGTCGAGGAGAGGCAGAATGTTCTAGTGGTGGCTATTAAGAGATACCCGCTGTTAATGCAGCGTACACCTAACTGCTGGTGTGGACGTATGCCTGGCTGTGTGTCTATAGCTCGTGAACTTCCATCAGCACGATACACCCTACACATCAAATGCACCCAGCATTTTAGGCACTTGGAGTGATTAACCAAAGAGTTTGATTTTGTACCTAACAAAAGGTAGAATTGAGCTGTCTGAGAAGGATGTTTGCATGTTTACTACCTTTGTCCGATGTCTGAAGAATAATTTCTAAGGGATTCTTTCACAGTCTGATCATTTTGAAGATGGTTGTGTAGCTCAGACATAAGAAAGGTTTCTCATTGTAGCTGGAATGACTCAAAAGGCTTTATATACTGTTATGTCAGACGCTGGTAGGAGTGCCTAAGTTACAGTTCCTTATCTCTTTCCTCTTAGTCCTCCGTATTTTTTTTTGTCTCATTTGCTTTTAGCTTTACAAGCTTCAGGAATTCTTAGTGGCATTCTTAAGCTACCTTTTTGCTTAAGATGCTGATATTGCAAAATTGAGGAAAACTAGCTTGGCTCTTGGATGAGAATGTAAAATCATTTCATGGCATACTCATCTTCCAGAATTCGTAGGAGTTCCGGTACCTCCAGTGTTTGGCCCAGGGACTTAGCAAGGATGGATCTGGCATTGAAGGTATCTTTTGCTCTTCTATGAAGATGTTCCATGGTCTCTGAAAAACCCCTGTTTGGAAATGCGCTGCAGCATTGATAGACTTGCTTTGGAAACCTGTGTGCGCTGAATGTGTGGCAGGCACGTGGAGCTCCAAATAGTCAGTATGGGGTAAATCCAATGAGTAAGTGCGATAACTGTATTTAACAAACACAGATGGTGGATTACCCATGTCTGCAGGCAAAGGAGAGGCAGGGTTAGAGGTATTCCTCGTCTTCTGGAAGGAGGGAGCCTTTTCATCTCTCTGGCTTTGGGCAAGCAGCCTTGCCTCACATGTCCTCTGCGTCAGCTGTTATCTTGTGTGTCAATGGGTGAGAAGTACAGTGGGAGAGGGGGTTTGACACTAAGAAAAACTATGCTTCTCCACTTGCTGCTACAAATCATTTTGTCCTTGTCTGCCCTTTATGCTGAGCAAAACTTCTTTGCCTAGAAGCTGGGAAAATAATGTTCTTCCGTCTTTCTGGGGACAGAAGCCAGCAGGCTGTACAGCACTATATGGCGCTTTCAAAATCTGCCACATGTGAAGCAGGGAGAGTGTGGGGACCAAATCTTGGATTTCCCAAACCTATTGTGTTAAAATTGGCATTTACTTACCGGTGGCTCATCAACAAAGTAGAATATGTCATGAGTGTGGTTCTCTAGAAATTGCCAAAGGTCCGGTGGTATTTGGGGCTTTACTGACTAACCCAGCTGAGGGAAGGGAGGGTGCGTTCATTATATTTGCAGAGGACATTGAATTGGAAGGACTGCAAAGTGCATTGAATTCCAGATGGCCCTAACAAATTTGAGCAATTCAATAGCAGGTGCAAATTTTTTAAAAAATAAGAGTAAGTTAGTGCACAAAAATAGGTGAAGAACAGAAGATCAGGAGGTGTTGGCTTCTGAGGAAAGGATATGCCTATGAATCACAAACTGTTATGTGAGACGGCACTATCACACTTGTGCAAAAAGACGAATGTACTGGGGTGTATGAAGAGGAAGACAGGCTGCACGTGGTGTAATCCTGCTGCATTTAGTGGCTGATGCAGCATGCCAAGCTGAAGCTCTGGCACTTCTGGGCAGAGGACTTCAAAAACACTGCCGGCCGAGCAGAGAGACTTGACAGAAGATCAACAAAAACAATCGAGAGTCAGAAACCAAACCACAGTCTCTGGAAGATTGAAACATTTTTGGCTGTTTGGCCTAAAGAAGGTGTTGTCATAGTAGTTTGCAAATGTGCACAAGGCTGCTTCGAAGAGGAAAAGGAATAATCTCTTTTCCAGATTGTGTCAAACAAGAGCCTTAAACTGCACTTAGAAAGATTCACATTAGACCTTTTACAACACTAGTGTCTCCCACTCCTAAAAAAAGTGTTCCTGGAGGATCGCTGAAGCTGTCTCAAAGAACAAGTTAGGCAGTCATCTGTCAGGAATGATGCATCTGTAGTGGATCCTTTGGGGACCGTGGGATGGATTGGATGATCCCTGGATGTCCATCGCAGCTCTTTTTTTACCCCAATTTCCCAAGGAAGCAAAGTTTATGGAACTGTGCTATCTGTCTTTCAGTCTCCCACAATTAACTATATAACTTCTAAGGTCTGTTTCAGCCCAGTTTGAGCAATGTGGAGAATTCAGAGGCCTGAAGTTTCTATTAATTTTATAAAAGTCAGTGGCTTGGTAGGAGAGAGAACTAAATTCACATCCTTGCTGCAGGAAAGGTAATTAAATATCAGTCCAGATTTATCCAGAGAGCTGGTCAGCACATGTTTATTTCTGAACCACTTGTGACACACTCGTCCCTGTTAAGCATGTAGGATGGAGCCTGGGCAGTGGTGCATGTAGGAAGAAGGGGATGTGTTGCTGCCATGGAGGGGAGGTGCCGGTACTGGCTGGGGACAGGGGGGAGAAGCACTAGAATCATAGAAACCTTGGTTACAAGAGACCTTTGGAGGTCTTTAATCCCATTCAGCTTGAGATGGGATTGTTGCCCATACTAGATCAGGTTGGCTGTGACTTTGTCTTCCTGAGTCTTAAAAGGCTTCAAGGATGGAGATCCCCCACCTCCCTGGTGACTTCTTCCAGGGCTGCACTACCCTTCCAGTGATTTTGGTTTTTCCCCCCCTGGTGTTTCCTGATAGGAACCTTCCAAGGTTCAGTTTCTCCCTGTTGCCCCTTGTTGTATCGTTTGGATCTGCTGTGTGGCTCTGTAATCATTCTAACTACTTTCAAAAAAATATAATCTGCTATTAGATTGCCCTTAGACTTCTCTTTGCCAGACTGAACAAGCCCAGTTCCTTCCACCCCTTCTTGCAGGCTATGTGCCACAGACCCCTGGCCATCTTGGCAGCCCTCACCCAGATCTTGTCCACATCCTTCTTCAACTGGGGGATGGCCAGGCTTGACGGTAGTTAGTATCATCCCACATAGCAAACTGAAAACTTTTGATCTTCTTTTTGGAGGAAAAAAACAATGTAGGAAACAACAGGGCAGGATATAATGGGGGAAAAAATCACATCAATATAAGATTATAGCTGCAGAATTAGGTATGTGTAAGCTAGGGATGTTTGACTTGTCCTTGCTACTTTAATTTTTCCTACTTGTGCATATGCAGTTTGGTGCAGTTTCAATGACATACTTTGTTGTTCAGCAGGATCTCTGTCTCCTTCACTGAATAGTTTGGTTGCTGAAAGAGGTGGAGAAGACATTAAGGAGAACCATGGTGGAGTGGGATCCGGAACAGTTGTCCTGCTCTGGATTCTAACAAAAACTTCCCAAATAGTGCCAGGAAAGACAACTGTAAACCAGTCACCCATGACTGAACTGTGTTAGGCCAAGCAAACCTACTTTTAGTGTCTCCTGATGTTTTATGAAGTTTAAACTTTTCAAAGCAGCAATAGTTTGTCTACCTTGCCTACCCAAAACAGCACTTTCTGGGAGAGGAACAGGCATGTCAGTAGATTGGGCCATACCGGCCTAACTTGGGAAGCACTTAGATACCTAAACTTGGGCTTTTAGGAGATGCTCAGATGGAAGAAGGGGCATTTCACCTCCTCTGACCTATGCCTGGGTTGGATTCTGATTAAAATGGAAAGAGTGACTATAAGGAAGAAAGGAAGGGCAAGCCGGGCAGGTGCTCCTCTTCTGCTGGAGCCTGGGCCCTGCTGATGTTTTCAGCACAGCTCCTCATCTGTGTGCTGCACTTGGTGCTTGGGCTCGAGGAGGTTCAAGGACCCTCCTGCTGCCCCGTGCAGCCAAGGAGGGCTGGTGTCAGCCGGGGAGCAGGGCACTGTTGGACTAGCAGCTAAGACTGTTTTAGGATTTACTCCCCCTTGTTCAGTCTCATGTAAACACCCGGGGCTTGTGCATCAACAGCTTGGAGCCTGCAGGAGCAGGAGTGTGTTTACGTGGAAGGTTATAAGCTTATCTGTTCACCCCCCTGCTGCAGTAATCGAAGTGATAAAAGATATTCTTCCTCCCTGGGAAAGATTCTTTCTCCCTGTCAGGGACCGCCATTCCTTAGTTAAACTGGTACTCTAAATTGGTACACGGAAACGTGTATTAGCTTCAATTCCAGTTCTCTGCCAACACATCTCTTAAGGTGGTAATTCAGAATGAGATAACATCATTCAGATCAAATTTGAATTTTCCTTTTGAGAATAAAAGCACTAAAGATGTCAGGATACCCAGATGTTATGAACAGATTGGGAAAGGTATTTCCCAGGTTAGTTACTGCAGATACCATTGTGAACTGGTGCTATAGCAATACCTTTGGAAATTCCTGACTCTTTCCCCTGCTTGCCCTTTTGATGGCAGTCTCCAGCAGTCTGTACTCGGTGCTCTTGTCTTTTCACCTGTATCCTTCCGAGTCCAGGTCTCTTGACCCTGAGCTTTCTCAATATACAGTTTCTCAGTCAAGGTGGTGGTTCACATCCACTGTGCCTAATGCTAACTTGCTGACGCTTTTTTAAGAGATGGATGTGAAGCGATCCAAGGTAAAATGTGGTATTACCCCAACTGAACGTGCCAGTTATTTCCCTAGGCATTACAGTTAGAAGAGCCAGCCCCAGCTCTAGAGAAAAGCTTTGTGTTTAGTGTTTTTGGAGCTGCTCTAATTTTACTGCAGTATTCTAGCTGAATTACTCAGTGCTTGTACAGGGAAAATCGGCTGGCTATTTCCATTCGAAAAGCTGGGTTATGGAAGTTCACAGCACCAGATGGCTGCGCATACTTATTATGCTGTGGATTATTAAAGGGCTGTTGTATTTTCCTCTTTCATCCTTCCTTTATTCCTCTTTCCCACATCAACAAATTATTGCTGAATGCTTTGGAATCTGTCCTGCGCGGACTTTAGCACATTACATCTTTTCATCAGAAACTTTTTGTTCCAGCTCTTTTGAACGGGTTGATTTTGATCACCTCTTTGCAACTGCTTGTGGGCTGAACGATGTCCAGGACTGTGCCAGCCTGTTGTTACTGGAGCCCCAGCACTGCCCTAGGCTTCTTCAGCACGTCATGTCCCCAACCTGCTCCTTTGGAGTTGACACTTTGTTTCCTGAAGTCATGCGGGAACCTCCTAAATTAGACGAAACTGCTACATTAGCGTGAATGTGTGAAAGATGCAATGCAGCAAGTACTTGGGGACCTTCATTTAGTGTATTTTTAAAAACTAACAGCATGTCACTTGTCTACCACCAGGGACATCTGAATTTTAAAATGCAGCAACTCTGAAAAATGGAGAGATGTGCCCTACCTCCGGTGCCATACATATGTGTTAGATTGAGTAATTTTTGTGAAAAAAATGCCTTTGCTGTTCATATTTGTGATACCTGGGTGCCATCTGTGTCCAGACTGACTTTCCTTTTAATGGTTTTTAATGGTCTGGATGTCTTCAATGGGATTGCAAACAGCAGTAGTTGGTGGACACAGAGCAGGGACATATATAGCTAGGGACACATACACAATGCCCGGGTAGTGGTGTGGCCAGGTGTGTCTATAGGACGGAAAGCAGCTGTTGTGAGCCTTGTGTCCCATGTAGGTTCCGAAGGGCAAGAAGGGCTTGTCCTGAAGCATGGCATTAACATACCAAACAAACTCCTTTATATTAAAAATTCTGACTGCCCAGGTCAGGGGTGGTCTTTGCATCTTCTTGAGGAATGGTATCTGCATGGCCTGTCCTCACAGGGGTACGAGTGTGTATCTGGGAGAGGATGCACTGCTGAAATCGAGAGACTTCCGAAATCTGATTTAAAAAAATAAAAAACTTAGGGTGGGGGAAAAAGTAACTTAGAAACCTGAATGTAATAGAAATATTGTAAAGAACTAGTGTCCAACAGGAAAATGGATCAGAAACACTTTGTCATGTATTTTAATGTAAAACCAAGTAAAAAGCCAGCATAAAAAAACTTGTCTTGGTCGTTTGTTTGCAGCGCAGGTTTTGGTGACCGCTTGACAGCAGCGTGCGCTCCCATCACAGGCAGAGTAAAATTCAGGGGCTCTGCTCTGCTATCAAAAACCTGCCCTGAAAGCTGCTCTGTCTATGGAGTCCTGGCTCCCACCCCCACCTAGGTTTACTTTAGTTGGGTGAGAAGGCTCACGTTGGTAACCCGGGTCAGCATTTCATTTCAGCCGGGCATGTTGGGAGCTCTCTGCCAGCGTACACCAGGTTCATGCTTGCCTCAGCTGGACGTGAAGGAGGTGGGTTGGTTGTTCAAAGCGGAGAACAACGCGTTGTTTGTTCCCCGCGTGCTGGCGCAGACAGCACCTCAATAGCTTTTATGCTGATGTGAATAAGAAGCAGGGGTGGCATTGGGATTTAATCACAGAGGGCCTAGCGCTGCACGCAATCACCTCGCCTAAGTGACACTCAGAGGAGGATCTCTTGCTTTTCCTCCTCCTCCTCCTCCTCCAGACTCGGAGTCTGAGTCTGAATAAAACATAGCACACTTGAGAGCTCTTTTAGGCATTGTAAACGAGGCTGCTTTCCTCTGGGTTTATTATCTAGCAGGGCTGAAATTGCAGATTGGTGATGCGCCCCATGTTTTACTCAGAAGTTCAGGAGATGCTTTTGTAGGAAATGCTGGCGCGTCTTGGAAGCAGCAGCTGTCATTCCTGAGGGGCCAGAGCTGTAAATCTCCACCGCCAGAGTTTCTCTGATTGTCATTAAGGTTGTAAGACAGACTGTGGCAATGGCTTCGTACTTGGTTGAAGTGCTGCTAATTCTGGACTCTGCCAGTCGCTCACTTGGGCTGATGTAGCTGCTTCCGGAGCCATCCGGTGAATCCCGCCAAGGAGCGGTGGCTGAAAACCCCAGCACAAAAATTCACAGAAACTCCCTGATTTGGCTCACTTTGGTTGCACGAGCCAAACCGTCTGTGCTGGCACAATGGAGAGAGCAGCATCAAAATGGGAATGAACATTGAGAAGATGGTGTGCTCATCTGCTGTGGCATGGAGCATTGCTCTTAACAGCGGTAAGGGCACACAATGGAGGCAGTCCCTCTGACCAAGTGGACATGTTGAACCCAGTCTGTCTGTTGGGGCAGGCTCATTCCCAATGAATCTTTTTTGTCTTGTAAAACTTTGAAGTAGCGGTCTGATGGTTTTCTGTAGGTGAACCTGGCAGGAGCCCATGTGCTGCTGTAGGCCTCCTCACTTCTCCCTGGTGCTCTGAGGCTTCTCCAGCACTCGTTCACACTCTTCCTAGGAATCAGTGAGGCTGGGATACAGTATTTTTGACCTAAGAGCCATCTTTTGCAGCTGTGATAACGTGCTTTGTGCTTCGTGTTTTTGTAAAGACTGACTGGCAAGGGAAATTCAGGCCTTTGCAGTGGGTGTCCCTTACCTTCCCTGTAACATTGTCTTTAGACCTCATGTCAGTTCTCCTGAAAACAACACGTAACTTGGGGAGGAATGGGGAAATCAGTATGTATTTTTCCTTCAGTGGGTACTGTCAAGACTAAAAGCAAAGCTTGGAAGTCAGATGACTGCTTCTTCTTTTACTTGCGCAGGAATAACCAGAAGATCCCTTTGTGGCTTTGTGTCTCTAGGGAAAATGTCAGGGAGCTTCAGTGTGTGCATGTAGCCTTGCACACTGAGTGCTGCACCCGTGGAGTTGAGGAGACCTCTCGGATGGCCAGGGAGGAGTTGCTGTTAGCTTGGAGAACGCTGTAGTCAGGCTCAAGCAGGTCACCTGTAAGAAATGGGTCTGTCTGAAGTTTGCCTGGTTGCCATCTCAGACTTCATTCACGGTTTCACCAGGCAATGAAAGCACGATGAGACTTTGGAGTTTGAGCATCACAGTGACCCTATGGTGGTCCTCTAGGTTATCTACAAAGGTGCAGGGTGCTGAAGGGTGTCACCTGGGCCTGGAGGGATGCAAGGGGACAGGCAGTCTGACCAGGAGGGAATTTTGCCAGTAACTGCAGTTCTTAGATATATGATGTCCATCCTTACAGCCCATCTTCCCTCCCCTCTTTGTGAGAGGCCTCTTAACCTCTTGGATTCAGTTGTTGGATAGGATAACTCTGCATGAAAGATAGAAGCGACAAGAGGTAACGGGCACAAACTTGAACATAGGAAGTTCCATCTAAACACCAGGAGGAACTTCTTTCCTTTGAGGGCGGCAGAGCACTGGAACAGGCTGCCCAGAGAGGTGGTGGAGTCTCCAACTCTGGAGACATTCAGACCCCGCCTGGACGCCATCCTGTGCAATCTGCTCTAGGTGACCCTGCTCTGGCAGGAGGGGTGGACTAGATGATCTCCAGAGGTGCCTTCCAACCCCTGTGATTCTGTGAAGTGAAGAACAGGTGACTGCACAGCTCATCTTAAAGATCATGAGTTACTAATTGCTGGTTTTCTGTTTCAAATATCCTCACAGTCACTAGAGAAAGTTCAGCAGTCTTTCCTGCCTGCTAGGGATCTCCACATGCCTGAAGGTTTGTGCTAGTGAGCAGGTAGGATGTGGTTTTGGTGGGAGTTTTTTGTTTTGTTTTGTTTTGTTTTAATTTAAGGATCCTTTACAGCTTACAGTAGTACTAGGCGTTACTGCATCTCATCTCTTCTGGTCTCAGAAGCCTGGCAGTCCTGCTCCTGCCTGGTGGACAGAGGGGAAAGCGCCTTAGAGCTGATGTCCTGTAAGCACGAGGTGGTAAATCTTTGCCAGTGCTTCTTGATGATTAGATAAAGGAGAGCAAAATGATGGCAAGACATCCTCCTTCACACTCTGCCGAGCCTGCCCACCAGAGTAAAGATGTACTGTTGTTTCCTTTGGTTGTTGCAGGGACCCTTGTTATTTTGGCACTAGGGCAAGCTGTTCAGATTTACCTAAGGCAGCTCTTCTGCCTGCTCCCCCCCGCCTTTTTTTTTTTTTTTTTAATTCTACTGGATCATGTGTTTAGCCACTTTGCTAAATTCTAGAGTTAGAGACATTACTTTCCAGAGGATGTTCAGTCCTCCAACATGAGGGCCAATAGTCTCCGTTGTTGGAACTAGTCTGTGTGCAGCGTTTGTCTCATGAGAAATGAGGTTTGTGAAGTTGATGCTGCACCAGCTATCCCAGACAGAGGACTCAATTGCAGTTGTTTGAAGAGCAGGTCACCTTCAGGAGGTCTCTGCTGGCATTCAGCAAGTACTGCTGAGGTTCTGCATATGTAGAAAGACACCAGGACTACTGTAGTACCTTTTCCTTCTGGAGAAATGCAGTCTAATGGAGGAAACGCCACAGAAGTTATACTCACACTGCGTTACATTTGAAATCAGTTCATAGGGAACAGGGGTGCGAAGTGTGCAAGTATTGGTGACTTCACTTTTGTGCCACAAAAGAGAGGAATTTATCATTGCAGCTGTGAGATTAAAGGCAGAAGTATCTGATGGGGTTTAGCTGATGCAATGTCTCATGGCCACTGGATGGGAGCATTTTCCTCCCAAGCCGTTCTCTGTTTCTCCTCAGAGAAGCAGAGGGGCAGAATCTCCTCTAGATCACTTCAGCCCTGTCTTGTGAGTGCACCTTCCTCTGCTCTTACACGAACTCCTGCTGCTGCCTTGCAGTATTCATCAGGAGGGTTCCTGGGGTTTTGCTAAGTTAAAACTGCTGTTTTGCCAACTGATGCAAGGTTTCTGGAGAATGGATACATTTCTCCAGGGACTGGGGTTGAAAATTGCTAAATTCTTTCCACTCAGTACTTCAGTAGAATGTAGCCTTACCTATTTTTAAAGAAAAGGCTTCAGTGAAATAGAACCAAAGATGCGTATGGTACAGCAAATGAAACCTCCGGCTGCATAAACAGATCAATAAACTGATTTCTGTTTGCTGACCAGAAGAAAAATCTAACTGCAAGTATACTCACTGTTTGTGGTGAAACTAGAGTAATTGGAATAATGAGAAATCCAATTTGCTTTTGTTTATTCTTCTTTAGGTTTCATTAAACTGGACTGGTATAATGCACAGGCCTCTCAAGGCTTAGGCTGGTGATGTATTCACATTTGCTAGGTATTCAGACTGATATGTTCATGGATTTCTTCAAATTCTAAATTACCACATTTGTCATCTTTTAATATGACTTAAACCAATTGAAATAATATTGTTCCTGGTGTTTAGAGGCTCATTTCACCCTCCAGAATCTCCTGCTCTCTGTTGGGCAGCCATCGGTTGACTGAAGTTTGAATGCATCTGAATGGCAAAATAGTTCTCAGTTTGCCTCAAGTTCCAGATCTGCGCAGTTACTAACATCTGCCAGAGGAAATAATGCTTTCCTGCGTGTCCTGAAGATGTATTTCCAAGAAAAATATTGTTGCGTCAGTGCTCGAGTGTTTTTCATTTGAGTGTATCTCTTTGGATTTAGGTAAAAAGAAGAGGATGGAGATCCCGGCATGATTGTATCTCTGTGAGGGACAATATTCAGAAAGGTAAAAGATTTTAGATAGAGGGAAAGAAATACCTCAGGAAAAACAGTAAGGTTGGAGTCATGCAAATGTGTTTTCTCCATTTGAGTGGAGAAAAGCTGTTTCAGGGTATCTAAGTCATCTCAATTGCTGATACCAGTAATGAAGATGGTAATAAGGAGTTCTTAAAAAGTTACCATTGTAAGGAGAGTAGAATTATCACCAGGATTTACTGTCGCTTTGAGTTAAAGTTGGTAAATTGGATAGACATATTGTTAGCTTAGAAATCTCATTTGCATTATTTGGAGAGTGGAAAACGAGTCCTCTGTGAAGGGAACAGAATGGGGTGAGCTCTCTGTCTGCTAGGAGGAGGATGAAGAAAGAAGTGATTGGAGGTTAATGGGGTGGAGACAGGTAATGATGAATTGGTGATCTTAACTGTATGAATAGCTGATAAACAAGTCTAAAAAAAAAAAGCTACAGAAAAGAGTTTTTTAAAAGTTTTTGAAGGCAAGCCTGGTAACAGTGGAGGCAAAACCTCTTGTTGCTGGGTTTCGTTTGGATCTGTCCATCTATGGAAGAGAGGACCTAAAGGTTGTCTGTAACTGGAGATCTGGAGTTTAAATGGAACGTGATGTGTTGACCTGCCAATTGACGTATGGTATGACCCTGGTGTTAATCTGAGATTATGCAAATAAAGACTAAACCCTGCAAGTTGATTCCCTTCGCTGTCATTTAACAAAGGAGGCACCTCATCCAGAAGTCTGGTAAGAAATCTATAGGCTTGAAATGCAATTTATGTCTCCCAATGGCAAAGGCAGATTTGGCTTTTTGGTTCTGTTGTTATAAATAGCAAAAAGGCGGAGCTCTCTGAACGGCCCAGAGTTCTGCAAAACAGACCAGTGTGTTCAGCTGCAATTGTAACCTTTATTGTGGTTTTCGCTGCATTTGTAAAGATTTTTTCCTATTTTATTTATCCTCCTTATAAATGAACACTTTAATGAGTCTCTGATCAAAGATTGTCCCTGTTCTATTGCAACAAGTGCCTGCTTTTTCTTCTTTTGTTGTTGAGATGCGTTTTATCAGCTAAGAAAGTGATTTAAGGCAGGTCATGACAAACTAATTATATTTGAAAGCAGTAGACGGAAAAGCTTGAATTTTAAGGGATTTTTTTGTTAACATTTTGTTCTTGAAACGTAGGGGGGGAGTGGATTTTGGACATGGTTTCAAAGCACAGAAGTGGTGTCTGATCCACAGGAGAAGGCTGTGCTTTCTTCCTGAGCCCTCTGGCTCTAAGTAGTTCCATTTCTATCCTGAATACATTCAGCAACATTTATAGGTTTTTATTCATGTATCGATATTTTCTTTAGATCAAGCAGTTCATCATATCATTTTCACTCTCTTTTCTTGCATAGTTATTGCCAGTGATCATATATCCCACTTTAGCTAAGCTGAGTAAGCCAGAGTGTTTTAGCCATCGCTTGTAAAATAAGACTTTCTGTACCCTGACCATCCTAGCAGTTGGTTCCTTAGCTAGGGCTTGAGTTCATCTTCCTGACCACGCCACTGACTGTCCGTGGTCTGGGGCCGGGAGCAGGACTGTAACTCTCGGAGCATCCTGCCTTTCATTATAAAATCCTCCTGTGGATTAGCTCTCTTGCTGGTGCCTTTGAGTCTTCTGAAAGAGAAAATTGCTTTCAAGAGCAGTAAGTTGTAGACCTCTGAAGAATCAGGACATACCGTTTTTTAGACCTTTTGCACAAGAAAAGGGCATTATATCTGACTGTACGGTTGGTGGACCCTGAATTTTAAAATAGCTGGGTTCTTTCTTCCTCACCAAATGAAGAGAGGAATGAAAGACACAGAATAACAGCCTTTTTCTTTCTGAACCACATGTGCTCTTTCCACTCAGTTACATGTATGTGTTTGTACATGACCTTAATTATTGTATTGAATTCTTCGCTTCATTGCATGAATCTGCTCAGGCTTTTTTTAATGCTGCTTGGGATGTGGCCTCCATGTACTTGAAAAATTCAGTATTGGTGGTTTCAGGAGGGGTGAGACCCACACAACACCCAGTGATTGCAGAAACCTTGCCTGGGTCCATTCAACACTTGGGTGTTTACCCTAGCCATGCTGCCTCCTCCACTCTTAAAGTGGATTTTGCTGTGGTTTTCTTCCTAGCTTTGTCCACAGCCCAACTTTCACCTCGTGCTAAAGGAAATGTTCTCACTTCTCACATTAGTGTGAATACAGTATTTTGTCAGAAATGAAACAATTGCAGCGTGCATGGCTGTAGGTGTTTGTCTTGTTGTAACTTGTTATGGCTATACTTCTCTGTATTGCGGGGATATTGGGGGAATTAATTATAGGAGTAATTAATTATTTGAGGTTTGTTTCTTTAAAACTAGTATTTCGTAAAAAATTTCTGTCCTCTTTCCTTGGTAAGCATTCCTGAAAATTCCTTATATCTCACATTTCTATATATTTAGAACATTTTATGGGGTTGTTTCCAGCCAGGCTGAGTTGGCTGTTCCAGGGTTGACCAGGCTTGACCAGGAGCGACATCTAGATTTCCACATGGGAGTGAGACCAAGTACCACGGCAGAAAAATCTCTCTAGTCTTGGTTTCGGGGTTGATGCAGAGGTCGGTGCTTGCTCGATAGGTCAGAAGAGAACAAGGGGGTCTGTCGTCTGTGAACAATACAGCTGGTATTCAAGCAGTAATGGCCCCATCAGCTACAAAGCACTTGGATTGAGGAGGGTCTTCAATGGGATACAGTTACTGTTCTTTTTGTAATAGCTGTACGATTTTGGAAGATGACATGAGAAGGTGAGGTGGGAGGCCTCAGGGCCAGCAGCTGGAGTGGGACGTAGGTCTGGGAGCCCATGTGTGTCCATGGTGCAGCAACTGGAGCAAGTGCGGGTGTGTGAGCAAGTGTGTGACTGCTGATGAAGATGGAGCTGGATGAGGGGGTGAAGGGACCGGGAAGCTGGGGATGTCCGTGTGTGTGTGTGTGTCTGTGTCTGTAAGGACAAGGATAAGACCACAGGAGGACTTGGTGACCAGAGGGACCAGGGAAGTCGCAGCCAGCTGCTGGAGAGATGGTTGAGTCTGGGGATTGACTGAGACACTTGTGTGTGTGTGTGTGTGTGTGTGTGTAGGTGTCTGTAGGCTTGAGGCACCTGGGAAGACTGGGATCCAGGGTCAGCTACTGGGCAGGTTGAGTGTCTGAGCCCTGCTGCTGGATGGATCCACGCTGCACCTAATGTACATGTAGACATTTCCCACTAATTCAGCCTCTCCCCCTGACAGTCTCTTGAAGTAATTGTGTCTTATTCTCCTTGGGCAGATACTGTTGAGGCAGATACGACTTGGGGGATTTGAGGTTGAAAGAGAGCAGAAGAAGCAGAATGCCCCGAAGCGCCTTTCAGGGATGGGAAGAATTAATTAGTGAAGCTGTGCCAGGATGTTTCATTCTAATAATCTCTTTTGTCTTTCAGCCCTGGCCCAGTGTGTCCAACCTGGCCAAGGATTTCATTGATCGTCTACTCACAGTGGACCCCAGTGACAGGATGACAGCCCTTCAGGCCCTGAAGCACCCGTGGGTGGTCAGTATGGCAGCTTCTTCCTCCATGAAGAACCTACACCGTTCCATCTCACAAAACCTTCTCAAGAGGGCATCTTCTCGCTGCCAGAGCACCAAGTCCGCACAGTCTACCCGCTCCAGCCGTTCCACCAAATCCAACAAATCACGGCGGGTTCGGGAACGGGAGCTGCGTGAGCTCAACCTGCGCTACCAGCAGCAGTACACTGGCTGAGCACTGGGCTGAGACCAGATGTCTTCTCTGCGGCGCAGGTGTGCAGCACCCTTTGCTGAGCCCTCACTCAGTGGGGAACATCCAGGTTCTTCCCTCCCTCCCTTCCTCCAGGTGTCCTCCCCATCCATGAGGCGGTGTCCCCCCGTGTGGAGGAAAGGGTATCGCGTGGTGGCCATCCCACCCTGCAAGCTGTGCCATGGGGTCTCACGCAGGAAACGGGGGAGCCCTTGTGGGCTCAGAGCACAGCTCAGAGCCTCAAGTAATACACAAATTAAGGAGCCACGTGGGGAGAAGAGCTCTTTCTGTAGCCCAGGAGCTTGGTTGTTCATAGTTATTTATTAATTCCAGAGCGTTAAGTTTCTCTCACTTGCATATGAAAAAAAAAGAAATCACTTTATGTGTATGTACATGCACGTATGTGTGTGCACATACACATGTGGGTGTGTGTATGTATTTAAAAATTACATATACACAACTTTTGAGCTGGTTTAGTCAGACTCTGTGGTGCCTTTGCAGTGAAGCTGGTATGAGTCACATGCAGTTAGAAGTAGGATAGCTCTGACTAATCACCAGCGTGCTGCCCACCAGCTCCTCCTTGAAGAGATGCCAGATAGCAGTTTTCCATGATGGCTGGGAAGCTGTGAGGCTTCCCCCAAGGGCTGCCATCGGCCTGATGATGTCAAGGGTTTACTCAAGCTGTGCGAGAGCTGCTGGGCAAATTGACAACCAGGCTGAAGTGCTGCAGGCTCAGAGCTGGAGTCTGCTTCCTTTGGTCTGGACTGGGTGGGTGCTCCTGATGGAGGGGTGGGAAGAGGATCATTGTCCTGCAGGAACTTCGTAGTACACAGAGAGATGTCTTTGGCAAGGCAGGTTTTGGGGGGATGCCTTGCTGTCCCACTTGAATTATCCTTCCCCTATTTGCAGTAAGGCCAGTGCCTTCCATGCAGGTTTTGTTGTTCTTGTGGCCCTGTCATGTCTGTGACCTGTTACACGTCTTGTGCCCTTCAGACTAGCATTACCGGCCATGTCACTTCATCAAAACTTTGGTGGTTCCAGGTATTGCTCCCTATCTGCAGATTTTATGGGGCTTCCCTGCTTTGTGTGCCTGTTCTGCCCCGGTACTGCCATCCCTGCTCTGGGACAGTGAAGTGGTGGTGGGAGCTGTTGGGATGGCCACAAATGGCTCCATAGCATCAGGGTCGGGGCTTGAGTAGCAGAGCTCCAGTCCTGGAGTGTCAGCAGTGATAATGCCCTGGAGATGTTGCACAAACACCTTAGAGCTGTTAGTGTGACTTAAATCCAACAGGAAGAAAGCTGCCTTTCAGGTTTCCTTGTCCTAGATGGGTGATATGGGGACCTCTTGGGGAAGGTGGGTGCTGTAGAGCTGAGCTTTGTGCAAGCCTGCTGAAATATCTTCCCAACTAGTTAGAACAGCAAAGTGGGGCTGATGGCACAGTCTCCGGGTGGATTCAGCTTCTTGTGATGGCAGAGACAAGATCTGCAGTGAAGGAGAATGCTGGTTTTTGAAACTTTTCATATGAGGCTGTATGGTTTGCTTCATGCTGTGCACTTGGGAAGTGTTTGCTTAGCTCTGGGCTGGAGATGCAGGCTGTGCAAGCTCAGGGAGCTGGCGAGCATGGCCTTTCCACCCAGGATTGATGTCTCTGCTGCTGTGTTTTAGTGTCAGCAAGGTTTTAAGTGGTCAGTTGCATCTCCAGGGAGCTTTAACTCTATGGACCTCAGCCCCTCTTGGTCAGCAAACAGCAAAGCAGCTCAGTTTCAGACTGTGTTTTCTGTGCTAAGGAAAAAAAAGGAATTTCTAGGGATGTGCTTCCCACCCCAAAGCTGGGGTGGGCAATAACCACTGTGAGCACAGCTCGATGTGCGGTGGGGAATACACCAGAGGAAACCTGAGGACAGCCAGTATGTGTAGCAGAGGTGAATTCTAAATCCTTTGCATGGTTTTGAATATTATTTTGAAAACTCTTGATCCTTTGCAGGCTGCCCTTTCTCTGAGTGGCCATGCTACCATATCACACGCAGTCTTTCTTCCATCAGCATTAACGGATACCGCAGAATTACCAAAAACTGGTTTTTTTCAGTTCTGTGGACTGCAAAAAAAATGTTTCTTCTGTTTCTGTTACCTTTTCACATAGCCTTCCCTGGTTCATTACTGTGAATTACAAACTAGATGTGATTTCGTGCCACGTTTTGCTTCATGAACAGTTTGGTGCCCCTCATATTACTGCAAACAGGTCTTCAAAAGCAGCAACCACTCCAAGACAAGTATCAACTGGAAAACTGTTCTTCCCCTATACGTTAAGAGATGGTGGGATGCTCGCTCAGAGGGCTTCTGGTTCTGAGCCGTCACTCGTAAGTCTTCTGCGTGTTTGGAGCATCACACCCAGGCACTGTGATCTCTTTTCCCTCCTGGGTGCTTCCATGGCCCTCCCCAGATTATCTTGCATGTTTATCCTTAAAGTAGGTATTTTGCCTATGCAAGGAGGTCAAACTGATGAACTGAGCCAAGATCTCTAGAACCTGAGACCCTGTCCTTTAACCACTAGGCCATCAAAATGCACAGATGTTGTGCAGATGTCTACCCACACTGTTCCTTCATGCTTTCCCTTGTGGGGGATAAATGAAGGTGGAGAGAAGGTGAGGACCTTGAGCTCCACAAAGCAGAACAAGAATCTTCTCATCTGTGACAATTTTTGCTTTATTGCTCTTTTCAGCAACTGGTTTTTCACCGGGTTCAAAGCAATGCCATTCGTGGTGAATCTGGGGTGGGATATGTTTTGGGAAGCGAGATGTTGCTATATAGGTTCCTGGCACTGTCAGTTTTCTATGGTGATGCGCTATGACTGGGTGGTGAATTGGCAGAAGGGAGGATCCTTCACCTACACGAGCAGTAATGGATAGCTGCAGCCTGCCTCTTTGGGCTACGGAGATGTGGTCCTCAGGCATCCCACTAGTGGGGAATTGGACCAAAGAGGACCAAGTCCATCCCATAAGGGGCTTTGGCTTTTCTAAAAAAAGAACTCTAATTCTCTTTAGAAATGCTATGTTTTCTTGTTTGCATGGAAAAATCAGTGTAAACACGGGGAAAATCTTTATGGGCTTTCCCTCCATCATTTGATTATAACACTCTTGGCTCAGTCCCTCTTCTTTTTCTGTCTTCAGTATTTGCAGGAACCCAGACAATAACACGTGTGGGCAGAGGGGAGACTAGCAGACCTCTGCCCAATTGTCCCTTGGAGCCCTCACTGATCTTTCTGTTTTCATTATGGTGGGAAAACTGCGATGGTCCAAATGCTACGTTGCAAGGTCCAGCTCAAGAACAATTCCTTGGGTGCTTTTATCCTTGCAACTGGGGCACGTTTTCAGCTGGGTCTGGCAGGGGGAGCAGGCAGAGTGCTGTAATTTTGAGCAGCAGTTCAGGTGCCTTCAATCTGTCCTCTAAGAAGCTCTTCACTGTGAATTATCGTGATCATCTGTCTTCATATATATTCCACAGGAGCATCTCAGCCCTCAGTTTATCTCAAGTCTCAGGAGTTTATACTTTTCAGGAGTGCCTTGTTTGGGGATTTTAGAAGCTAAAATCTCTGAAATGTCTTTTCTTTTGTTTAATTTTTAAATTTCTTTCTTGGGCTCTTAATGGTGGTTCTTAATTTGACTTGCAGGGTTTTTTGCAAGACTTCCTCTGGTACTGGATTAGCTGGGAGAATGCAGGTAACAAATGCATGCTCCAGACTATCGCTGAGTTACAGCCTTTATATTAGCTGGGGTGCAGATCTCTGTAAACGAGTGCTTTTGTTTTCCGTACTTCTGTTCATACAATGAAAATGAAGCTGAAATGACACCTAGTGGCAAATTGTAGTGTGTCCTTGTCCAAGTACAGCCCTCTTCTGGTTACATTCCCACTGTTCAGGGTGAGATGCTCTTTACAAAGAGGAATCTGGGTTTGGTGTGCTGAGTGATGGTCCTGGACCACACCTGCAGTCCTAGATGTTCAACAGCTTTCTCAGCCTGGCACCGTTTTTTCCTATACTGATCCCAAAGAACAGCATTTTTAGCCCACAACAGGGATGAGCGTGGGTCCATGTGCACCCACTGGAAGGGAGGCTGAATGCTGGGGAAAAGATTTGTACCATCACCCCCCGCCCAGTGTCTAAAGGAGATGCTCACCAGTACCTTGCCTTGGGGAGACATCTTAGGGGATACTAGGAGAAAGGAAAGACTGAAGATGCTGAGGCTGGAAGCAGTTGGTTTGGGAATTTCTCCCATCATGAGACATGATAGAGCAGCTCAGGATGTTACTTCCCAGCGAATTCTGTTTCAGTGAAATGCAGTTTTAAGGAGTAAAGGGAATTATGGTTGCTTGTCTTTTGGAACTTAGCGGTACTGCGTAAAACAATCCCATCATTTTGTCCTGGGAGTTTGGCTGCTCTCTTGGGGGAGAGAATTACGGCTTCAAAGAACGTGGCCTGTTGATTCCTTGATTTTTTTTTTTTTTGAGGGTTATTGGAAATGAATGTGAAAACGTCTTCCAGAAATAACATTAGGTGGTCTACAGACTTGCATCCAGATTTTTGAGTACGTAATGTATTTTTCTATGCATTTTGCTACAACAGCAATTACTTGTCCGTGTTTGATTTACTTCTCACCCTTCTCAGGCTTCTAAAAAATGAACATGTCATCCCAGTGGTGGTAAAACCGCCCCTTCCTTCAATCCAGATGAAGTCTTTGCTGTTTAACACTGAGATTGTGATAGCATCCAGATGCTCCTGCCAGTTCCTGGACTGCATTCTTCTTGGAAACGTACAACCATATGTGAGCGACATCTTTATAGCCTTGTGATGCGAGTAAGCCCAGACAAAGGGATTCTGACCTGATGGCTTTGGTAGTGGTGTGGAAACCCACTGCAGTGTAGGGCTTGCATTACATATTTGTTTTGGAAATGATAAACCCTCAAACTCTTAAATTCTTTGGATATTTTCTTCTTTTAGGTCAGATATTTTCTGTTCTGGTAATTTACGTTCTGCTCTGTTTCTCAATCCTGTTTTCTACCAGGGTCTTTGGCTGAAGTACTAATAGAGTCAACTTTTATGAAATGCACAAACTGGAATAGGAATCGTGGTTAACTCAGCTACTGGGCAGCAACTCTGGATTTGGCTCTGCAGGAGCCATGGTGAGTCCTGGAGCCAGGTAAATGCATCTGTATGGTGCCTTCCAGGTGGGAGAAGGCTCCCTTTGAGGACCCTGCAATGCAGGGTCAGCTCAAGATGATCCTGTACAACCTAGGACAACCAGCACGGGGCTGTTACAGGCCTTTTATTAGACTGCGTGGGGTCATATTCCTACTTTAAGTGATGATACTAGAGATTTGGAGGGTTTGAGGCAGGATAAATTAAAATCTCAATTGTTTGACTTAATTTAGTTTTCTAAATTATGTGAAGCAACACAGAGATTGGCTTTGCGGGGAGATCGCACCCTCTGGAGGAGTTGCAAACTGTTCTCTGGCTGCAGTGTGAGCCCTTGGATTTGCAGGGTGGGTGGTTGTGTCGTGGCCTCTCACCAGCTCAGCTTCGTCCTGGAAAATACCACAAAGTGCCTGTACCACTTGGTGCCGGATACCCAGCCCCAAGTTGCCCACACCACTCTCGGGAGGTTTTTGATGCTTTTTCTGACCACTCAGTCTCCTCTTTCAGCCTCGATTAAGAAAGCAGCTCTTGGGTGCTGTGGAGGCAGGTGCCTACATGTCAGTTGTGCTTTACTGAGCAGTAAATTTGCCAAAAAAAACCCGTGAAGTGGCAGGGATGTGCGGTGGCAATGGCATCATGGAGCTTGGTACCTTCCACCCTCAGTGTCCCTGTGGTGGAGGGAGCTCTGCCTGCCTGAGGACAGTTTTTCCTTCTCCTGCTGTCCTCCACTGCATGGTAATACTGTAGATCCCTCATGTGACGGGCAAGCTACTCATTGCTGTTGCAAATATCCTTGTGCTGTGTTTGTCTGCTGGATGTGTGGGAGATTTGCAGCCCTAACGAGGTGCTTAAGAAACGAGCAGCTCCTGCGAGCACGTCCAGATGCCGTGAGTTTTCCTGTTGCCTTTCACTACGGAAAGACACCTCCTGGGAAGCTCTTGGGACCAGAGGTCTTCCGGCACTTGCTGTTATTTTTGGTTGCCAAATTTCCGGTGCTGAGCTGGAATGGTTTGGAAGTTGCTCTGGTCGTGTCCCATTAGCCTCCTAACGGGGCTGTTCTGAGAAGCATCCAGTTCTGTGACTTGCCTTTTGAATCCTGCCTTTACACTTGTAGGATGAGGTCTGAACCATTGTAATTAGTCTGTAATGTTACGATTAGAGTGTACAGAATTATTTATTTTGTGTACTCTGTCTGCTAAACATATAAATGTATTCTGTGTACCCCATCGCTCTGCTGTCGTTACTTCTGGCTCATGGATGGCGTGCGGGCTGACTGCTGAAAGGCGCTGCTTTCCGGGCTGTGGGTGATGGTCAGTAAACGCATCGAAAGCCAGGAGCTGCTCACCCCGCTAATTCATTCTTGGAGCAGAGCAAAAGGTACCAAAGTGCCTGTAAAAGAGTTTGCTGGTTTCTTTAACACAGCTGCCAGGTCAGGAGCTGCCTGAGGGAGACCTTGTGCGGGACTGGGACGTCCGTGGGATGTTCCGGGTGAGTTGAGTGCTCAGCTTCTTGCTGGAAGGCAGGGCTTGGAGGCTGAATGGGCACTTTGGGACCTTCTGTTTGCTTTTTGTTGGCTGCAAGGTGGCAAACAGCGCCAGAGAAATACCCTGGTTTGCTCACAGCAACTTGTCACCTCTCTGGTTTTACTCTGAGCAGCTTCTATGCACAAACAGGAAAACCTGCAATACCGAGTGAAAAATGCACACCCCTTTTGAACCACGTCCTCCTGGAAGGGAGGTGATTTTTCAGGGGCAAGGGGTGACAGTGACCTGAACACACAGAGCAAATGACCCATAGCGCTGCAGTTGATCAATTCCTGTTTGAAGCTCCACGTGCCCACCAGTTTCTTCTGCCCTTGTGGCCCATCCCCACATGTCTGACATTCAACTGTCTTCAAGGTCATTTAGGAGCTAGCTAAAGCCAAAAAAGAGTGTGCTGCTTTCATGTGATGGGTGTTATTTCAGGTACCACGGAGTGAAAGCACATTCTAAATGTCACGGCAGACCTGTGGGACCGGTATGTACCAAGTGCAGCTGCTACCACCAGCCTTAGGGGAGATTTGCAAGGAGCTCAGCCCCTGTGCCCTTCTCCCCTATGTCCCAGGCGAGGTTTTCCAAAGCAAAGGAGTCCAAGCCAGCAGCTTCACAGGCTTCTCTGCAAGCCCCTGTTCCCCCATGTTGGTTTGCTCCAGTTGCTCTTGCTCCCTGCAGAGCAGACCACTAAATGAAGCTAAATTTTATCCAACCAAACTAAAACATATCAGCTCTGGGCTGTATTTAAGCAGCTTTTGGTTTTTTAAACTCAAGTACATGGGTCAGACTATTTGTCTTCATCCTGCCTTCATGGTCTATAACCCTTCCTGTGGGTATGTCTCTTGTAGCAGCATGCTCTTGCTGCGACGGCACAGTGATCACAACATTTGGGGGCTGGAATTCATGCAGCAAAGGTTTTATGTTGCATTCACATCACTAGCGAAGAAAAAAATCCCACCCGACGCCTCCTGTTGGGACAGTCTGATCCTGCTCCTCTCCACAGTGTCCTCATGACCAGCTCTGTTTGGAGCTGCCAGGAAGCACATTTTAATTCATTGACCATGTGTGAACACAGAACTTATGTTTTTTGCACCTGCTGTTCTCTCAAGAACCTGTTTGGGTGAAAACGCTGCTTTCTTCTGCAAACCTGTTGCCTGGCGTTGAATTTTTTTCTCAGCTTCAAATTTTCCTTTGGGATGGCTTTCAGTCTCCTGCTTTGTTACGTGGCAAATCTGCATGTGTGAAGCAGCACGCTGTTCTCCAGCTGCCCCCTTCAGCCTTCCGGAAGAGCTGGAGCTGCCATTGGCATTTCTTCCTTTCAGCTCTGTGTTCCCAGGCTGTTATACAAGTTACAGCTTTAAACTGCAGGCAGGATTTTTTAAGATCCCATGCACCCACCAGCACCCACCCTCCATTGCAAGCTGAGAAGCACTTGCTCGTGCTGAGCCTGGTGAGATCCACAATCCCTTTGCTGCAGGAGCTGATGCTGGAGACCCCTCCCCTGGGTTGGTGGCAAGGCCATTACAGGTAACATCACCCACCCGCAATGCTGTGCTGGTCTCTGGGCTGGTGCCAGGGTGTAGATCCATGTGCTTGAAGACCCCTCTGAGCAGCCCTGGAGCTGCAGCCAGCCCTGCTCCCCCTTCGCCTGCACATCATGTCCTGTCTTCTGCACCGCCCCAGCGGGTCCCAGCTGGGCAACGAGCTCCAGCTCTGGGAGGTGCTGGGGTTCAGGAGAGGAGGAGCATGGGGTGCTCCAGGCTTCCCCACTGCACCTTCCACCCTGGTCTACATCACGAGAGGAAAGGAGCCAGAGGCAGCGCTTGGCACAAGCAAATACTGACACTTTATTACGAAGTGGGGTGCATTGCTTCCAGCTCAGCCCCTTGCTGGCTCTGCCAAGCTCAGCATGCCGGGAGCAGCACCCAGCAAAGGGATCCCTCTGGCACCGGCTCTATCCCTGAGAAACAACGTAGTTGATCCAGTTTCGGAACTGGCTTACGCGGGTGTAGATGGCGGGCATGTGGACATTGCAGTTGCTGTTTCCCCAGGAGACGATGCCGATCAAGGTCCAGACGTTTCCATTCTGGTATACCAGAGGTCCACCAGAGTCACCCTGTGGAGAAGACATCTTGGTGGTCCCAGCACATGCTCCAAACTGGTCCCTGCCACCCCAGCCACCAGGTCCCCTGGACACGGCCAGGTGCTACAGCTTAAATCTCCAGCTCTGTAGATGCAAGATTCCCTGTGTCCTCCTCCTTCACCCTCCCTGTGGTGCTGCAGGACCCTGACTCCTTACCTGGCAGGAGGAGGCGCCGACTCCACCAGCACAGAGCATGGAGCTGGTGATCTGGTTGCCCCAGTACTGCCTGCACTGGCTCGGGGAGATCAAGGGCAGGGCTACCTGCTGCAGACGTGCTGCCATGGCTTGGGCTAGGGGAAAGAAGCACCATTAAATTGCCCTGGTGCTGGCGGGTCTCCCAGGGCCTTTGGGAGCACACAGGCACCCTGGGCAAGCTCCCGCTGGTGTTCCCAAACACACGGGTGCTGCCATGCAAAGCTGTGCCAACGCATCCCTTCTTCCCCAGGTGGGATCATTTTGTGCAAGCAGCCCCAAGCAAAGCCAAGCTCGTGCCAGTGCACAGTCACCCCTGGGCTTTGCACGCACCTACGCCCATGCTTGCACCAATGCATGTATTTGCAAGCTTGTACATGCCGAGACAGTCACTCAACTGCGCAACTCCCCCCTCCCCATGTGCACACAAGGTGTCACCCCCCCCTCCGGCAACCCTGGACCCTGCAGAGCCCCCAGGAAGGATGGCGGCTGCCTGCAGCCCTCCCTGAAGCTGTGGTGTACATACAGTTGGTGCTGATGCGTCCCCAGCCAGTGGTGACACACCGGAGGTTGGCGGGCAGATCCAGGTTGGCAGGAGGCAGGCAGATGGGGGACACGCGGGCTCCCAGGCGGGCAGGCGAGGAGAGCTTCAGCAGGGTGATGTCATTGTTGAGGGTGTAGGGGTCCCAGTTCGGGTTTGTGATGGCCTGCCAAAAAAATACCGTAGCGCTTCAACCCGGCCCTTGGGGAGCAGCTGCGGTGCACAGCTGCAACCCCATCCCAGGACCATGGCCGCACCAGCCCGGCTTACCCTGGACACGGTCTTCACTTGAACGGACTCTGAGCTGGAGCTGAGGTCATATTCCCCAAGGACGACGACGTGGGCGTATGGGCTGTGAAGAGGTAAGGGAGTCAAGGGGATGGGCGGCAGCCAGCACCTGGGGTGGGAGCAGCACTGGGGGCTGTCGCGGGCATGAGGCACTGTGTGCCCAAGGGAGGACAGCTGGGGAGGAAACCCCAGGTGGTTTGGTTGCTCAGGTGCTGGCTTTTGGGGCTGTCCTAAGTGCCATTTGGCCATGCCCAGTGCACCCCGAGCCCCTGCCGCTGCTGGGTGTCACTGCTGTGTGCTGGCTGAGCATCGCTCCTCACTTGAATTGGCAGTGGGCAGCTGTGACAACCCATTCCTCGTTGATCAAGGAGCCACCGCAGAAGTGGGATCCCGAGCGGGTCTGGGGAGGAAAGAGGGAGGAAGAGCTGGGGCTGGGCAGGCTGAGCTGCCCCCCAAAGCTGGGGACAGGCAGAGGGTGTCACGGGTCCCCTTGGTGCCTGCCCACCTCCCAGCCCCAGCGCACCATGCCATGCCACTGCAGTGCTTAGGGCAACCGACTGTCCCTGCCCAGGGAGTGGGATGGTGCCGTACCTGCAGGGACACTTGCCAGGGCCATGAGCCAGGCACCGCGTTCTGCCCGTTGATGATCCTCTCGCTGTATTGCACCAAGGGGCTGATGGCAGGGACCCCACAGCCTGCAGGAGAAGCGGAGGGGCACAAGGGTGACCCCAAAAGCTCAGGGCTGCCTGCACTGGCGCAGGTGGCTCTGTGTCACCATCCCCGGGGTGCCCCAGTCCTGCTGCACACTGAGACTTCCCTGTGCCCACGGGCATTGCTTACCTGAGACGGTGCTGACAAGGGCCAGGCAGGCAACTGCCCACAGAAACGCCATCCTGGCAGGACAGGGCCATGCCCCCAGGGCCACAAGCTTTATAGCAGCCGGGAGCCGTGGCTTGTAGCCAGGCAGGGCAAGGTCTCCCTGCTGCCTTCTGCCAGCTGCGAGCAGTGGTGATGGGCCAAACCTGGCATCTACCTTGCCCCTTACAAGCAGGGATGTGGGAATGTGCTGCTGAAAAGCACCCTGGGGTGCTTGGGCTAGCACTGTAATGAGTTGCATCAGTTCTCACTGCAGCCTGTGGAGATGCAGAGGGGGAGACCACCATAGGGCTACAATATGGGGCAGAGGGAGCTGCTTGTGGGCACACAGGTGGGGTAGCAGCGGGACAGGTGCCAGTGCTTAGGGTGTGGGAGGTCACCCTGTCCCCAGGCTTGTTTCAATCTGTTGGCAGCTGGGCTGTTTTCCCGTGTGGCCATGAAGCCCTGACCTGGGACAGCGCCAGTCCCAGCTGGACATTCCCAGGGCCCAGGGTCACTGCTTGAACCTCGACCCTGGTGCAGGTGAGCATGTCCCAGAGCCAGGTGGGGAGGGCAGATGCCTTCCCAGGCAGGTGGGAGCTGTGGCCCCCAGTGTAGTGCCCCCCAAATCTCCCCATTACCGTCCTGGATGCACTGGGGGGATATAGTGTCTCCATCATCCCCCATGTCCTTAGGTGATGCTCCCAGGGTGGTACCAGGTGCAGGGAGCCATCCCTGGGGTGATGCTGAGCACAGGGATGGATCCCCCCCCCCACTGCGCCACCCACATGCCCTCACATCCCTGCCCTGACCCACTGGGGAGCAGAGCCTGGACGCTGGTGTGTGACTGCAGAGCTCAGGCCTTTATTTCTGGCAGCAGTGCTGCATGAGGACAGCAGGATCAGGCCCACCACAAGGCAGGAAGTGTGGCAGAGAGTGGAGGCCTTCCAGGGTGCTGCAGGGGGTGGACACAAGGATGTAGGCACAGAGACAGGCTTTGCTCCTTGTCTTCACATGGAGATGACCAAGGGCTGGACAGCAGCAGAGGATGGAGGCAAAGCCAGTGCCCAGGGCAGTGCTGCCCATCCTGGAGGAAACTGGGCCAGGAAGATGCTTGACACACCAGACACAACTCAGTTCATGCTCTCCAAGAGGCTGGAGAGTCTTGGACTCCAGTCCTGTCTTGGATGGTGGCAAGAGAGCTGGGGCCAGGAGTTGGGCAGGTCAGCAGGAACTCAGAGCTGTCCCTTCATGCCAGCAGGGATAGGGTTGACGGCACTACCCAAGGTGGTGAGACCCCCTTGTGCCCTTCTGCTCTGTGGCCATAAGTCATGATGAGCTGGCCTCCACCATCCATGCAGGGTCCAGGCTGGTGGAGCAGCAACACCAGACCTCCAGGCTGAGCCAAAACAGAGGAAGAACTCCCATGGCTAAAACCCTCCTGCAAGCCTAGGGCTAGTAGGGTTCCAGTCTGCCTTGGTTCTGGGGAGATAGACTCCATGGCCAGGACACGCTGGCTCAGAAGGCTGTCTGGATACTCAGGGAAACCCAAATATCTCTGCAGCCCCACGAAGACACGGAACTCATCCCAGCTGCAGACTCCTGTCCTTTGCAGCTCCTCTTTCTCCTGCAGGCAGTAGAGCAGACCTGAGCAGACCTCAGTTACTACCCCAGCAGGCCAGCAGAATAGCTATGCGTTGACTTTCTGCTGACCCAGGTCTCCTGTGGCTGGTGCTTGCAGAGGACAGTTGGCTCAGTGAGGCAGGCACAGAGGAGGACAGCATGTATCCACTGTCCCCAGCACAGGGCAAGGTGCTGTGCATAGGTGATGCCATGTGTCATCTCCATTCTGCCCACATGCAGCCGCAGAGATATCCGGTGTGGTCTGTACATCCATGGGGGCAGCGGGGAGCAGTGAGCAGGCCGTGGGGTGCAGTGTCAGGCACACTTGCCCTTGCGAAGGCAGAAGGGCAGCTCCGGTGCAGGGACCAGGATGGTGCTGAAGATGGGCCGGTAACTCTCCGGCAGGACCTGGGGGTGCTGCGCCATCATTTCCAGCACCATGTGCCGCACCTCCTTGGAGACGTCACCCCGCAGATCCAGCAAGGTGGAGATGTGCTCATCGCTGGGCAGAGAGCAAAAGGTGAGTTTGGGCACTGCTGGCACTGACCACAGTGCTTGTGTCCCACAAACCTCCCAAGATCCAGAGAAGCTGAGCTGAGGCAAGGGGAAAGCTGGTACTTCACACAAACCAAATTTTAAAATTTGCTTGAAAACAACCCCACAAACCTTGTGAATTTGGTTTTGATATTTCATGGGTTTTGGCTGATTCTGACCTTTCCAATTTGGTGGTCTGTGATTTCTCACGCTTTTTTTGGCCACCAAATACAGATGGGTGAATGCCACAGCATAACTGCTTTTTCCTTTACATCTTTGCCCTTGGGACTTTGCAAGAACCCCTCAGATCTGGAGCATGGGAAAAGGAGACACAGAGGAGGGGGAAAGAGCCCAGGTTTCTGCCTGCTCTGCAGTGTAACCTCACAGGGTCCAGCCCAAGCCTGGCTCCCCTGGGCAGATTCATGCCTACCCCGTCTTGCAGGATAGCCGAGCTGCACTTCTTACCTGACATCGGGGTATTTGGTTATGAAGCCCAGCACCTCCAGGCTGAGTAGTGCTGGGTCTTTAAGGCAGATCAGTTCGCGCAGGGCAAATAGGGCCTCCAGGCTCTGCTGGCTCCCATCCAGACCCTGGGAGGAACAGTGGCCACATGTGAGTCCAGGAGGAGGCCACCACGCTGGCTGGTGAGCTGCAGCCTGGTCCTCAATGCCCACATGGGGACCTGGCCCCTCACAGCTGGTGTCTCCCCACTCAGCATGCCTCACCCATCGGGGCTGGCTCACCCCAAGGCAAGACGAGGCTGTGCAGCCTCACTGACCCACGCTGGACAGGGTGCATGGTCCCACGACTCCCTAATCCAGCCAGTTCTGCCCATCTTGACCTCACAACTAGCCAAGTGTAACAACCACATCTTGTTCGTGGGCTGATATACCCACCCCATCTGCTGTGAGCTGGAGGGGAGCAAAAGGGTGATGGAGGTGAGCTATGAGCTCCTTGCACCGACCTTGCTGTGCAATGCTCCCCTCCCATAGCCCAGCCTCGGCTCCCTGCCACTCACGGGCATCTCTCACCAGGCCACAGAAGAGCTCCCGGAGCTGCATGGCGTCCTGCAGCAGGCGGTCGCAGAGCTGGCCCCGCTCCTCCTCACTCTTGCACACCATCTTCTTCTGCATGAGTGCACGAAGGTACTGGCTCGCCACAAGGAGCTCGCTCTCCATCAGCAGGAGCTGGGCAGGGGAGAGCTGTTAGCACTTGGGCATCGCCTGGGCGTCAAACCCCAATTGCCCAGGGCAAGGCAGAGGAGAAAGGGGCTGGATGCAACACCAAACTGTGGGGACACACTGCTGGGAAGTCCCCTGGCCAAAGGGACAGAGAAAGTAGCTATACTTGGGGGAAACTCTGAACATCTCTGTGTAGTGGTGCACTCTGGGCTGCTCCAGAGGGTACAGGCTCTCTGGCAAACCCAGCAGCAACTGCATCCCCTGCATCCTGCCACCCTAGCATGGCCCCCAACCGCCCAGCCTCCTTGCCCTACAGATAAGCAGCCATTTGAAGGACACCCCGCAGCAACCGTACCATGAAGATGGGTTTCCTGACGCGGGAGAAGTCCTTTGCATACTTGTCAATCACTTCGCACATGCTGCTGACGAGCTGGGATCCATAGAGCCACTTGCGGGATGGTACCTGCAGGCACAGCGGCTGAAAGGAGGAGAGGAGCAGCATACGGTGCCATGCATCACATTGCTCTTGCAGCAGCTGCCAGCTGCAGGGCAACATGACATCCCACAGCTGCTGCCCGCCTGCTGCCTAGCAGCATACCTGCTTTGCCTTGCAAAAACCCCAAGCCCCCACTGCCAGCCAAAAGTCAACATAAAAATAGAAGAGTGGTCTAGATTAGGAAATTATGGAAATACACTGGGGCTGTCCCTCCCAGAGATCCACATTTTGGGGCTTTATCTGGGTCATGGTACCCCACCATGGGCAGCACCTGAGGTCTGGGCAGCAAACTGCTCCTGACACACATGCTTTTGGCCTGTCCTGCTGTGATTTTATTTTTAAATTTCCACTCCTCTCCACTTCCCTTGTGTAGACATAACATGTTTTTGGCTGAGGGCTTTGACATCCTCCTCCCCTGCTGTCCTTGCCTGTCTTCCTGCCTGCAGGCAGACATTCCCTCTATGTCTCTGCCAGGGCCATGGCAGTCTCCAAGCTGCATGCAAACATTTCATCCTTTAGCTGCTCTTTTGTTTTTGTGGCATTCAAGCCCTAAATAGCAACACCATTAATTATTCCAGATTTTTGGTCCAGGCTCCAGGAAAGCTAAATGTGACTATGCTGGCAGGAAACGACTCGGGCAGTCGCACATGGGCTTGTATCCTCCGTGCAGACACTGCCTCTCTCCTGTTGGTTTTCTGCCATGAAACAGCGATAAAAAGGAACACGAGGCAGCCTGGGGGAGCTGTGGCTCCCAGTCTTTGTCAGTTAGTGGTTTAGGGGCCACAAGTCATCTGCCCCAGCGATACAGGGCAGTACTGGCTGGTGACAGACATCACCTGAGTTGCAAGCGGTTTATCGAGGTCTGGGAGCCAGGCTGGCAGAGATGTCTGCAGGATGATAGCAGGCCACAGGGTATGTGGCGGGGATATCCCCCTGGGCAGGAATAAACCCATGCCTGGGGGTGTAGCAGTAGTGCTGATCTTGCTGGGGCTGGGTTTGTTGCAGACCTGCAAGCCTCAGGGGCTGTGGACAAACATACCTGCAGGTCCAGCAGCAGCTCCTCCAGCAGCAGCTGGCAGGTTTTCTTCTGCAACCTGTCCAGAGCAGCCTGGAGGGATGCAGGGACTTCTCTGTGGGCAGTGTCAGCATGCAGGGAGGAGACAGATGAGCTAGGAGAGAGAGAAGGGAGGGGACAGGTAGCCTGGGAAGCACGGTGGGGACACTAGTCCCACATGGGGATGGGGAGTGGGTAGTGGAGTTGCTACAAGACCTACGAGGTGCTGGTGCATGTTACCTGAGAGCCAGGTTGTTGTTGAGCATGGCCAGCAGGTAGGAGACATAGTACTTGGGTATGGTACGGTCCTTCTGGTGCTCCTTCCCACATTGCACTAGGGCTTCCCGCAGACTGCAATACAGCAAGTCAACCATGAAGGGCGGGCAGAGCCCCAGATGTCTTGCCACAAGGACCTGGAGCTGGAATGCTCCTGGGGGCACAAGGACCTCCCACAACCCTCCCAGCTCACGTGGCTCTTTCCAGCTCCTGCCACCAGGTTAGAGAGTGACAGGTTATTGGGTAGGGTGTGACAGTGGGACCCACTCTGGACCCCTCAGGAGAGCAGGGCTTGGAGCTACTGGAGAGGTGCTTGGGGCAGCAAGACCTGGGAGCTGATGACCCCATAGGCTGAGACAATAGCCCCATGGATAGACAGCCTTCTGGGACCTGGATGAGCGCTGCGTGCCCAATGGCAGAGATTTCCACCATCAGCCTGTGGTGCCTGGCCATGGGACCCATGGTCTTTGAGGATGGGCAGGGGTGCAAGGGGCTTCACTGACCGGCCCAGAAATGCCTCAAGCTCCTCCAAGGCCATGTTGTAGACCTTCTGTTGCAGAGAGTCTGTGATTAAGGAGGCTACCTGGATATTCTCATTCAGCATCTGCACAGGGAGAGGAGAGTGGAGGTGAAATCAGCAGGAGGCTGCAGGCCACAGTCCCCTTTTTAGGGGCTCTCAGCATGGCCATGCCCCATGGCACTCAGGACCCACCTGCATGACAATGACAGGCAGGGCTGACTGGAAGAAGCCCTGATGGTCTGTCTCAGGTTCCTCTTCCCTGAACCACTCCTTGAACTCCACCTCCAGGGTCCTCTGCATCCACTCGAGCACACTAGCCTGTAGGATGGACACCCAACACGGTCAGCCCAAGAAGTCAGGTACCAGCTCCCTTGGGACCCAACACATAGCACAGCAGCGAGTCCTGGGCCTCGTCCCACAGGTTCATGGTCTCTTGCTGCTGTCAGAGCAGGTAGTGCCTCAGTGGTGGTTGCTGGGTCCCTGTACCCATTGCATGTGTGCTGTCCTGCTCGCTCACCTTGACTTTCACCACGTATTTCCTCTCTGTCTGATCCACGAGCTCAGGGGACATCAAGGGGCCCAGAGCAGAAACGTCCACTTCTGGGAGAAGGTCAGGATGACCCATCATCTCTGGACTGGAGGGCAGAGATGGGACAGGGCTGGGAAGACCTGTGTTTTCCAGCAGTTCTTACCTCCCCTCTGCCCTCCTGGTGGTCATCCCCAGGCAGCTCCCAAGCCGCCCATGTGCTGGTGGACAACCCAGCTCTCCATAACCTCCCCTGCTTGGTTGGTGCTGACCTGTGGTACACACGAAGCGCCCACTCAAGGAGGAGAAAGAGCGCCTGTTTGTCCAGGTCCTCTTGGAGGATATCCTGGAGGTGGCTGGTGAGGGCCTGGTGGTATGTGGCAGTGCAGACACTGAGGATGTTGTAGTGAGCTGGGACGCACTGGACCATGAGGTCCTTCACCACACGCAGCTCAGACACGATGTCCTTCTGCAGCACTGCCAGTTGCCTGGCCAGCCCTGGCCCCTCAGCATCCACACGAGTGGCATGAAAGTGGGTTTCTGTGATTGTGTCCCGGAGCACCTGGTAAAACTTCTGCTTCCAGCCCTTTGGGCGGCCAGGGGGCAGGAAGGTGGCCTCCAAGAGCAGAGTATCATCTATTTTCTCCTCCCGCTCGATGATCCTTACAGCAGTGACGAAGAGAACTGGGTCCTCGCGCACCAGCCGCAGGCTGCTGCCCACGATGTCCCACAGCTGCTTGGCCAGGCTCTCGTTGAGCTCCTGCAGGCCACCAAAGTAGGACAGCACAGTTGTCTGTGCACTGGAGAGCCCGCGGAGGTGCAGCTGGGAGAGGATGTCATCCCGGAGATGCTCCATCATCATGAGCTCTGCATGGGCCTCCAGGAGGTGCTGCCCATGGAGCAACTGCAGGGTATGGGAAAAAACCTCGTGGACTGTGGGAGAGGGAGGAGAGATGCCAGGATTGAGTGCTGGGGGCGAAGGAGGTCGGCACCAGGGTCACGGAGGCAGGTTAGCAGGGAGATGGTGAGGGGAAGGGTCTGAGATCTGGGGCTCTGGGAACACTGTGCTGGATGAGGCCCTGGGGAGACAGTGGCATCTCCATCCACGGAGACTTTCCAAACCCAACTGGCAAAGCTGGAGCAACCTGCTCTAGCTTTGCCACCAGCCCTGTGTGGAGCCCAGGGTTGGATTGGAGTTCTCCCCAGTGCCTTCCAGCCCAAATCCACAAGGACCAGGCCAATGCCTTACCCGAGAAGAGCTGGGGCAGCACCTGGACCACTGAGGCCAGCTGCACGTGCTCCACCATCAGCACCCGCATCTGCTGGAGGCCCTGGAAGCGGTCTGCACTGTCGAGCAGGGCCCAGCGCGCAGCCCCCAGGTCCCGGCATACGCTCTGCACCTCCTGGGCCGCCGACCGCAGCTGCTCCAGCCCCGCACTTACCCCCTCCAGGTAGGACTGGACAGTTGACTGCGGAGCAGAAAAGGACGGAGGGGCAGTGGAGAAGCTCTCAAAGGCTGGGGGACTCACACACCATTTGCCCCAGCCTTGCCAGGTCTCTCTTGCATGCATTCCCAGCCCTGCAAGGTCACATCTGCCTCTGCCAACGTATCTCCTAGACCTTCTGTGATGACCCCATCCCATCAGACCCAAGCACACCCAGCTTCAAGAAACCTGCTCCAGCAGCAGGAATGGCTCATTTCACCCCCCTCTGGGTAAACTGAGTCACGGTGACTATTTATAGGGGGAGGGGGGTAATGGCTGCTGTGCAGGAGGTGGCAGAAGGGCATCACTTTGGGGTGACTGAGGCAGCAGGGTGAGCAGTAACCAGATCTCTCCTTTCAGTTTTAAAATATTACTTTGGTTCTGCAAAATATTTGCAGGCCACAGAGCTCCAAGTGTGCCCCCCAAGGCATATTCAATGGCATGAAGCACCTCAGTGGCCATAGGAACCCTCCTCCAAAATGGATCTCCATCTTTTCCAGCCCTGCAGCAGCAGTGGCACATCTCTATGCCTTGTCCACCCATTTAACTCCCAGCTTCTGCTGCCAAGAAACACTTCTACCCAGTGTCACCAGAGGCAAGTTGTTTTGTCTGAGGCCACATGACTTAAAACAAGTTAGTTCCTTGACAATCCACCCACATTCAGGGTAGGAGAAACCATCTCCAAAATAATCAGGAGAAGGCTGTGGTGCTCAGACTGATCGGGTCCTGAGGTTAATTGTTCCTGGGGTTATGCAAAAAGGGTGGCCCTGAGCAGGGAGGTGTGCACGAGGACCGGAGACAGCCCTTACTGATGTGTGTAGAGATGGAGCTTCTGCTGCGGGATCTGGAGACAGGGGCAGGTCGGAGCTCTTTGCCTCCTCCCTGCTGTGGGGAAGGGGAGCTTAGGTGCTGGGATGGGACATTGATGGGGAGCGCTGACTCTCGCACATGGGATGTGCTGAACACCCTTGCTGTTTTGTTTTGAAGGACGGTCGGAGACACGGGCGACTCATTTTAATGCTTTGGAAACTACCCAGGGTGAGGGCAGGGGGTGGTGGTGGGGTTTACCAGATCTTTTCTCCCAAACAATTGCATTTCTCCCACCAAGCACCAGCCAAAGGACAAGATTTTGCCAGAAGTGGATACAAAGATGATTAAACAGAGAAGAGAGGACCTTGGCTGGGATCCCTGCTTGGAGAGGCTGCAGGTGTCCATGGGGTGGGCTGTGGCAAACACCCACCTTCAGCCGGGACTGGATGGAGTTGTTCCTCTGCATCTCTCGGCTCCGGTACTGCCCGAGCCCCTCCAGTTTCTCAGGGCGGTAGAACACCCCTGAAGCCCATTTCAGAGCGGCTCCTCTCGCCAACTTCTCAGCCTTCTCTGCTTCTGGCCACTCCTCATCTGGGGACAAAGCCAGGGGTTAATGAGCACAAAAAAGTCAAGGATTAATGAAGCCTCTCCTGGCAGGGCAGGAAGGGCCCCTGAGGCAGGAAGCTGGCCACCAGCGGACATCTAAGCACACCGAGATGCGGGAAGCCAGACAACACAGCAGCAAGCAGGTCCTTCTGTGAGGGCCCCCCCAGATGCCACCAGTATGGATCAGGGTCATCGCAGCAGCTGTGGAAAAGGACACCCCCAGAAGCTGTCACCCAGTGTGCCAGCTTGGGCTGTCCCCTGGGCTGAGCGCACATCCCCATCGCTCCCCAGAAACACAAGGCTGGGCTGTCTGAGGAAGGTCTGATGGCACCTGGGAAGCCCTTGGCAGTGAGTCAGCAGGACAGATGGAAAGATGGCACTCTTGCATGAAGGAGAGCCAGGCCGAGGTGAGGATGGGAGGCTCCTGCTCTCCCAAAGGCACCCACGCAGCTGTCGCCCTTGTCACAGGGTCTGAAGCTGTGCCAGAGGTCTTCTGGCCAGAGGAGAGGGCTGAGAACCAGCAGTTATCACATGCCAGCCCCCATTCCCAGTGCCTGGCTTCATCGTTTCCCCCTGCAACTTCCCAGCTTGGGGCTCTCTGCAGCCCCATGGGAATGTCACCCAGTGCCAAGTTGGGCTCCTGCTCTGCTGGGAAGCCTGCCTGCATGGCAGGGGACCGAGGGGCTTCAGAGGAGGCCAGCATGGGGAAAAGGTCCAGGGGTGGTAAGGCACAGAGCCGGCGGGGGGCCCAAAGCGGCAGCATCCCTCCCCTGCCCAGCGCCGCCGGCTCCCCGGGGTGGAGAGAACCGCATCGTCCCCGTTACCTCTGGGGCTAAGGGTGCGCTCGTCCTCCGCAGACATGCCCATGGTCTCCAGGCTGTGCGAGCTGCAGGGGCGGGGGCAGGGCTGGGCGGAGGAAGCCGGCAGCCGTTTCCTCAGCCGGAGCAGCCGCGCGCCTCAGGGCCTTATTGTGTTCCCGCAGCCGCGGTCAGGGCACCAGGAACCGGGGGCGAAGGGGAGGGGAGGGACACTGGGGAAGGCAGGCGGCGGGAGGGGGCGCCAGGCCCGGAGGCTTCGCCCCCACACCAGGCGTTTGAAAGCCGAGGAGCGTGGCGGGCAGCACCGACCCACTCCTTTCACCCCGGCGGTGCGAGGCCTCAGGGGCGCAATGACCGGATGGAACACAGAAGTTTAGCTTTGGTACCACAGGGCGAGGGAGGAGGGAGGAGGAGGAGGAGGAGGAGGAGGAGGAGGGGCGGGCCGCGCCGCACCCG